>JAIGNY010004136.1:57500-294322 GCA_020152595.1 Chiridota heheva
AACATACGAATTACTGCCCTCACTGAATTTATTTTAAAACATAATAACTTCACCTTCCAAGATACCCACTTACAAATTAACGGCACTGCGATGGGTACACGTATGGCCGCCTCACGCCAATATCTTCATGCACTTCTTCAACAAACATTACTTGAAAGCTGCTCCTTAAACCCACATTTTACATAATGTTACATCGATGACATTTTCCTTATTTGGGATCATGGGCCAAGAACTTTCGAACAATTTTCATCAAGGCCAACAGTCAACATCGGCGGATCAAATTCACTATGGAGCAATCTACCAGTGAAATCCCTTTTTCTTGATACCACAGTATTAATTAAAGACAACAAACTGCAAACCAAAGTATACACAAAGCCGACAGACAGACAAACATACTTACACTTCAAAAGCTTTCACCCATCACATATCAAAAATCTCTGGTTTTCAGTCAACTGCCACATAATGCAGAATTTGCTCCACCACCAATGATTTTTATAGATTCTTCCATTACCCTCCTCGAACAATTTAGCAGCAGGGGATACCCCTTTAGACTTTTATCTGACCAGTTTGAAAAAGTTCTCGCTATTCCTCGTCAAAATTACTTAACTACCAACCTAAGTCCAAATCCACTTTCGCATTCCGCTAGTGATAACACATCACCCCTCACTAAGACCACTCATATCCAATGTACAACAATCGTGGCCCATCCTTCATTCAGACCCATCACTAGCCCCCCTTTTCATGAATCCCCCAGTTATAGCACGCAAACAACCTCGCAACTTGAAATCCATCCTCGTGACATTCTAAACTTCAAAACACACAAACCAACCATGGTAATATCAAATGCAACAAGCCCCGCTGCCTAGTCTGTAAAAACATGGACACCTCACCCACCATTTTACACATAGCCAGTAATACTCAGCTTAAACCTGGGAATTTTAATTGTGACAGCTCCAATGTGATTTATTATCTGTACTGCCAAAAATGCCCCCTTATTGCATACATAGGTGAAACTAGTACTAAATTCAGACTAAGATTTAATAACCATAAGCATACTATTCGCAACAATTCTCCTGGCTTTCCTGTGGCTTCCCACTTCAATCTGCCTCTACACAGTCTATCAGATCTCAAGTTCGCCATTCTTTTGAGGCTTCTCTGTTACACACCAACGCACATCAATGGAATTAAAGATGATTATCAAACTAAAAACCCATCTAACAGGATTAAATAAAGGATTTAGCACACTTGAGCAACTACACATGGTTCAGAAAAGCCACTACTAATACCTAATACTTGCACTCTATTTCTTACACCTAAATCACTTGCACTGAAGAAGGTCTGAAGTCAGACCGAAATATTTTATGCGTTATTCTCTATAGCACAGTTGGATTGAAAGTATTATTAAATATATATATCATATATATATATATATATATATATATATATATATATATATATATACATATATATATATATATATATATATATATATATATATATATATATATATATATATATATATATATATATATATATATGTATATATGTATATATATATGTGTATATATGTATATATATATATATATATATATATATATATATATATATATATATATATATATATATATATATATATATATATATATATATATATATATATATATATATATATATATATATATATATATATATATATATATATATATATATATATATATATATATATATATATATATATATATATATATATATATATATATATATATATATATATATATATATATATATATATATATATATATATATATATATATATATATATATATATATATATATATATATATATATATATATATATATATATATCATATATAAATAACAAAGTGATTCTACAATATGATGCAAAAGTTTAAAAATCTTCCCAACAGAATGCATAGTTAAATATGTAAAGGAAACCCGGCTGTACAAACACTTAAAAATCAAAACAAAAAACTTTAAACTTAGATATATAAATAATATTTATATATATATAAATATATATTTATATATATATATATATATATATATATATATATATATATATATATATATATATATATATATATATATATATATATATACATATATATATATATATATATATATATACATATATATATATATATATATATATATATACACACACACACATATAAAACCAATAATAGCAATAGGATGCATCATATCCAAGGCAAAGTGCTCAATGTAAAACAGAGCATGATAATAACGAAATGGGTCAAACTAAGCTTCCGCTACATAATTTCCACACCACAAATTCGTTTTGTGGGGATACAGTAGTACCTCACTCATGGGCATAGTGCTACATAGTATGACAAGTGCTACATAGTATGACAAGTAAAAATAGCTTCAAAAACATCCTTTACATTATATTAACTTTCCACCAACTAAAAATTGCATCAAAATTATCGTAATGTAACACACCCTGGCATCTAAAAATATTTCCCTTTAAAATGGCATAAATGATTACAGGGCAAATCCCTTTATAATGGCATAAATGATTACAGGGCAAATCATTGCGACTTTTAGTCGAAATGAAAATCATCTGTAATGAACCTACAAATTCATTAGTATTACATAAAATCTCAAAAATATTTTCTATAAATATCCTACTCATTCTGTACAATACACATATTCTTTTTACCATAGGGTTGTGTGGGAATTATATGCGTCAAGTATGAATTTAACCAAATTGTTTCTAAAGAATAAAATAATGCCTATAGCACACAGGTTTCAGTACAACCCACACTTACAATATTGCATTTAGTGCAACTATAGTTGACCTATGAAATTACTACACTGTAATATTTGATTTCACTTTTTGAACAAAAGTCCCAAAAATTGTCAGCTTTTTATTGCTAAGATAAATATTTGAATAAAAGTACAAAATAAATACAATATGTCAGTTCAAAAATCTTGGGTCTGTAGTGTAGGTTGGAAGAAAACAAAGTTTAAATTAACTTTATTTCACTTTTCTAATCTTTAGCCTTGGGTACTATACCTAATGAATAATACAGTAGGTAAACACCATACAGCTTACTTTGGATTGCATCTTGTCTTCGTAATCCATCTGTCAAACTGACACAGAGGTATAAACTAACTAAATTTGGAATTGTCTCAAGCCATGATTCGGACTCAAAATTGGGTTATAATGTCTCAATCAGCCTGCATCATTGGCCGTTACATGACTTAACTTGAGTCAATCTTCAGTGACTAGATACGACAAAGTTTAAATTTTTCTTGCATTTTACCTAAATTTGAGAAACATATCACTGGCAAAAAAATTGATAAAATGCCCAAGATTTCTAACAGAAAAAATTGTCATTTTTCAATAAAACAATTAACTCATTACAAATTTTAACAGATATTAAAGAAAATTTGCCTGCACTAATATTGAGCTGGACAAATTACTGAGCCTATAAGAATATAATTTGAGAACAGAACATTTGAGAAAACAGCAATATTCATGAGTAGATACAGATAAGGATCATGCCCAAAAAGTTTTTCTATACAGCTTTCCGTACCCGACACCGGACTTTTCATATAAAAAGTCCGGTCTAATGATACCCCAACCGACTTCTGGTATCACCAGCTTGTTTACACTCATAACAATTCCTCTCTGTTATTATTAAGTCCTGTATGTAACTTCCAGTGATGAAGACCAAACACAGTCACAGTGTTGTGTGGCCACATATTGAAAGTGCACCCAAGCAGAAGTGAGGACAATGAACAGTGGATTGGATTGCATGCTGAAAGGACACAATGCACAAGTTAAATGAGTGAGGATGATGAGCAGGGGATTGGATTGCACACTGGTCTGGCAAGCTGGTGGCTTGTGCAGTGTAGTGTGAAATTGACTGTCTGGATGCTTCAGGCAATTTTGACCAATTCTTCCATACAGAGGAATATCTTCATGATATACCGAGTGGCATGATTATCTTAATGATATACCGAGTGGCATGGTTATCTTCATGATATACCGAGTGGCATGGTTATCTTCATGATATACCGAGTGGCATAGTTATCTTCATGATATACCAAGTGGCATGGCTATCTTCATGATATACCGAGTGGCATGGTTATCTTCGTGATATACCGAGTGGCATGGTTATCTTTATGATATACCGAGTGGCATGGTTATCTTTGTGATATACCGAGTGGCATGGTTATCTTCATGATATACCGAGTGGCATGGTTATCTTCATGATATACCGAGTGGCATGGTTATCTTCATGATATACCGAGTGGCATGGTTATCTTCATGATATACCGAGTGGCATGGTTATTTTCATGATATACCGAGTGGCATGGTTATCTTCGTGATATACCGAGTGGCATGGTTATCTTCGTGATATACCGAGTGGCATGGTTATTTTCATGATATACCGAGTGGCATGGTTATATTATGGTACACTGCAAAATTGCATTCTGCTCTGAAAAACTTTTCAGAAAACAAAACATTTCAACAAAAATATGGTTTTTAGAAGAATATTCCCATGAATTTAATTTATTTGTAAATAAATAATTCTCTATATGTGATAGAGAAGTATAAAAGACAAATTTGGTGAAAAAAGGTTGAAATTTTCCATTTAGGAGTTATTGTATTTTAAAGACTTCACACGTTTGTTGAAAAGTGACTTTGCAGTGTAAAGTGTGATGTCATAATTGCAGATCTGTTCATGTATTTCTTGTTTTATTGAGATTGAGTAAACCATGCACTATTAGGGTGTTTTAGCTGACGTCATGAGGTCACGTGACATTGTTTACATCACCATTTTGTCGGGCGAGAACAATCGTCTGATGTACACTTATTTAGACTTACAATGCTTGCATGTTCTTATATAAGATAAATTTTGTAAGATGATAATGCCATAACCTTGCTGTGCTAATAGATGTGTGCCAGAGAATAAAAAGATGTTGCTCGATTTCCATCTGATCCTGATCAACGTTCGAAGTGGGTTTCTGCTGTACGACGCAATGTCTTTCATCCTTCGGTGTAGGATTTACAGTGAGCACTTTATGCCAGGTATGTAGACTGTCTGCATATAACGAACAATCAGATGGTGTTCACGTAAAAGTTACTCTTTGTATACCGGCTGACTATATAAAATGTTGGGAAAATATGAAGTAAAATCGCCGCCGCGAACAAAAATTGTAGATAGTAAAATTTGCTGAACTAGTAGGTTAGCATGTAGTATGTTTATTATACATGTGATGTGACTGAGCTGTGTGAAGATGCGTAAAACGTTATGTCGCTTGCCCGACAAAATGGCTTCCAGATGAGTTAGAGTCACGTGATGAAATCCCTCTATACAAGAGCATTCTCTGCCCATCTGCTTATGTACAGTACCTACCTTACACTCTAAATAAAGGGGGAAAAATGTTCATTTTACAGAAGTATATAAAAGAATTTCTTGGATATGCAACTATAGATCACATACCTAAACAGATTAATATATCGACTTGGTGTTTCCACATATTTGATTCTTTAATAGTCCTCTTATCACATTTATGAATGAAATATTCACAGAAATATTCCTTTAAGCTAATTAAGTGAAAACAGAACACAAAGTACAAACAAGTGGGTGTAAGTAACAAACAATTTTATTTTTTTGAAATCTGCCAAGAACATTTTCAGTCCAATCAAACGAGTCAATATCATCCATGAATGGATGCAATGCATGTGAACGTATCACCCTTTGTACGGAGGCGTAAGATTGCACTCCTGTCCTGAACAAAATACTGTAAACTGGCCATCATTATTTCATAGCCTGCTGAGTGAAAACTTCAACAAAATCTTTCAATCCAATCAGTTATTACTGACCACCAACACATCCCTCAACCAGAAAATTAAACATGACAACAGTTACTTCAAATTCCTTAATGAAATTATGTACATGTATGTTGATTTTAAGACTTGACAAACTTTCACACTTCATTGTGTAACTTAAATTAAACCAATATCAATCTTCTCATGGTACAAAAGATAAATTCGGAACAGCAAATATTTAAACAGGAGACTGCCAGTATTAATGTTATTACACATAGGTCTATAGGTATTCAGTGATTTCATATACATACAGTAATACTATCCACCCAAGTGGGTTTCAAAGTGCAAAACATTATGACCCAAAGGAAAAATTGTAACATATCTATAAGCAAAGTTTCTAAATTACTTTTTGTAAATTGTCATTTAAATCAGTAACTAAAAATGAATCACTTACAGCTTATTGTAAACATTTCAATTTTTCATGTTTGTGCAAACTGTTGATGTATGATTGGGTATGCATACAAGTGGATTATCTTACTTAGGTACATGCAAATATTTTGCTTTTTGAATAATGTATCCAATTGCGTAAAAGGGGAATATAGGTGGCTTTATCAATTTTGATTCATTCATAGCCAAACCTTCACCCAGCATCTATAAGTAGAAAATGTCATCATCTTAAACGCCTATCAGGAAAAATTGACAAAGAATTATATCAAAATTTTGACCCGATTTCATACATCAATTTTTGCACAAATCCTCAAAGTTTGTTCTGCCATAACTAATAGCTGTATATGTTTTATAGGAAGAAGCAAACATAAAACTATTTGGGAGCTGTCCATGTACTTTTAAGAAAACTTAATTTTGGGGACAACACATGATTAAAGGAAAGATATCGTTTTATAAGTGAATGCCGCCTTGCTAGTAACGTCACTTCCTGTTGTCAATTTTCCTTTTTGATTGCGAGAAATATGCGATGTTATTGATCACACATCCGCTGGATCAAACAAAAGGGCCAACATGTGTTTTCCATAAAATCACAGATTTTCTTGGAATCAATAGGGGAAATTAAAAAGCGGAAGTAACGTTATCAGCACAGCAGCGAGTACTTCTAAATTTATTTATGGGATGATACCTTTCCTTTAACTTTGATGATTTCATATTCACTAGCATACCCAGGGAGGTCATGCACGCCCCCACCCCCCTCCAAAACAATTACACATCAAAAATATATGTTTCGCCCAGGTGAGCACTGGTAGTGGCGTAGGAAGCAGGGGGCAGGCACGTTGCCCCCCTGACAGGGTTTTGCTTTTCCGGTCAAGCCATCTCTTTCCTGTTCGAGCCATCTCTTTCCCGTTCCCAGTCTGGCCAAAATTTTAAGGAAACTTGCCAAAATTTCCCAAAAACTGGCCAAATGTCCAGAAATTAAAGAAAAATTCCCGAAAATGAGTTGATTAGCAGCAACTTTTCATAGAAACTTAATTTACCATTGAAATTTTTGCAATTGTCACAGGGAAATTTGGCTCTTTTTTTCCCCCCAGAGGTGAATCTTCCTACACCCCTGAGCACAGGGGAGCAAGTTTTACTAAAAAGTTAATTGCCATGAGTGTTTTTGTTTTTGAGCAAATCAGCAAATAAAACCCAAGAAATTTTACAAACACTATATATAATGCACACCTTTAGGCTGTGTGTCACATATCACACAGCACATACAGTTCCCCCCCTGCCAAAAAATAATAGCAATAAAATGCAGTGCCTAATTCCCTTCATGTCTCGTAGCTTTCTCCAACTTTGCTCCTTGAAAACACACCACTGGATTTGGCTTCAATTTTGATGCACTTCATATCTCGAAAATGCGTAATTTCTTAGAGCTTCCGGGGGTTTCGCCACTGGACCCCACCAGGGCCCTTGGCTGGGCCCCTGGTCCCCATGCTGTGGGGCTTTGCAATACATGCAAAGCAATGTAGCCTTGTTAATTTCACAGTATACATGCATATAAATTCTCTTTATATTCATTTTTATGGGTGACAGAATGACCTGAACTTAAGTTCGATCTCTATGAAAACTTTCCTCAAAGTCATTGAACTGTATCTGGGTATTGAATATTTTAACTGAATTGTTTCTATTCTTCTTTCTATTTCACAACTATTTATCATTTTTAAAATAAAAAACCTGACGAAGTATGAGGCATGCAAAATATTTCATAGCCACATCTGTTTGTTTGTATTAATTGGCTTTTATGGCATTGATATAATTTGTATCATTGAAATAATTTTTCTAATTATTTCACTCTTTTGACAGCCAATGAGTGAAGCTCATATTCATATGCCTGCGACAGCCACAAATCATATCCAGGCAATCATCTTTTTCATACCTTTGTATATCGGATTAGGGAGGAAATTTCCAAAATTTACACAAGTTTTGTCTGGCAAACCCCTTCATTAATCACAAAATTTGAATGTATCAAAAAGTCCTAAAAGCTATAACTTTAAAAGGGGTTATCTTACCTAAGATTGAGTAAAGAAGTAAGAACAAACTTGGAGTCTGAGAAGATGGAAAAGTGGCTGAACGGGGAGTAGTCAATATACTTGAGGGCGAGCAAGATGGCCTTGGCCGAGAAGATGGACGAGTAGTTGTAAATCCTGCTACTGAGGGTGATGTCTTGGATGATGGCAGCAGCAGCTGTCTTGTCTCCTTCCTTGGAGCCATCAGTATAGATGTAGGTGTAGTTTTAAGAGTTGGTCTTTGATTTGGTTATAGAGGTTGATGAAGAGTTTGGGGTCAGTTTGGGTTTTGTAATGAGTGGAGAAGCCCAGGTGGATGGAAGGGAGAGGGATGGCCCAGGGAGGAAAATTGAGCCAGGAGAAGGTGCCAAGAGTGGTAGAGTTGATGCCGATTGGTTAGAGAGGTTGATGAAGAGTTTGGGGTCAGTTTGGGTTTTGTGATGAGTGGAGAAGCCCAGGTGGATGGAAGGGAGAGGGATGACCCAGGGAGGAAAATTAAGCCAGGAGAAGGTGCCAAAAGTGGCAGAGTTGATGCCGAGATGGTGGAGGTCGGGTTTCATGTGTAAGCTAAAGGGAGGGGATAGGGTTTTAGTCCTATCAAAGAGGGTGGAGAAATTGGTGTACCTAATGAGGTTGTAAACAGGGTTCTGGGTGTTGGTAAGGGCTCTAAAATTGTAGAAAAGGCTAAGCTTTCTACACCTTAGCAGAAAGGGGCTTCATTGGCTTCAACATGAAAGCTGGTGATGGGGGAGGTCCTGTAGGCACCTAGGCAAACACTGGGGGCTTCATTTTGGATGGTGTTGATGTAATTGAGGTAAGAGTTGTAAGCAAGTAGACAATATTGCCGAAGTCAAGCTTGGCACGAATGGTGAGCATGAAGATTTTGAGGAGAAAGTGGGGGTTTGCACCCAAAGTGCTGTTGGAGAGGATGCGGAGAATGTTGAGGGAGCTCTTGCATTTCTATTTCAGGTTGGTGATGTGTTGCTTGTAGAAGAGCTTGGGGTCTAGGGGTGTTCATTCTTTGCAAAGGATTCCCGGATAGCGGTGTCAAGCATGATTAACTGGTCCAGGGTATTGCAACTTTTCCAGAAGTCGCTTTGGTGAGGGGAGAAGATTATGTTGTGTCTCAAGGATCCAG
Source organism: Chiridota heheva (assembly GCA_020152595.1). Taxonomy (NCBI): domain Eukaryota; kingdom Metazoa; phylum Echinodermata; class Holothuroidea; order Apodida; family Chiridotidae; genus Chiridota; species Chiridota heheva. The sequence continues at coordinate 66,967 of JAIGNY010004136.1, forward strand.
TTTAGTCTCTGGTGAAGGATCCTTTCCATTAAATTACAGAGACAGCAGGTGAGGGCAATGGGGTGGTAGCTGGTGGGGTCGGCACTGTCCTTCCCTGGTTTGGGGACAGGGTGATGATAGCTGTCCTCCAGATGGAGGAAAGGAGAGTGAGGAATAAATGTGGTTGAGGATGGTAAGTAGGGTCCCGGTGGCCTTATTGGGGAGGTGTTTCAGGAACTGGTTGGGGATGTTATCTAGGCCCTTGGAGGTGTAGCCATCATCATGGATGGTTTGCTTTAATTCAGACAGGGTGAGAGGGGTGTTGTAGCTCTTGGTGTTGTCAGAGGGAAAGGTGATACTCTGGGTTTCGTCACAAGCTTTTCTGGCTTAGAAAGCATTGGGTTACTTGGCCGAGAATGAGATAATGCTGAAAAAGGCGGCGAGGCGGTTAGCGATATCCTTTTTTCCGCTAAGGAAGATTACCATTCCAGAAGAGATGGGAGACTTGCCCATCCTGCCGTGGAAGCTGTTAACCATATCCCAAATCTTCTTACTGGGGGTGTTGGTGGTGAGTGAAGAGATAAAGTTGTTCCAAGTGCTGGTTTCACTGTCCTTGATAGTGCGCCTGGCTTTGGCACGGCTGATGCAAAAGAGGTTAAGGTTGTTAGTGGTCAGGTTTGTTTTGAAGTTTATGAGGGCTTTTTTGCTGTTCTTGATGGCGGTTTTGCAGTCATCATTGAACCAGGGGTTGGAGGGGGGAGGGGTTATGGGGTTTCCAGGTTTGGGGAATGGAGCAGGTGGCGATGTTGATAAGGATGTCACTGAAGTTTGACATGGGGTCCTCATCCTCCAGGAGATAGGGAGAGGTGAGACTTGCAGAGGGTTTCGAAAAGGGGCAAGTTGGCTTTCTTAAGGTTTCAATTGGGGGTGTGTTCTGTGGGGATTTGAAGGTTGGAGTGAATAAGGAGAGGGTAATATTCACTACCACAGAGGTCAGCAGTGGCCTACCACCTCAAATCAAGGAGGAGGTTGGGGGAACAAATAGACAGGTCAATACAGGTGAGGGAGCCTGTGGCAAAGTGAAGGTAGGTCAGGGAGTTAGTGTTGAGCAAGGAGAGGCTGTGCTGTCGAAAAGTGTTTTGACAAACTTGCCTGTGGGGGTGGTAGTATTGGAGCCTCACAGGGGGTTGTGAGCATTAAAGTCACCAAGAAGGGTGAAAAGGGAGGAGGGCTGAGAGAGGAGGTTGCTAAGGCTGGTTGGCTGAATGGTGGCATTGTGGGAGATAGATATTGCAAACAGTGAAGGTCTTGTGGAAAGAGATAGAGATACAGATGGCCTGAAGGGTTGGTGTTCACATGAATTGGGCTGTGTGGGATATCGTGTCTAATGAGAATGGAGAGGCCTCCACAGGCCCTGTCGGCATTCACTTGATGTTTATGGTAGCAAGCAAAGTTGTTGAGGGAATAATGGTTAGTGGTTTTCAAGGTTTCTTGTAGGCAGAAGACGACCGGATTGAAGGTGGTGGCCAGAAGGTCAATTTTTTCCGAATTAGCCTTAAGGTTCCTAATGTTCCATTGTATAAGGTTGTGAGTGTTATTGTATTGTTTCTGTTGCATGCCATACAGATGTTTGAAAATTCACTGTTCCTGCATAAAAAAGCACTGTTCTCGGAACAGCGGAAAAGTGGCAAATTCGATCCATGGGGGCGGTATTGGTGTTTGAGGAGATTGTGCTTGAGTAGGCAGGTTTGGTGTGGAAGGAAGCAAGGAATCGGTTCCTGGCCTCCGGGTAAGTGGTGCTGGGATTAAAGGTTTTCAGTTTTGTTATCTGTTTTTCATGAAGCCAGGTGAGGCAGTATATTGAGGAGGGGTGGTTGGCTGGGTGAGAACCATCTTAACTGGAGCAGTGTGGGGTGTTGGTGTAGGAGGCGCTGTCATGGTCCGGGGCTCCACAGTCGCCACAGTGCGCTTGGCTGCAGCAGATGTTTTTCCTATAGCCATACCTCTGGCACTTATGACAATGGAGAGGTTGGGAATGTAGGGGGAGACTGGGATTCTCAGATAGCTGGAAGTGATGTGGGGGGGGGAGGGGAGAGTTGGTGTGGTAAAAGTCAGGAAGATGGTATTGGTGGGTGTTTTGGCACCGTCTCTCTTGAGGACGAGATGACGGGCTTTAGTAATGTGTTGGCTGGGAAGTTCTTCAATAAGGTCTTCATTGGTAAAGTAGGCAAAGTATCTGGTTCTGATGACGCCTTTGCTGGAGTTCAGGTAATGGTGGGGAGTGACTGTTATGTCGATAACAGTATTACCTAGAGTTTTGGTGGTGAGCAGGGTGGTGGCTTGAGTGTCCCTGGTGCAGTGCACCAGGAGATCGCCGGATCTGAGAGTAGAAACCTTGGTGAGGGTACCGACAAGGCTGTGGAGCACCTTGTATATGAGGAAGGTGGTACTCTTTTGAAACACTTGTTGGTGGCCTAAATGATTAAAATTGGGGCTGGGGCTGGGGAATGGTGAATAGAAGTAGCAGGTAGGTTACAGGGAGGGGAAAGAGAGTCTAGGTCAAGGCAGAAGCGTTTGGTCATGTTGGAAAAGAAATACCAAGGACCGGGAGACCCAAGGCAACTAGAAAAACTATAATGGTAAATACCGTCATGGTTCGCATTCCCATACAAATTGACACTCATATCATATGACCCGGCCAATTATAAAAATGGCATCTCACACTAAGTTCCACATGGCATCCCATGTCCCACATGGCATACCACCCCATGTCCCACATGGCATACCACCCCATGTCCCACATGACATCCCATCCCATCCCTTGTCCCACATGGCATCCCATTCTATGACCCACATGGCATCCCACCCTGTCACGCTCTGTGTTACTCGTGGCATCCCACCCTATGTTACACATGGCATCCCACCCCATGTTCCACATGACATCCCATGTTCCACATGACATCCCATCCCATGGCATTCCCCCTATATCCTGCATGGCATTCCACCATATATCCTACATGGAGTTCCACCCTGTTCCACATGGTGTCCCACAACATGTTCCACATGGTGTCCCACAACATGTTCCACATGGTGTCCCACCCCATGTTCCACATGGCATCCCACCCCATGTCCCACATGACTTCTCATAGGCTCCATAAGAAGTCTCATCCTAGCTATTACAGTCCCTGATTGAGCATACTATGTATGAAAGTGTCAGTTCATGTAATAACTTGTACGCAAATAACATGTTGAATAAGAAAAAAAGGTGAAGTCAAATAATTATGCCTGATATAGCCCTTGGTGTATACCACATGGTATATATCATACCATATGTCCTGCATGGCCCCCATCCATGTCCCACATGGCATCCCTCCCTACGTCCATATGCAGTTACATCCTGTCATAATCCCTGATCAAGCATACTAAATGAAAAAAAATCTGGCCAGTTCATATACTGTAGCAACTTTATACAAATGACCACAAAAATAAAGGCATATTTTAATAATCATGCCTGATACAACCGTTGGTGCCCAAATATTTTAAAGAATTTCAACGATTTGAAATCTCCAGTGCTATGAGAAAGACGCTTGAGGATCTCTGAAGAATATTGGAAAATTATATCATTTTACAGTTATCTTCTAAGGAAATATCAAATGTTTTGTAGACTTTGTAAGGAAATAAGTCTTCAATCTGTCTTAAGTGTCTCTGAAAAACTTTAACATTTTGTAAGGAAATTCTAACTTTCCATGACATCTGAAGAAACTTTTAACTTTTTCTGAGGAACTCTGAAGAAACTTTAACATTTTCTGAGGAATTCTTTTAAAACTGTAACATTTCTGAGGAAATCTCAGGAAAAACTGTGGACAGCAGGACAGACAAAAACGCCATTACATAGGTTCGCATGCGAACAAAAAGTCGCGGAACTACTATACGAGAACCACTGTTCAAGTACCGAAAAGGGCGTGAATTAGGCTTGGTCACAACAGGAGGCAAAAAATGAAAAGGAACCATGTTACCGAAAGCAGACATCCATCCACAAAGAGGAATTCCCAGGAATGAAGGTGCAAAAGTTCAGATGGAAAAGTGCGTGGTAGATTATAATAAGAATGAAAAGTTTGAGAGAACAGAAAGGAAGTCATGTTGCTCTCAACATGTCAGTGAATTTTTGATTAAGATATAAATATAAACAACAGGGCAATATAAGAGAAGTCGTCAAGGCTAATCAATGGTTCAAAAGAATCCTCTGCTAATGCAGAGAGAGATGCTGATGATTCTTTGTCCTGAATCTCCTTAACAGTATGGGAGACTGTTTCAGACTTGGACTGCAGTATGGATGAAACACTTCCAGTAGATTAGGTTCTGAGACAGCTAGGTCCAGAGAGTGCATGACTTGGCATAGAAAGATACTTAATTCCTGGTCTATTCTTGTATGGCTGAGAAGCACCACCTTCAGGTTTAGTGACCACAAGCTGGTGTGCATCTCATAAAGAACACTTGGAGTTGCAAATTGACATCTATGATGTACTGTCACCCCAACAATACACCTGCTTTACTCTGGATGGAGTCAAGCAGTTTCAGTGTTGTTGTAGAATGGGCACTAATCCAGCATTGTGAGGCATACTCCAAGACACTGTAAACCTGGGCCTCACCAACTCTTAATTTAAAGAAGCTGCTAACCAACTTTTTGAATATCAACATTTGCTTTAGTGACATGGCTTAATATGATACCAGTACACTGGGACATAGGGAGGTATAATGACTCCATAGCAAGTTGCTCTGAAACTATTCCTTTGTGTTCATGTTTTCACTTGTGTGTGTCCCCTGACTGTTGTCAGGTTCGTTTTCGTGTGGCCTTTTCCCCCCCCCTCTTGTTCATGCTGGTTCCTCAGTCATTTGTGCTTGTATCTTTTTCGTATGACTTTGTAGCACGACCTGTAGCTGTGGAACCCATTCGGTAAACCAAAACACTTTCGTTCCATGGCAAGATCTTGCTTGCATACCACATGGTAGTTAGTTAATATGGTTTGATACTAAAAGAATAGTATGAAGCTTTGAATTATGTTCATTAATGAACAGTATTCAAATAAAAAATAAAAAATAATGTATGAAAGAGGAAAAGAACAAAACAGAAAGGCAAAATTTATAACAATAAATCTAAAACTCAAAACAGAATGATAAATTACAGATTAAGTGGTATTCAACAAAAATTGACATAAAGGATGACCCAATAGGTCATCTAAGTTAAATAAGCATATTTCATTACCTCAACTCCAGCCCATTAAAGTTACCAACTAACACAATAAGGAACAATTCTAATTAGAAAATCTTCACTACTTCTCATACCAAATTCCTAGCAATTAATTTTGACCACAATCTTACTTAAAAACAATTGTATTGATATGGTTGCAACAAAGTTACTATAGTTATTTCTATTATAACTAAAATCTTGATGTGTTGATTCTGTACTAACCCTTGTCAGACTAAAATCGAGTAAAGTGCAGGTGCCCTTTCCGAATGTGGTCTGGCAAGGGTTACTATTAACCCTGAATTAACATTGAAATAGAGTGAAGTGCAGGCTTAATTCCCTTGTATAATTCTTTTATCCTCTTTTTTGTTTCCATGATGCAAAAAGTTTATGCAACATTTTAGAAACAAGTACTCATCCTCCGACAAATTTTCCACATCTGCCAATGAAAAAAGGCGCTGATGTTATTTTCACCCCTAGCAATTGCAGAAATGATATCAATGTCCTTACCTTTCAGATGAACTTCACTTTTCTGTTGTAATGGTTGTATTTCTGATGTCTCCTTTGTTTCAGTAAGTTTATCTTTATCAGTGCCCTCACTTTCATCCTCACTCGAGTCTGTGTCTTGAAATATTGCATGAAATAGATCCATAGGGGGCCTTTCTTCAGATTCCACATTTGATGCCTCATTGATCTGAAATTAAATGATTGGTTCATTCATTAAAACTCACGTCCTGGGTATACCAACATCCCTTATACATCACTTCATCCTTTGCACATCATGTCACCCATTGTTAAATCCATTATATTACACTATACTTGGTTAAATACTTTACATACCATGTAACTCTTTTCCAACAACCTGGATGTTACTACACGAAGCACCATATATACACATCATGCCACCTGTTAAGACAATCCTTTGGGATGATTTCATTTCAGCCAGTGTCAATATCCTTTACACGTCCTGTCTCCCTTCGCTATTTCACATCACATTCCTGTCACATCAACCTTGACCAATATTTTTTACACACCAAGCCACCCTTGTACATCAAGCTAAAATTCTTTGTACACCATGTCACACATGGTTATCCCTAGTACATAATGTCACTCTTGATAATATCCCTTTCACATCATGTCACACTATGCTACTAATTCTTTAACATCATGTCACCATTGGCTAAGGTTCTTTACATATCATGATACAATTGGCTAAGGTCCTTTGCATACTCTATCATGTCACCCCCTTGGTCAACATCCTTTCACATGATGTCACCATTGGCTAAGCTCTTTTATATATCATGATACAATTGGATACAGTCCTTTACATATGACAACACCCTGGGTCAATATCCCTTTCACATCATGTCATCCTTGTCCAACATCAATTTCACATCATGTCAACTGTGGCCTACATCCCTTTCACACCATGTGAACGTTGGCCAAAATCCCTTTCCCATCATGTCAACCTTATTTGTTTGTTTGTTTGATGAGGGCTTAGCGGCACCACGACAACAAAGGCCAAATTGTGCCTGGAGGTCAGATCATTCTAGAGGTAGAAAGGAAAGGAAACAGGGGAGAATGAGATAAATTCAAGAGCAAAAGGTCAGAAAGCTGTGATCGAGAGGGGAGGTGCATGGTTGAAACAAAAACAAAGTAGAGAGGGGGTGGGAGAGGAGAATTAAATATGGTTGTAGAGGGAGGCATGAGGAAGGAAGGAGATAATTTTATCTGGGGGATTTTTCTGGAAGAACTCACCAATTGAGTTGTGGGGAGCGAGGGAAGCTCTGGGAAGCTTGTACAGGGTCATTTTTCTGGAAGAACTCACCAATTGAGTTGTGGGGAGCGAGGGAAGCTCTGGGAAGGTTGTACAGGGGGCAAGCAAGAAGAACGTGATGGATTGTGAGGGTGCAGTGGCAATTGTTGCCAAAGGGGTTGGGAGAGCCAATAAGGAGGTAGGAGTGAGTGAGGTGGGTGTGACCAATTCTAAGATGAGTAATATGAAGTTGTCGATACGAGAGAGGTTGTTGGTGGTGGATTTGATCGGAATTGTGGGCTAGATGACATAGAGTTTGTTATCAATTTGAGAGTTTCATGAGGTTTGCCAGCGATCACCAACAAGGGAAGCGATAAGCGGTTTGATGTCAGAGAGGGTTTTGGGAAAAGGGGTAGGGAGGAGGTTGAGAGCAAGCTTAGTGGCTGCATCAGCCCTGTTATTGCCTGGGATGCCAACATTGCTGGGTATCCAGAAGAAAAGAATACTTTTCCTGCAGAGGGTGGGAGAAAGGAGTTTCCGGTCAACCTTGGCCAACATCCCTTTCACATCATGTCAACCTTAGCCAACATTCATTTCACATCATGCCATTGTTATCCTAGTCCAACATCCCTTTCACATCATGTCAACATTGACCAACATCCCTTTCACAACATGTCAACCTTGGCCAAAATCTATTTCACATCATGTCAGCCTTGGCCAACATCCCTTTCATATCATGTCAACCTTGGCCAAAATTCCTTTCCCATCATGTCAACCTTGGCCAACATCCCTTTCACATCATGCCCAACCTTAGCCAACATCTCTTTCACATATGTCAACATTGGCCAACATCCCTTTCACATCATGTCAACCTTGGCCAAAATCCCTTTCACATCATGCCAACCTTGGCCAGCATCTCTTTCACATTATGTCAACATTGGCAAAAATCCATCTCACATCATGTCAACCTTGGCCAACATCCCTTTTAAATCATGTCAACATTGACCAACATCTATTTCACATCATGTCAGCCTTGGCCAACATCCCTTTCACATCATGTCAACCTTGGCCAACATCCCTTTCACATCATGTCAACATTGACCAACATCTATTTCACATCATGTCAACCTTGGCCAACATCCCTTTCACATCATGTCAACCTTGGCCAAAATCCCTTTCACATCATGCAAACCTTGGCCAACATCTCTCTCACATAATGTAACATTGGCCAACATCCCTTTCACATCATGTCAACATTGGCCAAAATCCCTTTCACATCATTTCAACCTTGGCCAACATCTCTTTCACATCATGCCAACCTTGGCCAACATCTCTTTCACATCATGTCAACCTTGGCCAACATCCCTTTCACATCATTTCAACCTTGGCCAACATCTCTTTCACATCATGCCAACCTTGGCCAACATCTCTTTCACATCATGCCAACCTTGGCCAACATCCCTTTCACATCATGCCCACCTTAGCCAACATCTCTTTCACATATGTCAACATTGGCCAACATCCCTTTCACATCATGTCAACCTTGGCCAAAATCCCTTTCACATCATGCCAACCTTGGCCAGCATCTCTTTCACATTATGTCAACATTGGCAAAAATCCATCTCACATCATGTCAACCTTGGCCAACATCCCTTTTAAATCATGTCAACATTGACCAACATCTATTTCACATCATGTCAGCCTTGGCCAACATCCCTTTCACATCATGTCAACCTTGGCCAACATCCCTTTCACATCATGTCAACATTGACCAACATCTATTTCACATCATGTCAACCTTGGCCAACATCCCTTTCACATCATGTCAACCTTGGCCAAAATCCCTTTCACATCATGCAAACCTTGGCCAACATCTCTCTCACATAATGTAACATTGGCCAACATCCCTTTCACATCATGTCAACATTGGCCAAAATCCCTTTCACATCATTTCAACCTTGGCCAACATCTCTTTCACATCATGCCAACCTTGGCCAACATCTCTTTCACATCATGTCAACCTTGGCCAACATCCCTTTCACATCATTTCAACCTTGGCCAACATCTCTTTCACATCATGCCAACCTTGGCCAACATCTCTTTCACATCATGCCAACCTTGGCCAACATCTCTTTCACATCATGCCAACCTTGGCCAACATCTCTTTCACATCATGTCAATCTTGTCTAACATCCTTTACACATAATGTCACCCATAGACAACATCTCTCACACGTCATGTCACCCTTAGATAAAACTTAAAGCCTTATAATATTGTAGGTCAAATGTCAACCACTGGTAGAAAACACATATCATGGTAGAACATGACTTAAAACCACTAGGGGAAAACATACTTGTGACAGCAAATTATGTCTTTCAGGAAATACATGATAATCCAGGCTATTTTCAAAAAAATTCTTTCCTTGTATAGGAAATAATTGTCCAATTACTTATCTACCCAACAATGCACTAAAAGCAGAATGACATAATAACAACTACAAATTCTTGTTTATTCCAGTTGAAGTACCTTTAATCTTTTTGACCTTCATGTTGAGAATATAATAATGAAAGGAAGGAACAATGGAGGGAAATTAAAAGATTCTGTAATGTTAAGACCCATGACCTTCACCACTTTTTTGAGCTTTCTTTTTCAATTTCTTCAAAAACAATGCACACACACACCCTTAAAATGATCCAAAGGGAACAAAGTACCAATGACCCAGAGGGGAACAAAGTACCAATGACCCAGAGGGGAACAAAGTACCAATGACCCAGAGGGGAACAAAGTACCAATGATCCAGAAGGAAACAAAGTACCAATGACCCAGAGGGGCTTTTTCCATGAAGAAAGAAAGGGTCATGCAATTTGAGGCATTTCAAATGTAAATTACACAGAAGTCACTACAACCACTAGTGACCCTGCATCTTTCTATAGATGTTGGAGAACAGTACAAGAACTTGCGGAAGGACAGTATGCTTGACTATTCAAAGCTAGTGTAGACAATGGGCTTGTTGATGGACGTATATGCCGGTAATGGGGCTAGTAGGGAAAGTTATTTCAAATTACATGAGCTTTTAAAGGATGCACCTACTTTTCCCCTTTCTTTAGATTTTTACATTTTACTGCAAGCCTCAAAATACCATTAAGTTGTATCAGACATTTTGGGTGAGGTTACAACCTTACCCAGTAACTCAGAGAACATGAAAGAAATTTTTACAAATAAAACACCTCTTTTCATCATATCCATTGAGTCACAAAGAAAGGACAGACTGATGACTTGCCCATGTCAATTAAATATTAAAATATGAACAATGCATCCTTGCTGCATAATGCAAAAATTGTTAATTCTTCTGTCATTTACTAACCTCTATACATCTTAAAGTGGTCAAGTTAATTCACCTTATATGAAAGAAGACTAAGAAAGAAACAAAAAAATGGTGAAGAAAGCATTCCAAAATACTAATCCATTAAGGAGATATTTAAATCAAAAGTTTTGTCTCATTTTTAGAAATGACTGAAATCCGATTACTATATAGTTGTGACATCACATATCCTCAATATTTAGGTAATCTTTCATATTTTTCCTGTGATTTGGAGGATTAAAACTAATGGATACGCCAGGAAAGTACTTGAAAAGAATCCAGTTAAGGGTGATTATAATTTGACAGCTGAAAAAGTTAAGGGAATATTGTAATGCAAATAATCTAATTAATATGCACACTACACCTCACCATTGAATGTAGACATTGCTCTTCACATATATGATCATTTGTGTAAACAAAATCCCCACACCCAATTTATATTAAGAGATATCATAGATACAAATATTTTCATTGTTATGCAAATAAGCTAATTAGTGTGTACATACAACCCCCTATTATGCTTAACTGAACAGTACCAATGCCACCTACAACTGTATCAAGTATCAAATTATCATCTCAGGTTAAATATTTTCTACGAAAGTCTATTCTTATGCAAATAACCTTATTAACATGCATATTACACCTCAACATTAAGTGTAGACAATGCTCTTAACATATATGATCATTTGTGTAAACAAAATCACCACTCCCACTTTAATTTAAGACATATCAAAGATATTAATATTTTCATTGTTATGCAAATAAGATAATTAGTATGCATACACAAAACCCAACCATGCTTATTTAAACAGTACCCATCTCTTCTGCCCCTGTGGCAAGTTACATGAATGTACACCATTCATAACTTAAGTTATGCACTCATGAATGTTAAACAGACCTCCGTGGTGTAGTGGTTAGTGCTGTCCTAACACCCGCAAGTCCTGGGTTCGTATCCCAGTGGGTCTGCAACCAGTGAGTTCACAACTGGTAATCAAAGGCCGTGGCCATCTTGATATAATGTCCAGCACTGGATACGTTCAGGACGTTAAACTTGCTATGCTATGCTATGCTAAACATTCTGTACGAAAGTCTAATTTTATGCAAATAACCTAATTAATACGCACACTTCACCTCAACATTAAGTGTAGACAATGTTCTTCACATATATAATCATTTGTGAAAACAAAATCTCCACATCCACTGTATTTTAAGAGATATCATAGAAACAAATATTTTCATTGCTATGCATGCAAATAAGGTAATTAGTATGCACACACAACCCCTAATCATGCTTACTTGAACAGTACAATATGCCAATTTACATGAATGTACACCATTCATAACTTCAAGTTATAAAGACTTTAACCAAGAAGTTTAACCAAAACTTTAACTGACAAACATTTTCATTGTTATGCAAATAAGTTAAATAGTATCCACCCCCCCCCCCAATCATGCTTACTTGAAAAGATAATAAATTAAGGAGATATTTAAGTCAAGTTTTGTCTCATTTGTTTAGAAATGACTGAGTTCTGACTACTATATAGTAGTGACATCACATCCTGATATCCTCAGTCTTTATGTATTCTTTCATATTTTTCCCTGTGATTTGGGGGATTAAAACTATTGGATACGCCAGGAAAGTACTTGAAAAGAATCCAGTTAAGGGTGATTATAATTTGACAGCTGAAAAAGTTAAGGGAATATTGTAATGCAAATAATCTAATTAATATGCACACTACACCTCACCATTGAACGTAGACACTGCTCTTCACATAAATGATCATTTGTGTAAACAAAATCCCTACACCCAATTTATATTAAGAGATATCATAGATACAAATATTTTCATTATTATGCAAATAAGCTAACATGAAGCAATATCTTTCCTTAGGAGAAATGGTCCATCAATCATTCACAATTAATGCACACATCACCTCGGGGCAAATGATACAGTTATTTTTTATCACAAGTTTCCAAACAAATTTCTTCCACTAAGACGCCTCACACGAACAGATGAGTGATTTCAATCACAAAAGTGCCCTGATTACTCAGCACTGCATTTCTGTAATCTTACACACACAATTAACCTTGGGCTACTTGACTGTGGCGTGCATGGGAATGGCAGATAAACAATCATTGTTTGGAGTGGAAACACAATACACTGAACAGGAAGTCGGGTTGGTAATTGCCATACCTGAGTTTTCAGGATTAACTCAGGTGTCGAGTGCAGGCAGGCTTAAAGAGAAACTTTTCGGCATGAATTAGTATGTGCACACAACCTCCCAATTATGCCTAATTGAACAGTACCAATGCCACCTACAACTGTATCAAGTACCAAGTTATTATCTAAGGTTAGATATTTGTTATCAAAGTCTATTGTTATGCAAATAACCTAATTAACATGTACATTACACCTCACCAATAAGGGTAGACAATGCTCTCAACATAAATGATCATGTGTAAACAAAATCACCACTCCCGCTTCAATTTAAGACATTATAGATGCAAATATTTTCATTTTTATGCAAATAAGATAATTAGTATGCATACACACAACCCCTAATTCTGCTTATTTGAACAGTACCCATGTCCTCTACCCCTGTGGCAAGTTACATTAATGTACACCATACATAACTTAAGTTATGCGCTCATGAATGTTAAACATTTTGTAAGAAAGTCTATTGTTATGCAAATGACCTAATATGTACCCCACCATTGAGTGTAGACAATGCTCTTCACTTATATAATCATTTGTGCAAACAAAATCCCCACATCCACTGTAATTTAAGAGATATCATAGATACAAATATTTTCATTGTTATGCAAATAGGCTAATTAGAATACACACAACCCCTAATCATGCTCACTTGAACAGTACCCTATGCCACACAACCCCTAATCATGCTCACTTAAAGAGTACCCCTATGCCAAGTTACATGAATGTACATCATTCATAACTTAACTTCTAAAAACTTTATCCAAAAACTTTAACCAAAACTTTAACCTGACAATTATTTTCATTGTTATGTAAATAAGCTAATTAGTATCCACACACAACCCCCCCCCCCCCCACCCCCTTCAAATCATGGTCATTTGAACAGTACCCATGTCCTATACCTCTATGCCAAGTCACATGAATGTACACCATTCATAAGTTATGAAAACTTTAACCAAAAACTTTAACCAAAACTTTAACCAAACTTTAACCTGACAAATATTTGCATTGTTATGCAAATAAGCTAATTTGTATGCACACACAATCCTCCAATCATGCTCATTTGATCATGCCCATGTCCTCTACCTCTATGCCAAGTCACATAAATGTACACCATTTATAACTTAAGTTATGAAAACTTTAACCAAATTTTTAAACAAAATTTTCCAGACACTGACGCCGGTGCTAGTAAAATGGCTCGACTATTCTTCAAACACTCGAGCTACAAATACATTGTCAAAACTAAAAATCAGGTGGGTTGGAGAAAAACAGCATGGAGTAGATAGATAGGTGGGTGACCTAGGGGGAGGGTGGAGCACCCTCTCAAAAAATGCAAAGTGGAATTCTGACATGCAACTGGAAAATTCATCTACTTGCAAGTACGAGACCATAGGTGAAACAAGATTTATTGGGTCATCCCTAAAGTTTAAGTACAGTGGTCCACTAAGAAGATCAACTAGTGTCTGAACAGAAACTGACAGAAAGTTATCTTTTAAAATAGAAAATGAATTAACCAATGAAAAAAAAATATTCAAAATTTGTGTTTACAAAAGTACCCACGAAAAAGAGGCATCATAAGAAATTCAATTTCATATTCAGAGTAAAGTAGAATAAGATCTCTCTAACCTGAAATCTTAAAAGTACATGGACAGGTACGAGGTTTTTTTTCAACCACCAACCCAAATAGTATGAGTAGTTTTCAAGTGATGAGTAATCAAAGTTCGAATTTGTTTTAACATTTTGAAAAAAATCTGATGTGTGAACAGGAAAACACGTCAAAATACTTTTTTTTCTTAAATATTTCTTCCCTTGATTTCAGACCTTGAAAATATTAAAAATGTTTTCTCCAGCTTGAGGTTGGTGAAGATCAAATCTTCCTTATTAGAATAATCTTCACATTATCAAAGAGAAATGGCAGAGGACCAAAGATGATGGATTCACATAAGAAAATAGATACTGCTGTCCTGCTTCTACATCACAAAAGTAACACAAGAATTTGCATATTTTGACACAATTTTATTTTAAAGCTGTAAAATGGCCAATTTCAAACCGATTTAGATTTTTAAAAAATTGTGTTTTCTAGTGGGATTTTAAATCATCAATTTAACCAATGCTGCATCTACCTGATTATATACTTTAGACATTATACATTCATATCATGCTTCTGAAAACAGGTGTCTTTGCAAAGTTTAATATAAAAGGCAACAAAATATGGATCTTATGAGTCTTCAAGTGGCTAAAAGTTTCTTTACGTGGCTTTTTCTAATCCTCGTGGAAATTTTCTCATCCAAATTTTTGATAAAGAAAGTGATTGATCATCAATGAAGTACAACACGTTCAAATTATGTTACAATGAACAATTCAACCCTAACAGTAACCAGTTCAACAACAAGGTCAATTTATTCATTATTTCTAATCTAAGGTATAAGTTCTAATAATTGAATTCACAACTTTGATTTGTCCAGAATAGCCCAAAAACTTGACCGTTTTACAAATATTATACTTATTCAAATGTGTAACTTTCCTTATATGAACCTAAGGTCACATTCCTGACTATTATTCAAAATTATTGAATCAACTTGCATCCACTCAAGATTGTTAAAGAACTTTACCCACACAATGCATGCCCTTGAAAAGTAATCATTACACAATCTGGTCATTGAATCAGAAAATTTCTTCCGGAAGAAAATAGTAATGTGGGTGGAGTCAGGCTTTAAGAGGATTCAAAAGCAGTATTAACCAGTTAGACAATTACCAAACAATTTTTTGATATCTAAATGAAGTTATTTAATGCTTTTTGTGAAATGTGTGGTTCACTGAAATTGATCATAAGATGCATCTTGGACTTGATAACTTTTCTTCTCAACCTAGAATGTTCTAAGACAGCAAATTCAGAAGCTGGCATTGTCAGTTTGGCATTGTTTTTCCAATATGAGGTTGCTGCTAATTTCACTTATGGAAAGATTATTACAAACAAACGAACACACAAACAGCATGCATGTTTGCTGTTTTAGAGGGGTGGCCGCCACACCCCACTTCTCTTTTGGCCTGCACAGCAACTATTTAGCCTACCCTGCCCCTCAGAAAAGAAATAGTGAATACAAAAATAATCTGAAATATCTTTTTAAATGCACATGTTTTAGAGGTCAACTTCTTTAAAAACTGAATAATCTTAACCTCAATACCTTACATGGATACAGAGCATAGCATGATTGCATAGTAAGAAATCATTGTGTTTGACTCATGAATGGTCCTCAATTCAGAATAGTTTCACTCTGAGGTACGATTATTGGGCACAAGCCTTAAGGCTTTAGCAGGTCCCTGGACCTCATGCCAAAAAGGAGCAGCGCCTCCACACGTTAATGTGTGCCACAATCAACCAAGCACCCTGCCACTTTTCAAATCAAGCTAGAGGTCTGATTAGTCTAACCCGTTTCATAACTAGTGTTTGTCATATGCTGACTGCATATGTTAAGTAAACTCATGCAATTTTCCCCTCTTTTATTATCATTTATAGCAATGATACTGTAATGCATGATATTGTGTCTATAAGGGTGTTTCAGCTGACGCTATGAGGTCAACACAACTTTGCTTACATCGCCATTTTGTCAGGCAAGAACAATGTCGTCTGCTGTACACTTCAATAATTTTTTTGTAAGACAATTATGCTGGAATCTTGCTGTGTTGTTGGTTGCACTAATAGAAGTGTGCCGGGGAATAAAAAGACGTTTTCTTGATTTCCATCTGATCCTAATCGACGTTCAAAGTGGGTTTCTGCTGTACAACGTAACGGATTTGGTTCACACTAGAATTTGCAGCGAGCACTTTATATTAGGTATGTAGGCTTTGTCTGAGTATATCAAACAATCAGCTGGCATTTACGATAAAGTTACTCTTCGTATACCCAGTGAGTATATCAAACTTAAGAAAAATATGAAGTAAAATCAGAAGCGAAAGAAAAATTTCACTTAGTAAAATTTGCTGAACTGAGACTGGTAGGTTGACATATAGTATGTTTGTTGTATGTGTGATGTGACTGAGCTGTGTGAAATGCAACAATGCCGCTGCCCTGCAAAATGGACTCCAGTTGAGTTAGAGTCACGTGATGAAATCCCTTTTTTGTACTTCTTGAATTTTATCAGAATCATTTCCTACAGCTGTAGTTTTGACCAATTTTTAACTTTTCAGTAAGTCTCTGAGTATCAGCTAGGATGCAAACTGGAATAGCTTTACTAGTTAGCTAGATTTTTTGAAGCTCCACAAATACTTACCTGCACGATATATTATATAAATTTAAGGCACCAATTTGCTCCTTGATTTCTACTCATAAACTATAAAGAAAGAAACTCTCTCAAAATGGTTGGGTGAGCCTGTAGTAGAGCAAGGGTATTTATTTAATCTATTTGCCTATCCCTTTATTTTGTAATATAGTCATTTATCAACTTATTATAACTAATTGAAATCTTTATCTGTTTTGGTGCAAACCCAAGACACCATCTAAAGCTATACGATATCAATACTATAGGGTGAAAAATTAAGGTTAAAAGGCAAAAAGCAATATCGTGGTCCTCATAGTGGTCCTACAGTATTGTCCTATGCGCACGCACAAATACTTCCAGATGGACAACAGTTATTCCCCACATGTTCCTAGACACACTGAAGTGACTGCTGATCACTTGTCCAATGACCAAACCTAAGGATGTATCACGCCAGTCAAGAAGACAAACACAATGTAAACTAAGTGAAAAACTTTCCAGAGAAGATTATCACTTTTAAAGGGTTAGTTCAGAGGTCCAGCAAGTTTATCTCATATGAAAGAGGACTTTAAAAGAAACAAAATGGTTAAGAAATCATTTACAAATCTTATTCCATTAAGAAGATATTTAAGTTTAAAGTTTTGTTTTATCTGTGTAGAAATGACTGGTGTAGTAGTATGGAAGGTTGCCGCTTTACTCCTCACATTATTACCAATTGTTGTAATTTAAAGAAAATTAATTTAACTTTTTAACTATTTGAATTTATTTTTCCTCAAACTTTCTTCAGGTGGTAAATCATAATTACCAGTACTAGATTCTGTTTTACTATTTTCCTTACATACCCAATGGCTTTATAGCCACAAAATCACAGCACAAAATATTACAGACTACATAAAGACTGTGAGGAATCTGAGGCTGTAACATCACAACTAGTCTGATTCCAGTCGTTTCTACACAAATGATACCAAACTTGATACTTAAATATCAACTTAATAGAAAACAATTATTGAATACTTCATTATACTGTTTCTCATGAAGTCTTCTTGATGGGCTTGCTGACCTCTGAACTAACACTCTGCTTAAAGTGAAATAGGAGGTCCCTTTTGAGGTAAAGTCTCTGTTCTAGTGGTTAGCATACTGACTTGTAGATCACATGATACTACAATCTTGGACAAAATTGTTGTCACACTTTTCCCCCTTTGCCCCATTTCAATGTTGGTTGAAATGAAACTGTCTCAGGATGATCCTCTTCAACTCAAACATTGAGACTGGATAGAAGTGGACTTAATAAGGTGACAACTAATTTTGTCTTAGCTAATCTTGGATATACTTGTTGTTGTCCTTTCCCCCTTCTACCTTCTTCGCTAATCTTGGATATACTTGTTGTTGTCCTTTCCCCCTTCTACCTTCTTCGCTTATCTTGGATATACTTGTTGTTGTCCTTTCCCCCTTCTACCTTCTTCGCTTATCTTGGATATACTTGTTGTTGTCCTTTCCCCCTTCTACCTTCTTCGCTTATCTTGGATATACTTGTTGTTGTCCTTTCCCCTTCTACCCTACATTGATGTTGCTGCTTAACTTGAAAGTGTCCATGGATGATCCTCTTCAATTCAAACATTGAGACAGGGTACATGTGGACTTAAGAACACCACTAAGTTTGTCCAAGATTGTAGGTTCATATCCAAGGTTTATAAGTCTGCTCACAATGATGCACAATTGCTTAAAAGACTGTGGAACACTCTAAAGTTACTTTTATGTTATTACTTATTAAAGCAAAAACCTAGAATCTTTAAACTGAAATGGATAAACTGTAACATATGAGAACAAAAGAGATCATACTTTAGTGCAATATAATATGCGTATGTCCCAAAAAGTCACAATTTGTTCAACAACCTTTTCAAATCTGAATCGGAAACTTCTGGAAAACTTATTTAAAAGTGCCACATAGACAAAATTAATGTTCCCCTTATGCAGCGGTCAAATGGCATCTTCACATATCCTCAAGGCTCGTTCAAGATTTGACATCAAATTTTCAGGTCACAAATTTGCAGCATGGGTGAATCTTGACCTTAATTTTTTTTTGGTGATGTGAATCTTTACCTATTATTATCATTTTTCTTTAGTCAGGTGATTCTTTACCTAAAAACTATTGCCCCGTGGGTGAATTTTTGTCGAAATTCCTTATCTTAATGATAAAAATGCATAAAAACAATCAACTTTGAATCAGCTGAACTGAATACTAATAATTGCTTACTATTTTCCATTTATTCTGGCTAGAGCATTGCATAAATAGCTTTCCAACAGGGACCTCTACGTACCCGTATGCATATTGTGTGACCGCTGTATAGCAAGGTCTTTGTAGTAACCAGTAGTGTGGCTTTCTCACTCATGGTATGATACAAACATTGGACTGTATTTTAGGGCAGATGTTACAGCCATCCTACCAATCAATCATGTAACTTCCAAAACTTGACATGCGTTACCAGACAGCATTAGGGATTATTTTTGAGGCTATCTTATTGCAAAGAAATCAAGATGGAACTCCAATGTTGCCAATTTTTAATGACCTGAGGTAATTTTGAAGCATTTTGAGAGGTATTTCATACCACGTGAATTCTTAACTTGGGCTTAGTAGTAGTGTTAGACAGTGGTGTTAAGGCGGACACACACCGGACGTGATGCAACGAGTGAATTTTTAGATAATCATACAGGAAACAAATATTATAAGATGCTTTGATTTTTTACTTATACATGATGAAGTTTACAATTGAGGCTTTCTGATGATACTGGAAAATTTGTTAGAGATTTTTTTGTTTGTTCAAATTATGGAGAAATTCGCTTTAGCGAGGTGCGATTTTCTGTCGCAATGCGAATTTTGCTTTAATGGGCGTAGAAAAGCCCTTTCAATCAATTTTCAGTTATCATCTGAATAGCCATGCAATGACTATGCTTCTCTGAAAACAAGGGGTCAAAATGTTTCTTTTCCTTCGTTTAAATCAATTTTGTTTAAAAATCGCGCCGCTTCGCTTTCGGTGTGTAACAGCCTTAACTGTTAGACCGTAGTAGCACTTAGTGTTAGAACTCTCATTGTTTAATGAGTGTGTTGATACTCTATGTGTGAAATTGTTTCTGGAATCAAAAAGCCACAATGATATTTAACTTGTATTTCAGGGTTTTGATTGTTGAACGACTAAAAAGAATGTGTAGTCTAACGTTCTATACATGACAACTTATGCAGATATACGATATTTTTTCATTTGGTATCTTAAAACTCCACAAAACTTAGGGCCTTCTTATATCGCGAGATAAAAACAAATTTGTTTGCGAATGATCAAGTAACGACTGACTTGGAGGCATGCCTAAATTGACTTGAATTTTGTTATAATGAGTTGTTTCTACATGAAAGATTAAGAAAAGAAGACACAAAACATGATTTGTTGACATTTATTCTTTTAAAAAATCTGGAAAGATATAGAATTGTTATAACTTCCGTCACACTTTATTTCATATTAGCAGTTATAAGTTCCCATAGTGCAACCATGTATCATACAAGAAGATAACGGGGAATAAGAAAATAGAAAATTATAATACTATACAGGATTCTAGCTACGGTGGGTAGCACCGGGCAGGCCCGACCAGGACTCGCAATTCCCGCCCGACACTCGGCTCTAATTCACTCTTCCGCCCAGCACTCAAAAGTTCAATCAGGTTAATTAATTAAGAGTTTAAACAGATCTCCTTTTAATCTCCCTCTATTTATGTCATCCGCTGATTTACACACATAACATACATTACTCACAATAACTTCCAATCAAAACAACTGAACTATACAGGAATTTAATGCAAACATACATATTATCATAAACTCACCCATACATGTCACCTACATAAATATACTCACATGCACACAGTTCAGGTTCATGTTTTAATCCTTGTCAATCACTATTGACAGCTTGCCAAGTCCATCACTTACCATACAAACAAACCTTAACAAAGTCAATATTACACTCCCAAGATGTGCTTATAGACCAGTCCAAATGTTTGTAACCAATCATATTTGTTATAAACCATATGCACTTAACATTATAACGGACTGATCTATATTTTTGGGATTTGTGGGGGGTTTGATATTGACAAAAGTTGTTGCGTAGTTCATAGGAACATGTGCCACTAGTAAACTTAAAATAATCATAATAACGTATGGCTTTCGTCAAACGATACTGAACCAAGCACATGATAAAATGCTTTCAAACACATGTATCATATGTGCATTATACATGAAGGTAAAACATGCATGCATCGTTGCTTCCTCCAAAAATGCACCTGATTGATTGACTAACCGAGGGTATTAATGGTCAAAGTACTGAAGTAATCATGTTCACCTAAAATCAGTTTGAAAAGGTCTATAGCCAAGGGGAGGAGGGGTTACATGACTAGTACTTGCCACAGCAGCATTATAATAATCTTGGGCAACATATTCATTCACGCAATAATGGTCGTACCTTTGTTGAGGATACCTCATCTTTCTTCTCTTCATCTGAAACAATTTTTCTCCTCTCCTCAATGATGCTCAGAATTGCTGGCTTTTTGTCCCATCTTGAAGTCTTTGCTGGTTTTGAATGTGTCACCTCTTCTTTGACCTTCCTTACTTCTTGCTCTGGGGCAGACGATGCCTGAGAAGGACCTGATGGCTCTTGAGGAATGGACAAGAAGTTGAAGACTGAAAATTTGTCTCTTTTTACTTTCGGAAGCCCCACATGAGAAGACCTGAAATGATAAGAAAAACTATATACATTGAACTAAATCTAGCGTAAGTGTGATAAATAAACGTACATCAGATAACTCAGTCATGTAATCATACATCTTATAAAAGCATAATCTAGCACACAGGTCAAAAAGGTTCAAACTTTAGTTCAGAGGTTCAGAATGTGGCCCTTATGTGAGAGAAACGAGTGGCCCTCATTCATTTCTTGCACATGAGTGATAAAAGGGAAGAGAAGGAACAAAATGGTGAATAAAAAATATTAAACATCTGATTCCTTCTTAAATAATTCCATTTAAATTTAAAGCTTGAACATAATTATGCAGAAATGACTTTTATCTGAACTGACATCAAAGCCACACATTCCTTAAAAGCCTCAGTTGGAAACAACTGTGTATTAAAATATTCCTTGAGATTTTATCACTTACAAACAGCCTAGTAAAACAGTCATGTGAAGTAACTACAATTTAGTAATCAAAGAAATCAAGAAAAAATTACATTCAGTAAATGAAAAAACTCAATTCCAATGAAATGCAATAATAATTGTTAATAAAACAAAAGAGTGACATCAGCAATGATCCACAATATATCTACATTGCTTTTATTCAGAAAGGGAGAGAGAAGTGTTGTAGCTCTCAGTGTTGTCAGAGGGGAAGGTGATACTCCAGGATTATTAGCAAACTTTTTTTGGCTTTGAAACCATTGGGGTAGTTGGCCGAGGACAAGATGCTGCTGAAAGAGGCGGTGAAGTGGTTAACGATGTCCTTTTTCGCTGTGAGAAGGGTACCACTCCAGGAGAGATGGGAGATAGGAGACTTCCCCATCCTGCCGTGGAAACTGTTAACCATTCTCCAAATCTTCTTACTGGGGGTGTTGGTGGTGAGAGAAAAGATGAATTGTTTCAAGTGTTGGGTTTACTGTCCTAGATAGTGTGCTTGGCTTGGGCACGGCTGACGTAAAAGAGGTTGAGGTTGTGGGTGATCAGGTTAGTTTTAAAGTTCCTGAGGGCCCTTTTTCTGTTCTTGATGGCGGTTTTGCAGTCATCAATGAACCAGGGGTTGAGGGGTGGTTAGGGGGTTTGGAAGTTTTAGGAATGGAGCAGGTAGCGATGTTGATAAGGATGTTACTAAAGTTTAACATGGGATCCTCACCCTCAAGAAGATGAGGGGAGAGGTGTAAGTCGCAGAGGGTTTCGAAAAGGGGCCAGTCGGCCTTCTTGAGGTTTCAATTGGGGGTGTGGACTGTGGGGGTTTGAAGATTGGAGTGAATAAGAGGGTAATGGTCACTACCACAGAGATCAGCAGTGACCTTCTGGCTAAAATCAAGGAAGAGGTTAGGGGAACAGATAGACAGGTCAACGCAGGTTAGGGAGCCTGTGGCAGGGTGAAGGTAGGTCAGGGAGTTAGTATTGAGCAAGGAGAGGCTGTGCTGTCTAAGAGTGTTTTCGACGAACTTGCCTCTGGTGGTATTGAAGCCCCACAGGGGCTTGTGGGTGTTGAAGTCACCAAGAAGGATGAAGGGGGAGGGGAGCTGAGAGATGAAGTTGTTAAGGCTGGTTGGCTGAATGTTGGCATTAGGGGAAGATAGATATTGCCAAGAGTGAAGGTTTTGTTGAGGGAGATGGACATACAGAGATGGCCTAAAAGTCAGAGACGCCCCTACAGGCCCTGTCGGCGTCCACTTAATGTTTGTGATAGCAAGCAAAGTTGTTGAAGGGATAATGAACAGTGGTTTTCAAGAAGGTTTCTTGTAAGCAGAAGACGACCGGGCAAAAGGTGTTGGCCAGTAGGTCATTTTCTTCTGAATTGGCCTTAAGGCTCCTGATGTTCCATTGTATAATGTTATGGGTGTTATTGTAGTTGTTTGTATTGCACGCCATAAGGATGCAGCGGGTTATCTGGAGGAAGATCTGTTGGGTCTGCTGAATTGACTTGTTTTTACTTTAGATCTGTCCCTGCTTCTTTGGGAGCGGTTGTTTTGAAAGTTGGACTAGAAGCATGTTCGGTGTGTTCGGTAATTGAACAATCCATGTTCTCTTCAGTGTCATACGTGTGGGTTTGGATGGTGGAAAATTTGTTGATTGGTTGTTTCTTGCTTTGTTGTTTGTTGGTTAGTTTAATGTTTGTTGTCCAGGTTGGCTTGAGTCTGATGTTTGATGGCATTAGAAGTGTTGGGGTGGGGGACGGCAGGGGTCTTTGAAACAAGAGCCCAAGGGCACTATGGTTCCTTGCTACAGAATGAAATTTTGAGGCAGATGGAGGTCATCCGTAACTCCAGAACCAGGCATGCTATTTAAGTCGGGAAATGGCTCATTCTTTGCAGCTCATCAAGGTCTATCACATACCAAAAAATTATTAACTTGTTATTATAGCCATTTTTCTCCCAAAATAAGCATAATTTTACAGATTTGACTATTGACCTTGAGTCAAATGTAACTTGACACTCTGATTCCAAAAACAAAAGGGCAAGTCCGTACAACTATCCTAACTAGACTTAAAAAAATTTGACCTCCGATAACTCCGCACATGAAGGTCGTAAAGGAATCAACCAATTGCCTTTTTTGATCGGAAGGTACTTTTAAAATCCGAAAATGGGGTCAAAATTATCGAAATACCAAAAAAAAAAATGTTAACTTTAAAGGTCACCAGAGGTCAAAGTCAATATGAAGCGGAATGGCAAGACAATTACACGGGTGCAACTCCCACTCCCAACTGACATCCTCTTTAGTTAACCAACCCTAATTCTATGATTGGCCAATTGTTAATATGCAAATGAGCAAAACTTGTAATACTCTTCACTTAACCACCACTGGCCAATTTTTAATATGCAAAAGAGTAAAACTTGTGGATAACGTGATTGGTGTTCTAACAGTCTTGGTTTTAAACAAGGTGCAGTGTAATTGGTTGATTCAGGGATGTGTTCATTACACATATCTTTGGTTGATTAAATAGTGTATCTCCATGGTTAGTATTTGCCTCATAAGTGACCTTCTACATTTTATTGCATGGAGAAAATGTCTGTAGACACATGGAGGTAGACACAGTAAATTCCCTTTCTAAGCTAAACAAATACAGGTGGCAAGGAAAACAAAACAGGTCAGCAACATGGACCAATGACTTTCTGTTGACGTCTTTATGACTTGTTTTTTAATGCAACAGGTGGGGTGAATTATATTTCTCAGGTGTCTGTTTTTTTTACATAAAAGATGATAAGCAGCCATCAAAACTGAAATAGCTTTTAGGCTCATTGGTCTTTATACTTTGTGCATTTAGTATTGAACCCTGGATTGTAGTATGTCAGCGGCATTCAAGATTTAATCACACTTCAGGAATTTGTATTTTTACTATATCACACTGATGGGGTCTGCTAGACAGAAATTCTATTCTTAAGAATATATATAAACCAATAATACAACCCACTGGAATGCATCATTCATACCACCTCACAAAAGATATCCATAACACTTTAAATGTAACTTCACAATGAGACAGAGCGAGGTCAATGTTATAAAAGTGTATTATGTAATAGCAAAATATAATGATAGTTCCTGGCCTTGCTGATGTGAAACCACACTAGTCTTTCAACAGCTCTTAGGGTATCATGGCATGGACTCTGGACTTCTATTAATACCATTCCATGTATTCTTATCGAAAACTGTGTTTAATGGAAAACAAGTAAACTTAATTCAAGTAAATCATAAAAATAAATTATATCATTGGTCCTTTAAATCAATAACTATTTGGCGTCAAGCTTATTTTCATTATTTTATTATTGTTTGTGACCCTGACCTTGACCTTCAATCACATGACCGTTTTGTTAAAAAATATTCCCCTACTCTATACACAACTTGTCTCAAATATCAAATGTACAGAATCTTGGCACTAAGAGTTATTATCATTGTCAAATTCGAGTCCAATTTCCATAGTCCAATGTCCAAGTCCAAATTCAATATTATGCACTTTGACAAAAAAATCTTTTTGACCCTGACCTTGACCTTCAATCACATGGCCGTTTTGTATGAAAATATTCCCCTACTCCATACACAACTTGTCCCAAAATATCAAATGTACAGAATCTTGGCACTAAGAGTTATTGTCACTAAAAGTTTTTCCATTTTTGGCCGATATCTGACCCCAGGTGACCCCTACAGGCACCAAAAACAATAGGGCACATCTTCACAATATGGCGGACCTACCTACCAAATGTGACTCCATACCGATTTTTCTATCTTGAGTTAGAGCGTACCTAAGCAAGTGTCACAGACACACACACACACGCCAAGTTGAATACATAGGTTCCTTTGCTAACGCAAGTAACCAAAAAGGAAGGAAGGTTGGGGAGAGAAGTGGTGGTGGAGGTGGTTTGGGTAATGGGTGTGGTTGGGTTGTTGGCAATGGTGATGGGCTTAGGACTGGGTAAGAAGAGCCAGGTGAGGTCGGTTTGGGCATGTGAGTTAGTTTTAGTTGTGTTAGGGGGGCGGGAAGAAGTGTTTGAGGAGACTGCGCTCGAGTAGGAAGGTCTGGTGTGGAGGGAAGCAAGGAATTGCTTCCTGAGCTCCGGGTAAGTTATGTTGGGATTAAGGGTTTTCAGTTTGGTTATCTGCTTTTCCCAAAGCTAGGTGGGGCAGTCTTTTAAGGAGGGATGGTTAGCTGGGTGAACACCATCGCAAATGGTCCAGAGTGGGGTGATGGTGCAGGAGGTGCTGTCATGGTCCAAAGCTCCACAGTTGCCACAGTGCGCTTGGCTGCAGCAGGAGTTTTCCCATGGCCATAGCTCTGGTGCTTCGGACAACGGAAGGGATTGGGAATGTAAGGGGCGACTGGGATTCTCAGGTAGCCGACAGTGATGTCGGAGGGGAGAGTTGGTGTGGCAAAAACCTGGAAGATGGTATTGGTGAATGTTTCGACACCGTCTCTTTTGAGGACGAGACAATGGGCTTCAGTAATGTGTTGGCTGGCAAGTTCCTCAATGAAGTCTACATCGGTCAAGTAGGCAAAGTCTCTGGTTCTGATGGCGCCTTTGCTGGAGTTCAGGGAATGGTGGGGGTGACTGTAACGTTGATACCATATTAGCTGGGCTTCTGGAGGTGAGGAGGGTGGTGGCTTGAATGTCCTTGGCGGGTAGAGACCGTGGGGAGGGGTACCAACAAGGCCATGGAGCGCCTTGTGTATGAGGAATGGGGAAACTCTTTTGAAAACTGTCTGGTTTATTGGTAGCCTATATGATTAACATTTTGGGGACTGGGGCTGAAGAATAGTCAATGGAGGTAGCAGGTGGGTCACGGGGAGGGGAGGTAGCGTCAAGGTCAAGCTTTCTTCATGATGGGGAAAAAACCAAGGGCTGAGAGAACCGAGGCAACTAGAAAAAAAATCGTGGAACTACTATAGATGAACCACTGTACATGTATTAACAAGGGAGTGAAAGTCTGGTCACAAAATGAGGGACAAAACAAAAGAATGGTCTCACTGAAAGCAAACACCCATCCACAGAGAGAGAATCCACGAAAATGAAGATACAAAACAAAATTTAGGTGGTAAAATGCAAGGTAAAGTGTATTGGAATGAAAGGTTTGAGAGAATAGAATAGAAGTCAAGTTGCTCTCAACATGTTTCATGTTGCCCTGCTTCTTCGAATGTCCTGTTTCTCTTGATGTCCTGCTTCTCTTGATGCCCTGCTTCTTTGAACATCAGGAATTGATGTCCAGCTTCTTTTGATGTCCAGCTTCTTTTGATGTCCAGCTTCTTTTGATGTCCAGCTTCTTTTGATGTCCTGCTTCTTTTGATGTCCAGCTTCTCTTGATGCCCTGCTTCCTTTGATGTCCTGCTTCCTTTGATGTCCTGCTTCTTTTGATGTCCTTGCTTCTTTTGATGTCCCTGCTTCCTTTAATGTCCTGTTTCCTTTGATGTCCTGCTTCTTTTGATGTCCTTGCTTCTTTTGATGTCCTTGCTTCTTCTGATGTCCTGCTTCCTTTGATGTCCTGCTTCTTTTGATGTCCCTGCTTCTTTTGATGTCCCTGCTTCTTTTGATGTCCAGCTTCTTTTGATGTCCTGCTTCCTTTGATACCCTACCTTCTTTGATGTCCTGCTTCCTTTGATGTCCTTCTTCCTGTGATGTCCTGCTTCCTTTGATGTCCTGCTTCCTTTGATGTCCTGCTTCCTTTGATGTCCTGGGGGCGAAAAGAGTTTCTGGAGGAGGAAGTGGGATGTGAAGTGATCCCATTTAAGATTGAGCAAAGAAGTAAGAACAGCCTTTTGAGTCAGAGAAAATGGCAAAGTGGTTGAGAGTACTCAATAAAGTTGAGGGTGAGGAGGATGGCCTTTGCCTCGCCTGAAAAGATGGACGAGTCTGCTACTGATGGACGAGTCGGGAAGTCTGCTACTGAGGGTGATGTCTTGGATGACGGCAGCAGCAGCTGCCTTGTTGCCTTCCTTGGAGCCATCAGTATAGATGGAGGTGTAATTTGAGAGTTGGTCTTTGATTTGGTTGTGAAGATTGATGAAGAGGTTAGGGTGGGTTTAGATTTTGTGATGAGTGAAAAGGCCCAGGTGGATAGAAAGGAGGGGGTGCCCCAAGAAGAAAAAGTGGGCCAGAAGAAGGTGCCGAGAGTGGTGAGGTTGATGCCGAGATGAGAGAGGTTTGATTTAATGCGTAAGCTAAAGAAGGGGGATAGGGTTTAGTCCTATCAAAGAGGGTGGAGAATTTAGGGTGTACCTAATGAGGTTGTAAACAGGGTTCTGGTTGTTGGTGAGGACTCTATAAGCATAGAAGAGGCTAAGCTTTCTACATCTAAGTAGAAAAGGGGGTTGTTGGCTTCAACATGAAGGCTGGTGATTGGAGAGGTCCTGTAGGCACCTAGACAAAGCCTGAGGGCTTCATTTTGAATAGTGTTGATGTAATTGAGGTATGAGTTGTAAGCGACACAGTAGACAATATTGCCGTAGTCAAGCTTGGCACAAATGGTGAGCCTGAAGATTTTGAGAAGAGCATGGCGGTTCGCATTCCAAGTGGTTTTGTAATGAGTGGAGAGGCCCAGGTGAATAGAAGGGAGGGGGTGGCCCAGGGAGGAAAAGTGGGCCAGGAGGTACCAAGAGTGCCGGGGTTGATGCTGAGATGGTAGAGGTAGGGTTTCATGCAAAAGCTGAAGGGAAGGGCAAGGGTTTTAGTCCTATCAAAGAGGGTGGAGGAATTGGGGAACCTAATGAGGTTGTATACAGGGTTTTGGGTGTCGGTGAAGGCTCTAAAAGCATAGGAAAGGCTAGGCTTTCTACACCTTAGCAGAAAGGGGGTTCGTTGGCTTCAACATGAAGGCTGGTGATGGGGGAGGTCCTGTAGGCACCCAGACAAAGCCTGAGGGCTTCAATTTAGATGGTGTTGATGTGATTGAGGTAAGAGTTGTGAGCGGCACATTAGACAATAGTGTTTTAGTTGAGCTTGGCACGAATGGTGAGCCTGAAGATTTTGAGGAGAGTGCGGGGTTCACACCCTCAGTGGTGCTGGAGAGGAGGCAGAGAATGTTGAGGGAGCTGTTGCATTTCTGTTTAGCTTGGTGATGTGTTGCTTGTAGAAGAACTTGGGGTCCAGAGTTAAACCCAGGAACTTAGTGTGGTCAATGTTAAGGATGCGATTGCCATTGAGCACGAGGTTGGGGTTGGGCTGGAGGTTGTTGAAATGACAGAAGTGCATGCAGACTGTCTTTTCTTTGGAGAATTTAAAACCGTTATTGTTGCAACAATCTCGCAGCCGGTTGAGGCTGAGTTGGAGCCTATTTTTGATGAGAGAAAAGCTTAAGGAGGATTAGAAGATCGTGAAGTCGTCCAGGTAAAGGGCACATTTGATGTTGGTGCCAAGGTTGTCCCTAATGTTGTTAATGCTTAGGTTGAACAAGGTAGGAAAGAGGATGATGCCTTGGGGGACAACCTCTTCTTGGGAGTAGGAGTTGGAGAGGATGTGGCCAATATATACAGTTAATCACTCAAAATTTGCTGTCTAAAGCTTTCTGCTACTTTTGATATACAGTACAGTGCTAGCGAGAACAAATGTGTCATGTAATTCCCCGCATCACATGGTTCACGCCATCCATTGAGTACAAACGCGATTGGATTAACTATTGTTAAGAATGCGGGAAATCGCGATCAATAAGCTGCTTAAGTTGTCCATTTCAAGTACAGTTTACCCGTGGTTATGAACCAGAAAAATCTGTTTAAGGTATCGCGGAAACAATGAGATCAATTATTTTGTAATTGCGTTTAATCCCCGAGGTTTGCTGTGGCTTCACACACACAAAAGATTTACAAGGATGTTCAAAAGGGATTAAAGACCAAGGCCCTCTGTCAGTTCCAAAATCTCAATAGGTTTAAGACCCAGCATCATAAACCCCTAGCCCCTATTGTGTATGTGAACTTTATTTCTTTTATATCTACAAGCAATCAATGTCTTTTTCCACAGGTTCATGAGTCCATGATAAACAAAGAAAAAGAGAGAAAAATATTGCCTAACGTGTTCTTTTTTCATTTGAAAATAAAGAAGAAAAAACCATTCCCTACACTTTTTTCTTATACCATTACCAGCTCATCCAGCATTCACAATGAAGCATTTGCTGAACGTAAATAATCAAGAAACTCCCAAAGAAATCTTTATTAATTCAAGTTAACCCACTCAATGCATTCCAAATCCTCATATATTTGACTTCTTCTACTGTGTATTCCATATTAATATCACTTTAAAATCAAGCTTAAAAAAATAAAAGAATTATCGTAGTACCTGTAGACTTTCCATTTCTCTGCTCTGTCGCAGCTTAACTGTAGGCCTACTCTACATGTACATAACTTACCAAGAACCAGGTCCCAAAACCCAGGTGCATAGCTATCCAAAATCTATGTTAAAATAATGTGTGTATTAATTGTTTGACATGTTGGGCATGGTGAAATTTTCCATCTCTGCCAGGCCTGTAAACGCACATGTTCAGACTCCTTGGTCCCACCCATTTTCCTTTTATGGTCACATTTACTCTTGTTGAACCTTACAAGAACCTTGGGCAACTTATCACAATGTATGTTTGGGCGGTGATGTAAATAAGTCCCTTAATGTTCCGAAAATATCCCTGTATACCGGCCCCTTTCCATACAATTTATTTTGAATGTTTCTGCAAAAAGAAAAGAAATAAATATAATTACTGACTTTCTTTTGCTCTTGACTTTTGATAAAATGTATTCTTAATGTATTGTTAGACTCAGGGACTTGAAAGACAACTGGCACTACATACGATTCCTTATAACCACGCCATAACTTTGTGTTACGATGGAATAATATTATTTTCTTACACGTGGCAAATTTCATAATCATTTACAGATGTTTAAGAAATGCCAAGGGCACAGTACAACAAGCCTCCCCTGCTTATGATTATTTCAGATGTTTAAGAAATGCCAACTGGTTATCAAAGGCCGTGGACATTGACAGCACAGGTCACTTGTTTATACTCCCTGCTTATACTAAACGTGAATGGTTACCATGGAAATTAAAGTTGGATGAAAGTGGTGTGCCTAGATTCTAGAAATTGTAATGATCCCGTAAGGATTGACCTATTTTTAAAAAGAATTTCTACTAAAGCAGGGCCAACAATGGGCTCAACAATACTTTTGAAGGGGACCTGTGGTGGCACAAGGGCATAAGTGTGTGGGGAGAGGTAGGAGGTGGAAGGGGAGGGGGTGTTGGAGGTAAGCATTCCCGAATATTTCTCATCAATGTTACTCTTGTCCCTCAATCAACAGGTTTCCCCCTCAATGATAAGAAGACCAAAAGAGGGGGAAATTTGACCAAAAGAGGGGGAAGTTTCGCCAAAAGAGGGTGTAACACATTTTGGTAGAGAGTGGGTCAAGTTGTGAGTGCAAACTAGTCAAGGTGCTGAAGGATGATCTACCTGTCAAATAAACGATCACATTTATTTTCACCAGGGTTTGTGTGTGGAAAGTAGAGGGGGGGAGGGGGGGGGGAGGGATGGGTCACCCCAGTGTTTTACTGCTAACTTCTCAACATTTGGGAATATTTTGAAAATTTAATTGTTTATCAGATAGTGTTATCAAATTGCTCGCCACCTGCCCGTAACCTCATCAATTGATCCAGAATAATTACCATTACCAATTGAGTCGCCACGTTATATTTTATACCAGAAGGCTTATAACTTTTGTTACAAGCACATTTCTTTACTCAGATGTCACTATTAATTCATTTTAATTTCCCACCATGTGGTATGGTCAAATTCACCATCACCCTAGGCTTCTTATAACTTCTACAATCCGGACCAGTTGTCATCCCCTTCCAGGGACTTGTAATTCAATACTCAAAATGTATATATCATTTTCAAAAAGCTTTTGACTCAATTAAAAGAGATTGATTTCTTATTTACCTCTTCTTTATTTTTTTTTTTTAATTTCAATATACTCTTCTGCAGTAGTCATATTTTGATTACTTTTTACAATGGTTTTTGCATTCATATTTGTTTTAAAGTCATTTGTAAATAACATTGATCTGCATATAGGTCTACATAATTAAATTGGAAGTGAGTGGATACAGAGATGGTATGATGAGATGGGGTGGGGCCATAGGAGGGGGGGAGGGGGGTCACATGTTCAAGTTGTTTCCATTACAAATAATTATTTACGCTTCAGAAACGTGTTAGTAGGGAACCAAAAAAAATAATTAAACTAAACATATTTGTTAGAAGAAAATAATGTTATTTCACAGCGGACAAAACCAATTACATGCAAACAAATGGAACTTTAAAATTAGCTGTCATTTTAGAATGACAACTTGTTGGGAAAATCCAGTAATTCATAAAATGCAAAGTGCAAATGGAAGAAAGAAATACATGTACGAAATAAAACTTGCAGAGGTTTTTGCATTTATTTATTTCTCTTGACATTTTAGTAAACGCAGTAAGAAGTGTTAGCACAAAAAAAAAATATATATATATATATATGAACGCAAAGATCAATCTTAAACTGACTTATCCTGTAGGATAACATTACAATACACAAAGCTTCATAGATAGGAAGCTTTTCTTGCTAATTGTTAGAAACTTAACGAGCCTCACTTTGTGCAAGTGATTGACTTAAGCATCGGGCATAGCCTTCTTTTTTCTTTTCTTTTTTCGGAAAAGGGGTTGCCTTATTGGAAATTGATAGCTGATTTTTTATTTTATTTTTTGAGCAACTTTCTTAGAAATGTTGTATATGTATTGTGGTCCCCCTGTGAGACCGACGCCACTCCAAAATAACGATACTGTGGTTCCCATAAAAATCAGAAGCTGACTGCATCCAGCATTTACTCAATCGTTTTAGGGGCAACCAAGCAGTGATTTATTATTATGTTTTAAAGGGTGAGGGTAAAGCCCCAATAACTAAAATTGGTCAGATTTTTATTTCCATCACACAACCTGTCTTACATGCAATAAGTGGGCAACAAAAATATGTATTCTTAAAAGATCATGCTTATTGAAAACAGAACAAAAACGTTATGAATTTGACCAAACTATACTCATCTTGAAACAAAAAAAGAATTTGGGGATATGAATTAAGAATTAATTACGATGTTATGCCGACAACCATAATAAAAAAATTGGCATTTGTGAACGGAAGTCTCAATGAGTAGCACTACGCTATTGACTATTGCGCATTACTTAAGGCGCACATTGTTGTCAGTAGAACTGGTTGGAAGGATTAGGTAACCACAACATAACTGTCTACTTATGTGGTTAACACTCTCTTGACCAGCAAACTAGCTTAACAGAGTTTATTGATAAAAGAGATTATTTGCTGCCACACAATAGGGAATAATAATCGTAATAATAATCGTATTGCTTATATAGCGCTTTAGACTGTCATAGACTGTATCAAAGTGCTTTACAAATATTACCCTGGTCACTGGGCCTTAACTCTCCTGAAAACTTTCTCACTCCCTTGGGAGTCACAAGCCCGTTTTATCAGCAGCCATATACAGGCGCCGGGCTCCAAACACATAGAACTGTCACTGCCCTCACAGGTACCCATTACAGCTGGGTGGACTGAAGCAATGAAGATAAAGTGTCTTGCTCAAGGACACAACACACAGGAATCGAACCCAGTGCCTTCCACACCAGAGCCCGACGCCTTAACCACTAGGCCACTGTGATCCACGAATGCAGGAATCGACTTAACATTACCACCTAATCCTGTCAAATGCATTCCCAGGTAATGTAAATGACACATTCATTCCTGCTAGCACTGTATATACAAGAGCAGCACAATTTTTATGAGCCTTTCATAAGTGTATTGGTGTTCATAAAATAAAGGGCATATCAAGGGCCTTTGTGACCCATGGGGAAAAAGACATTTGAGGCCCTGTATTTACATATCCATAGTGACATTACTTGGGGCCCTATGATATGATCACACTTCACCAATACTTGCTGATTTACATTGGCTACCTTGTCATCTTATGATTACATTTCTGCCTTCTGATGTATATTTTCAAATGTTTTCACAAACTTATACCAGCTTATTTTCAGGACATATTCACAATTTATCATCCCAACTGTAATAAAGGTTTTCTAAAATGAATTGTCCTTCCTCACAAATATATAGTTCTGATGAATTATGAGATTTACGTCTGGTCTGTCTTATTGGGTCATGCCAAACAATGGAACAGAAAACGGCCTGATGATAGCTGGAGGTTTAGCAAGTCGACGACGAGATCACAAGTACAATAAAAGAAATGCCAAAGAGAATGTCCAGATGGTTAACAATATTTTAATTCAGACGGAGCTGCTGAAAGATCATGTATTACGTAACCACTATGATACAACTGAAACTTCAAATCCAGCGGTTGCCTTTTACATGCGCCGCTGGTAAACAAGCCTCAATACCCAACGCTATGCTGGCAAACACGCGGGCATTCAAGGTAATAATCAAAACCCAACGACCCAGCCAAAACAAATTTAAAAATACAATTGATTAACGATTTTAATAAGAAGATAAACTCTGGTGACTTTCTAACTTTGAAAGTCACCTTTTTATTCAATTATTAAAAACATATTATCTTGTTACACCAAATAACCTTTGAGATCCTCAACTGACAAACTCACATTAGTTACTTTCCCTTGAAAAATAATGTAGGGAACTAAGCTTTATATCATGCCGGCCCACCTCTGTGGAAGCGTTACCCTTTAAAATCAGAAACAGTTCCTCCACTGATGTGTTAAAAAAACCTGACAACTTTCCTCTTTGAGAAACACTTCCAGCATGTATAGTAACTGTTTTGTATTCATCTCTTTTATTTTCATGTGTTCATTGTTGGATTACTTGTGTATGGAGTTTTGTTTTGTTCTATAAAGTGCAGAGAACCTTAGGATTCTGTGCTATATAAGCAGCAAGGAAGTAAGCAAGTAAATGTGTAAATTTTCTCAAGGCCTGTGGGATATACCCACCCTATAATGCAGCACCACTCACTCACACTCACTACTCCCTTCTCCTCAAGTGGAGGTTGAGGTCTTCAGCACAGAGATCCATCTCTTCCTGTCTTGTGCCCCTTCACTGACTTGGTTCCAGCTCCCCATCCGGGCATCTCTCTCTCACCTTCTAGACCATTCGCCTCCAAGCTATTTTTGGCCTGCCTCTTTTTCTTCGCCCATTTGGTGTCCAAGACAAAGATACCCTTGAATCATTGGTGGCATCTCTATGTAAAATATGTCCGATTTCTTTCCATCTTCTCTCACGAATTGCTATGCTTGTCGGTACCATCTTTGTCTTTCTATATAAGTCATTATTCAAAATTACTTTTGGCCATCAGACTTTTAATATTTTGCATAGGCAGTTTCATTGGAATGAATCTAATTTTGTATTGTCACCATCATTCATTTTCCATGAGCATGATCCATATAGAAGCACAGATATAACATTTGTTTGAAATATTTTTAATTTTTTCCTTAAGCTGTAGTTGTTAGATTTCCAAATGTTGTTTAAGGTGATGAAAGTGTTTCTAACCTTGCCTATTCTTCTCGTAATGTCAATCAGTGTTCCGCCATCTTTCATCAGGGTGGCTCCTAAGTATGTGAATTCATTAATGTCATCCACCTCTTTTCCGTTCACTAAAAAAGCATCTGCCTTCTAGCATTAATTCTCATCACCTTTGTCTGTTATTATTCATTGATAGCCCTACATATCCTGCATTTGTTTGAAGTCATGAAGTTTCGTCCTGTAAATGATCCCATTTGCTTGACAATAAGGCTATGTCATCGGCGTAATCTAAATCTTCCAGTAGCATGCAGAAGTTCCACCTAATGCCATTCCTGTGATTATTAACAGTATGTTGCATTACCCACTTGGTTGCAATGATGAACAAGAAGCCTGATATGGGGCATCCTTACTTTACACCAGTCGCTACATCGAACCAATCTGATGTTACACCTTCATACAGGACTGCGGATTTACTTCCATGGTACCACTGCTTTATAATGTTAATAATCTTTTGTGGTACACCATAGTGCCTCAATACTGTATATCTTACAGCTTTGCTCTGTCTCAACTGTCAAAGGCCTTTTTAAAGTCAATTAAATTGATGTATAAGCTAGATTGCCATTGCAGCGCCAAAGAGCTATTATTCCGACAAGTTGTCAACCTACTTTTTTGTTGATGATATTAATATACAGAACCAAAAGGTTTTGTGGTTTCGATGCTGATTGATTTGCAAGTTTTGTATTAACTGTCATGTCATTGCATATCATAAAATATTTGTTCCATATTTATTCATAAACCACACCCACCATGCAGATCAATAAAAATGTTGAAAACACTGGCATTTGCACAATAATTAACATTATTATTGCAAAACGGTTGCTTATTTATCCATTTAACGAATTTGTCAGAAAGCCTACTTATTAATATTCATAACATTACTACCACAACATTAGAACAAATGCATAGACCATAATGCATCTGTGTACCAATTATGGCATAAATCCGATTCATGAGATGTTTACATCATTTAGAACTTTCACATTAAGCCCCGCCTACCATGCATATGAATGATATCTGTTGATAACATAAACATTTACACAATAACCAATATCATCATGCCCAGTATGTTGCAAAACAGACATACAGTTGCTCATTTATCACATTTCAAAATTGTCACTTTAAGCCCCGCCCACTTATTGATATGCATGACATCACCACCAAAAACAGTAGGGAACATCACCAGAATCCAGTTCATGGTTTTGAAATATTGTGTTTACAAGCTTTTTGTTTAAGAAATAATATTAAGCCTCGCCCACTATGCATATCAACAAAAGTCTAACGATTTTATACAAATAACACATACACACCAGCTAAAATTATTATTATAACAAAAATGAAACAAACCAAACATGTGATTATCAAAAAAAAAGATTTTTATATCGAGCCCCACCTACTCATTAATATGCATGATATCACCACCAAAAAGAATAAGACACATCTACAGACCATGGGCTATCTGTGTACCAAATATGGCATGAATCCAGTTTACCATTCTTGAGATACTGTGCTTACAAGCTCTTTTCAGCAAAATGCTATTAAGCTCCACCCACTATGCACATTATTGTAATTCAATCTTGTAACAACGTGAACATGTACACACCAGCTCACATCATATTTAAACTACATATGAAACAAAACAGACATAAAAATATTAAAATATTTTAAAATATGAGCAATTCAAGATTTTTACATTAAGCCCTGCCTACTTATTAATATGCATGATATCACTGTCAAAAATAATAGGGCACATCTACGGACCATGGGCTATCTGTGTAGCACATATGATTCCAGTGTATCTTTCTTAAGATATTGCGCTTACGAGCTCACTGTCACAGACACACACACATACACCCACACACCCATACACACGCCAGCATGACTGCATAGGTTCCTTATGCTGTTAGCATCGGAACCAGAAATTCAGTAGCTATAAACGTGGTTGCAAGCAAAGTAGCAATAAACAGTATTTGTTTTTCAAGGACAAATTCTAAAATAGACGACCTCCATACAAATTTCAAGGCTACTGTATATCAAATAATACTACATACTTCAAAGAGTTTCCTCAATTCATCTTCCCTCACTATATAATGCAAAGAAAATAAAAGCGTCACAATTAGCCTCAAACAAGTATAAATCTTTTGTAATTCACAAACTTAAATACTCATTGGTCTAGACGGAACAAACAGGCTTATACCTTTATTAATATTAGCATGTGCAAAATATTTCACCACACAATTTTTTTTTTTTTATGATTGAATCTTTGACTTTGTTCCCAGACTTGTTCAAATGTAAAAAGTCACTGACTGTTGTATCTATGAACACAGCCATACTAAGAGCCATACATGTGGAACCACACTCAAAACCTTATGTATTTCTTTTGAAATTCTAGGAATCCCCCCCTCCCCAGGAAATACGTCAGTGGCCATAGTCATTTTCAAGGAAAAAATTTAGTCACAATTTCTTTCAGTTGACAGTATGTGGATCTGATAATTAATAAGATGCATTCATGAACACTTAGCCAATCACAAAGAGTTTGTCTACTTTCATAAGCAGCCATGAAAAAACAAACAGGATATTTAGAATGAGTCAGAGCTGAACAATATAGACCGCATCTCAGGACCTTTATGGTTGTTTCCTTGAAATTCAACAATTGATGACCTTTAGGATCTCTATTATTTGGGCAATACCAAGTCATTTCATATCATTTCATTATATTTATTTCAAACACACTTAGTAAATTATACAACTATACATCCAAGTTAAATGAGATACCACTTAAAACTTATACATAAAACTTTTAATTTGGTTTAAAAGAGTTCACAAGATTAGGTAGTATAGAGTAACAGCAACCTCTAAATCTTGGGCCATTCATAGATACTGTTGTTTGTTGTACCACAACCTACTCTAAGAAGTTGGATCGTTAGGTAGCCAAAAATTGTTTTAGTAAACTTAAAAGATTTTCTGTATTTTTCCTACACACTAAAATAATGTCATTTAATGCAAACTAAAAAGCAAACTTAACTAACTTCAAGCAAACAAACAATTTTTGAAGGGTGGCATTATCAGTACAAAACCCCATTAAGATAACAAAATGATACTAAATTTAAAATAATTTTACAGCAATCTTCAAAATTTGATCAGAAATATCAAAAAAGCTTGATATACTAGTTTAAAAATGTAAAGAATGCACTGCTCAAAATTTTATTTTTTATTTCATGAGAGATTTGTTAAAACTGTATCTTAGGACTTTTTGTAGCCATGGAAATCAGATGTACCAATCCACTTGCAGCCACCCTCCTGTTAATTTTCATGATCAAACTGGTTTAGTTTGTTTGATGTTTAATGGCACCACGACAGTCAGAGTCAAATGTGCCAAGAGGGTGTTAATAAATAATAATATCAACCTACTGCAACTCAATCAATTTTATTTCACTGTCATAAAAGTCATACCAATAAAAAATACATCAGCCATTTTTAATTCTCACATTAAAGTAATTTTTGCCACCATAATAAGGTATTTACAATACTTTATTGTGGTAAATAATTCAATGGCACAATAAGAGCTAAGCAGTGCTGGTATAATAATTGTGTACTTTGAAAGCAACACAACCATTAATTCAATAATGTTTAAATACATAAAGGTCGTAACAAATTTTGATCAATCTATTAATGTCAACATCAGCTCCATAAAATATACTCCCCTGCATAATCATTGGGTTCAATTGATGTCCATGAAATGTATCAATTGAGCACATGGGACATGTTGCACAGCACATGGGACATGTTGCACAACACATGGGATGTGTTACACAATACATGGGGCATGTTACACAACACATGGGACATATTGTACAACAATGGGGCATGTTACACAACACATGGGGCATGTTACACAACACTTAGGACCTGGTACACAAACATGGGTCAGACATACTACACAACACATGGGGCATGTTTTATAACAAACACATTGGATATGCTACACAACACATGGGACATGTTGCACAACACATGGGGCATCTTACACAACACATAGCGTGTATGTTACACAGCCCATGGGGCATGCTACTTAACACATGTGAGCTGTTACACAACATAGGGTATGTTACACAACACATGATATATGTTACACGACACATGAGATATGTTACACAACACATGGGACATATGTTACACAACACATGGGACATATGTTACACAACACATGGGACATATGTTACACAACACATGGGACATATGTTACACAACACACAGGAAATGTTATACAAAAGGTCTCAAAGATCTGTACACATGTAGAGGCAACATTATTGGAACTCTAAAATACCATGCAATGGCTAATATTCCAGTCCAAATTTGTTAAACACTGCTCTTTTTACAACATTTTTTAAGTGTTAACATTCAAATTTGTGATATTTCTGGTATAACCTCACCTAGCTGCCTCATGCCAAGTAGCACATAAGGCCTTCACACAATGTTTCCACTCAGTCCTGCAGGCTGCAGCAATCTTGGTTTTGTTCCATGTTTTCCACCCTACCTTGTTTCTTTCCTTTTCAACGGTTCTCCTCCAAGTCATTTTGGGTCTCCCTCTTTTGTTTCTGGTATATCTGCCTATATACTTTTTTTTTTTTTTTTTTTCTTAATCATGTACAACAAATTACTTAGAGGCTGTCAGCTGTTTGTGACAAAAAGTGTTGGATCTTCAGCATACTGTAATCAACATAAGAATGAAGAAGACAGACCAAACTAAGGATGTAGCCTCATAAATTTAATTCAAATTTAGCTGTCTTCCCTTTGATACAAATTATGTATCAGTCAACACAACTTGGATCAGTCATAACTCAATAACCAAATATGCCATTTATAAAATTATACAATTATTCTGTTCATAATTTTCACTTATTGTAGAAATAGTCATCAAAGACAAAGTTTTTGCTTGCAGAAGTTCATATACCTTAATGTTGGACAAAGGTGGCTTTGGACACTGTAGAACTGACTGAATGCAATGTTGTTGAAAAGCTCAAATCTACAAAATTCAGCTAAAATATATCTCCCAAAATCCAAATTAACAATGTTACACAAAGATTGTCTTAATAATATATGTACAGTACGCCTAATAAAGAGAAGTATGTGTACATGGGTATGTAACCATTAAACTTTGCTTGAAGCCTTCTAGTCTACCTCTATCAAAAAAAGTAAGTAAAAGCAACTTTTCTTATTTATGTTCCTAAAGATGAATGCAGTTATGTTTAAAAAGTTTCTTCAAGTTTAATTTAGAGCAATGGTAGATAGCATAGCATAGCAAGGTTTAACGTCCCGAAAGCATCCAGTGCTGGACATTATATCAAGATGGCCACAGCCTTTGATAACCAGTTGTGAACTTACTGGTTGCAGACCCATGATGAATGCAGTTCTGTCAAGCGCAATAAATCATACCACATCAACGCTAAACTATCAATTTTCCGATTGAAATGACAATTTGAAACTGTCAAAGGCAAATAAACTATATTTGGGTCAAAGATTCTCTCAGTTTTCTGGTCAAAAAGATCGAAGCCATCAAAATTGTACTATAAACGTACAATTAGGATGTGAATCCCAGCAATCAATACACACAGATCAATATCATTATATTTTCTATGAATGAAGAGGTTGAAGGTGTCACATTCTTTTATAATTCCTCAATGAAAAGTCTCAAAGGAAAGTACTCTAAAATATACCTTCTTTGTTGGGAAGTTCATGTACTGGGTTCCACTGAAAGCCATAATCCCCAGGAGGTCCTCTTTGTAATTCTTCAATGAATTCTCTTGATACCTAGGTGTGTAGTACTTGCAGGATATCAATTTCTTGCCCCGTGCATATGGCGAAACGTTTGTGCATTAAAGTGTGGGTGACATCCACCCCAGTTAAACTACTGTATAAGAGCATTAATGATTTTTACAAATGGGCTGATGTGAAAGAGCACTAAAGATCTTCT
This sequence comes from Chiridota heheva, assembly GCA_020152595.1. Classification (NCBI taxonomy): domain Eukaryota; kingdom Metazoa; phylum Echinodermata; class Holothuroidea; order Apodida; family Chiridotidae; genus Chiridota; species Chiridota heheva. The sequence continues at coordinate 108,560 of JAIGNY010004136.1, forward strand.
AAAAAGGGGGCTGATGTAAACATCACTAAAGATTTTCTCAAAAAGGGGCTGATGTGAAAGAGCACTAAAAATCTTCAAAAATGGGCTGATGTGAAGATCGCTAAAGATTTTCTAAAAAAGGGTTAATGTGAAAGAGTACTAAACATTTTCTAAAAAGGGGGCCGATATAAGAGCACTACAGATCTTCTAAAAAAGGGGCTGATGTGAAAGAGCACTAAAAATCTTCTACAAAAGGGCTGATGTGAAAGAGCACTAAAAATCTTCTAAAAGAGGCTGATGTGAAGATCGCTAAAGATTTTCTAAAAAGGGGGCAGATGTGCAAAAGCACGAAAGATTTTCTAAAAAAGGGGCTGTGTAAAAGAGCACTACAGATCTTCTAAAAAAGGGCTGATGAGAAGATTTCTAAAGATTTTCTTTAAAAGGGGCTGTGTGAAAGAGCACTACAGATCTTCTAAAAGCAGGGCTGATGTAAATGAGCATTAATGATCTTCTTAAAGGGGGCTGATGTGAAGTGTTATACATTTTCTAAAAAAAGGAGCGGATGTGAAAGAGCATTGAAGATTTTATAAACCAGAACCAAAAGATTCTGTGGTTCCAATGCTTTTTTTCATGCTGATTGAATTTGTATTAACTGTTATGTCATTGCATATCATGAAATATTTGACATGACATGAATCGTTCTTGGATACCGTGTTTAAAAGCTTTTTCAGCAAAACCATATTAAGCCATGCTTACTATGCATATTGATGAAATTTAATGTTTCTTTTAAATAAAATGAACATTTACAAACTAGCTAACATCATAATTCTATAAAATGTGAACAAAACAGACATGTAATTGTTAATATGAGCATTTCAAGATTTTTACAAAAGGCCCGCCCGCCTATTCATTATTATGTATGACATCACCAAAAACTATAGGGCACATCTTTAGACCATGGGTATCTGTGTACAGCACATGATGTGAATCCAGTTTGTCCTTTTTGAGATATACCATGTCTACAAGCACTTTTTAGCAAAACCATATTAAGCCCCGCCTACTATGCATATTAATGAAATTCAACAATTTTATAACATGAACACATACACACTAGCTAACGACATTATTATACTACATATGAAACAAATCAGACACGTGATTGTTAAATTATGAGCAATTCAATATTTTCACATTAAGCCTCGCCTACTCATTAATGTGCAGGACATCACCACCAAAAACAATAGGCACATCTACAGATCATGGGCTATCTGTGTACCAAATATGATATGAATCAACTTTACTAAACTTGAGATGCCGTGCTTACAAGCTCTTTCCAACAAAATCATGTTAAGCCCCGCCCACTAGGCATTTGAAAGAAATTCAACATTTGTGTACCATGAACATGTACACACTAGCTAACAACATAACTACACTAAATATGATACAAAGTAGACATGTGATTGTAAAAATATGAGCATTTCATTATATTTACATTAAAGTCCGCCCACTCATTAATTTGAATGACATCACCACCAAAAGTAATAGGGCACATCTACGAACCATGGGCTGTCTACCACATATGACATGAATCTAGTGTATGGTTCTTGAGATATCGTGCTTACGAGGTTATCACAGACACACACACCCACACATACATAAATACATACATACACATGTCAGCATGACTGCATAGGTTCCTTATGCTATTAAGCCAAAAAAAGGGTTGATGTGAAAAGCACTAAAGATTTTCTAAAATTGAGGTGATGTAAAAGAACATTAAACATCTTCTAAAACAGGGGCTGATGTGAAAAAACATGAAAGAGCTTCTAAAAAAGGGCTGATGTAAAAGAACATTACAAGATTTTCTAACAAATGGGGATAATGTGAAAGAACCTTAAACATCTTCTAAAGAAGGGGCTGATATGAAAGAACATGAACCATCTTTTAAAAATAGGGGCTGATGTGAAAGAACATTAAAGATTTTTTAAACGAGGGCTGATGTGAAAGAGCACTAAAGATTTTCTAAAAATGGGGTGATGTGAAAGAACATTAAACATCTTATAAAAATAGGGGCTGATGTGAAAAAACATGAAACATCTTATAAAAATAGGGGCTGATGTGAAAGAACATTAAAGATTTTCTAAAAAAAGGGGATGATGTGAAAGAACATTAAACATCTTCTTAAAAAGAGCTGATGTAAAAGAACATTGAAGATTATCTAAACAAGGGCTAATGTGAAAGAACATTAAAGATTTTCTAAACAAGGGCTGATGTGAAAGAGCACTAAAGATTTTCTCAAAATGGGGTGATGTGAAAGTGCATTAAGGATATTTTAAAAGAGCGGCTGATGTAAAAGAGCATGAAAGATATTCTAAACCAGACATCATAAACAAACAAACCCCCTCGCCATTAATAACATGCTATCCAGCCTCTGTCACACCTGACATCCCACTCTCTGTTTCACATGCCATACCATGCCACTTTCTTACATAAAATCATTCATTAAAATCCAGATGCCACTGCAACATGACTTATATGTCATCTCTCTGCAATCAAGATGACATCCCACCATAGCACTTGGTACCTTGTCCATATACCATGCCACCCTGTCCCAAATGCCATCCCTCCCTGTACTGCATGCCAAACTACGCGCCATCCCACCCTGTGCCACATGCCATCTTTCCTTGTACCAAGTGTCATCCCACCCTGTACCACAGGTCATTCCATGCTCTCCCACATGCCATCCCACCTGAAATCCAGATGACTTCCATTATATGCCATCCTATCCCAAATGCCATGCCACCATGTCAACATGTCATCCCACTCTGTCCCCATTCCATTCCATCCCATCCCACATGCCATCCCAGCCTGTCTAAATGCCATGACACCACCTTGTTTCACATGCCATGCCACCCTGTCCCACATGCCATCCCACCTTGTCCTACATGCCATGATATCCTGTCCCACATTCCTTGGCACATGTTCCACATGCCAACCAGTCCCACATGCCATCCTATCCCACATGCCATCCTGTCCCACATGCCATCCCATCCTACATGCCATCTTACCCTGTCCCATATTTCATCCCTTCCTGTTCCCCATGCCATCCCACCTTCATCTCAATTCCTACATCTACCAATCATTATGCCATCTTCCACCTGACATTCTTTCCTCCCATCACCTCACTTAAAACTACTAACCCAACATACCCCATTTACCTACCATCCTCCATTCACCTACCATCCTCCATTCCCTAGCATGCCCCACGCAACTTCCATCCCCATTTCACCTACTACCCCAACCCACCTTTTGCCATTCACCATCTACCAAATATACTCTTAACCAACTAATCATTTCAACCTTCAATATAATCTTCACTTATTCCATTAAAGCACACCCCCCCCCCCCTCCTCCTCCCTTCTCCTCCTCCTCATAACTGACACTCAATAAAGAATATGTCCAGCCTTTTTCCCCGTATACTGAAAAAAAGATAGGGCTGCTCTCTCTACCAAATCAAAATGAAAATTCAGTGCAGGTTAATATAGAGTTGATCATAAGTCTATAATTATGATTAAGTGTCTTAGGAATGAATTTTTTTTTTTTCCCAAGACACTTAAATATATATTCCATTCAGTCATCGGATCAACTTTCTTTTTTGCATATTCATTCCTAAAACACTTAATTATATATTCCATTCATTCATCAAATCAACTTTCTTTTGATCCCCAAAACAAATATTTTACTGGCTATTCAAGTCTGGAATGCATTTGTTACATTTGAGATCCGAGCCTGTCATAAATGCCATGACACTACCTTGTTTCACATGTCACAAAACCATGTCCCACATGCTATTCCACCTTGTCCTATATGCCATGACATCTGTTTGTTTGTTTGATGAGGGCTTAACGGCACCACAATAACGAGGGTCAAATTGTGGCTGAGAGGTCAGATCATTCTAAAGGTAGAAAGGAAAGGAAACAGGGGAAGAATGAGAGAAATTAAAAAACAAAAGGTCAGATGGCTGTGATCGAGAGGGGAGGTGCATGGTTGAAACAAAAACAAAGCAGAAAGGGGTTGGAAGAGGAGAATTAAATATGGTTGTAAAGGGAAGCATGACGAAGGAAGGAGATAATTTTATCCGGAGGATTTTTCTGGAAGAACTCAGCAATTGAGTTGTGGGGAGCGAGGGAAGCTCTGTCCCACATTCCATGTTACACTGTCCTGTGTGCACCCTGTCCCACATTCCATGTTACCGTCCCTGCATGCACCCTGTCCTACATGCCATCCCACCTTGTTCCACACTTCACCCCATTCTGTCCCCCATGCACTCCCACCTTCATCTTATATCTACCAATCATTCTACCATATTCCACCCAACATTCTCTCCTCTAACTTCCATCCCTTCACTTCTATCAAGTCATCATGCCCCATTCACCTAACATCCCTCTTTACCTGCCATCCCCTATTCATCTACCATCTTCCATTCATCTACCATCCTCTATTCCCCAACATGCCACATTCACTTACCATCCCTCATCCCCATTTACCTACCATCATCCATTCACCTACTACCCCAACCCACCTTTTGCCATCCACTCATCTACCAAATATACTCTTAACCAACTCATCATTCCAACCCTCACTATAACCTCCCTGATCTATCTACTATCAGTATAAAAATTCAGTACAGATTAATTTGTAGCTTATGATAAGTTATTTTGTCCACTCTATTCAAGCAAAGATCTTTTGCTTTTTTGCGATTCAATCGCAAGACACTTAATTATAAATTCCATTCAGTCGTCAGATCTATCATTCAACTATTTTTTTGCTATTCATATGCAAAACACTTTATTATAAATTCCATTCAGTCGTCACATCTATTATTCAATTTTTTTTGACCCCAGAACAAATCCTTTAATCTTATTGAAGTCTGGAATGCATTTGTTCTCCTTTATATGAATTTCTTTTCATGAAAATAGTTGGAATTCCTTTCCTAGGGCAGCAATCTTTTGTTCCATAGTAACTGAACAATGCAAAAACTTGAACGGACAATAGATGTGGACAGATGGACGGACAGACAAAGGGATGTACAAACGGTAAAGATGCTATATCCCCAACTTCAACAACTTAGTTGGCGAGGGGATAAAAAGGGGCTGTCACAGAGCATTAAGGATCTTCTAAAAAAGGGGCACTGCAGCTGAAAGCTGTAATTTATACACAGTTGTTCCACCTTGAGCAATCCTAGTATGGACAGCAATTTTTCTTTTTTCTTTCAGAAATTGAAAATATATTGATCCCCTTGATGCAGATACTCATTGATGATATTACAGTTATTCAGGTTATTAGTAAACCTGCATAGTGGCCATACAGCTATTGTAGATGAAAGAGATGAATTATTTGTTTTGGTGGGGCATTTTAATTATTATTATCCAAGCTTCATTGTTCTGCCTTTTGTGAGGAATTTTAGGACAGTGCCATGACTTTCACACAGGAATATTTTGCTGCACACAGGTATCTTTTTCTGTTCCCACTGGTATATTGAATTGTGATAGCTTTTGTAGGCTTTATGGCTAGACTTCTCAGATAAAAGACTTGTGACCTGACACCACTGAATGTTTTACAGATTTCACAGAAAAATCATACAATATCAAAAAAAACAATCAAATAATTTTTTTAGGAATAAGCTTCATCAGCTTTCTTGCCATGCCAATATGCATAATTAAGTGCAGAAACAGACAGCACTTGATGGAATCATATTTCACTGGTGTAACTTTTCTATTTGTAAGTGTGAAATGTGGAGATTGTTCATCCCTGATAGGTGACCCTTCCTAAACCTCTGCTACAATCTTGGACAAACGAAACACTTGGAATAGTTCACATTCGGCAATAATATATGTTCCAATCACAGCATTTAGTTGCATTCTTAAAGAAAAATTCAAATGAATAATTTCATTTCAAATGATGTATGTTTGAACAAAATATACACTTCCTCTGCTACAAACATTCTTCTTTTTAATTATACCAAGTCAACCCACTCCCTTATTCCATGTCGACCTATTAAGATCCTTTTTGAACCTAATCAAATCAGATTTTTACATCCTATCTTCATTCAATTACTTTGTGTCAAACACGGTTTGGAATTTGCATGACCCTGATCGTCAACATCTGTAATGAAAAGGAGTGTATGAAAAGCGACCACCCACGTCACAAATTCTCACATAAAAAAGTGTTGTAGAAACCAATAAACAAACAAACATTAGGTTTCATCGGCACCAGCTATTAACTGGTACATTTTTCATCTCTGATCTAATGCATGTAAACCGGATGACTGCTATATAAGACATTAAACAAATATGAGGTGAACATAAAGGTAAGTCAACAATGCATGACAAAAGAAGGGTAATGGTTTGGTACATTCCTGAAAATTTAGAAAAGAATTGTCCAATAAAGCAAAATACAAAACTGTAAAAGAATTTTCTATGATTGCTATGGGTGCGTTTGTAATATGCAATTTAATTTGTTCACCAATATCACAAAGATTTCATACCAAGATTCCCACAACCTTTAGCACAGTTTGACCAATAATGTCCACCCCTCACTCTGCCTAACAATGCAGACAGGGGTTGAGTGGTGCTAACTATTCCTGCACTTATCAATGGATGGTAGCAACAACTTGAGAGCTAAATTGGAAGGAAATGTGTTATAATTCACCATGTAAAGAGCATATTGTTTCATTAAAAATTGACCATTTTACAGCATTTTTAAGTTTAAGACCTTACTATATTCACTTATGCAAATCTTATTTAAATTTTGTGACATCCCAAGAAGAAAGTCGATGAGTTTCCTTATTTTTCTTACTGTTTTTCAATCCTTCACCAGTGTTCCATGAATGGAGACAGATAAATACGAGAATCCTCATACAATACCCGCAATCAAATTCAACTGGAGAAAGTCGTTTGATGATTCCAGTGACAGAAATTTAGAACAAAAATATAAAAAATTACAGTAAAGATTTTGAGTTGTGTTCTCTTTCATACATCAAAACTTTTGCATGTATCGATAAAATTCTTCAACCTTTGATTTGGTGCTGTTGAATGTTCTGTTCACAATTTCAGCTATGTCTGGTGAATATACGATCTCTACCTATACATTCACCTTAAAAGATTTTCATGGCATTCCCAATGTAGAGCTCCTCACTTGCCAGGATTTCATATCACTTCTCTAAGAGTGTAGGTGAACACTTCCAGCCAAGGATCTCATATCACTTCTTTAAGAGTGTAGGTGAACACTTCTAGCCAAGGATCTCATATTACTTCTCTTAAAGTGTAGGTGAACACTTCCATCCATTGGTGGAGTGAAGGGGGAAATGTGGGGGGAGAGAGGGGGAGATGAAGGTGGAAGGGTCATGACCCCACACTTTTTCAGAAAAATATTCACTATTGAAGGAGGTTACAATACAATACCATGACCACAACCATGTGTATATTGCAAACAAAAAATACTGTACAAATATAGATCTAAATTTCATTTAAAAATCTGACCCCCAAGCATTTTGTCTAGTAAAGTACCATCACTCTACAGAAAGTTGGTTGTTTACACGGATCACATTTCGACTCTATTTGCAGTATCAAGGTCTCATCAAATGAGTTCATGTCATGAAACAAATTGAAATGCACCAAACAAATAAAAAGACAAAATGATACTTACTATACCTTTCATACCTGATTCAGAAACAGCTATTAATCTTTTAAGAACCCAATGACAAAATCATGACCATGCAACCAGATTGTATGTTTTATTACATCTTTTATGGTACAACGACGTACTAGACATAAAATGCAAATTCACTTTTGTTTAAAGAAGGAATCTCGTCTCAGATGTGCTGTGGTTCAGTAGTTAAGAAGTCATGCTCGTTTCTAATTAAGCAAGCACTGTACGCATTGGTGTGTGTGTAGTGTTTGTTAGTCACTTCCGTGGTGGTTAGTGCTGGGTTGTCGGTATTTGTGTACAACCAATCAGAAACATTGACTTTTGTGTACAACCAATCAGAAACATTGACTTTTGTGTACAACCAATCAGAAACATTGACTTTTGTGTACAACCAATCAGAAACATTGACTTTTGTGTACAACCAATCAGCAACATTGACTTTTATTGTATATTACTGTCCACGATAATACGATATCTGGTGTTTAGGTTAAGAGCTAATTATGTTAACCTCAAGAAACAGAACATGTACATCACAACATTTGACTCACAACACTAAAAGGAATATCTACAGGTCAAAAATCAATAGACATAACACACATGAATACTTTTAAAGTACAGTGGCTTAGTGGATACAGATCGGGCCATGCTCATATGCAAAAGGTACCAGGTGTGATTCCCGACGTGAGCGCTACATTGTACCCTTGAGCAAGACACTTTCCTTGCTCCAGTCCACTCAATTGTAAATTAAGTACCAGCACTTCTCGGGACTTGACCTGTGATGCACTGATGTCCTAGCCAGTTTGTTTGTTTGTTTAGTGAGGGCTTAATGGCACCACGACAGTGAGGGTCAAATTTTGCATGAGGGGTTAGATCATTCCAGAGGTAGGAAGGAAAGAACACAAGGAGAGATTGAGAGAAACATGGGAAGTAAAAGCCAGAAAGCTGGGATCGAGAGAGGAAGTGCATGAGTGAGAAAAAAACAAAGTAGAGAGAGGGGGGTGGGAGTGGAGAACTAAACATGTTGTAGAGGAAAGCATGACAAAGGAAGGAGATAATTTTATCCAGAGGGTTTTTCTGGAGCTCGGCTATTGAGTTGTGGGGAGTGAGGAAAGCTCTCGGAAGGTTGTACAGGGGGCAAGCAAGGAGGACGTCATAGACTGTGAGGGTGCAATGGCAATTGTTGCAGCTCTGTCATTGCCAGAGATGCCAATATGGATGGGTATCCTGAAGAAAATAATACTTTTCCTGCAGAGGGGGGTGGGGGGGGGGGGGAAGAAAGGAGTTTATGGAGGAGGTGGGACGTGGGGTTATCCCACCTAAGATTGAGTAAAGAAGTAAGATGGCAAAGTGGCTGAGCAGGGAGTACTCAGTATAGTTGAGGGTGAGTAGGATGGCAGTGACCTTGGCCGAGAAGATGGACGAGTAGTTGGGAAGCCTGCTACTGAAGGTGATGTCTTAGATGACTGTAGCGACAGCTGTATTGTTGTTTGCCTTGAGGCCATCAGTATAGATGGAGGTGTAGTTTGAGACTTGGTCTTTGATTTGATTGTGGAGGTTGATGAAGAGGTTGGGGTGGGTTTGGGTTTTGTGCTGAGTGGAGAGGCCCAGGTGGATAGGAGGGGGGTGGCCCAGAGGGGAAAAATGGGCCACAAGGTGCCAAGAGTGGCGAGGTTGATGCCGAGATGGTGAAGGTTGGGTTTGATGCATAAGTTGAAGGAAGGGGAAAGGGTTTCAGTCCTATCAAAGAGGGTGGAGAGATTGGGGTAGCCAATCATGTGCTCTCATCCGCTTATACCAAAAAAAACGTGGATAACCAGGACTGGGCTTTCATGGCCCGAGTGTGGATTTAGCTTTTAGCTTACAATATAATTCATTCAGAATAGGTAATCTTTACCTTGAATGATAGGAAGACAAGTGGAACAAATAGATATTTCAACTTAGCACAAAAATGAGAAATTACGAGAAAATTTGAAAATCTCATCAATAAAAAAGATATCAAAACATGATTAAAGTTTGATGAATAGGAGGCAACAAGTAGGACTTAATTGGAAGAAAATATACTATTTAAGAACAAACCTTTAGAATTGGTTAAAAATTGGCCATTTTACAGTAATTTAAAGTTTAATTCCTTATTACAATAAATTATGCAAATTCTTTTTTAAATTTGTGACATCACAAAGAGACCACTTCTGAGTTTCCTTATGTTTTCTTTTTGCTTTTCAATCCTTCACCAGCGTTCTTGAATGGAAGCAGTTGGTTTTAAATCTCCATCATACTGTATCTTCAATCAAATTTTAGCAAGGGATTAACAGATGGATTTTCAATGAATGAAATTTAGGTTTGGTTTGTTGATGTTTAACGACACCACGACAGTCGAGAGTCAAATGTGCCAAGAGGGTGTTAATAAATAATGGTGTAAGAGTTAGGGCAGAGAGGGGATGGACAATTGAGAGAGAGAAAGGTGGAAAATAGGGTGAATTAAGAAAAATTAAGGTGAAAAGAGAGGGGCGTGTGAGGTTAAGTGTAAAAGGGAAGAAAAAGGAAGATTACATATAGTGGAATAGATTGTTGTTACGGAGAAAGTTGATAATGTTGGGGGAAGGATCGTTTTTCCGAGACCGAGGTGGATGCGGGTGACAACAATGTCTTCCCTGTGATTGCGACTGTGCAGGGGGTGTTGGTCCCGACTTTGAGTTTGATGGTGTGAAGTTTGTTACTGGTTTCGTGATTCCAAGAGTCTTTGCCAGGTCTTACTTATGTAATTGGAGATGGAGAGACAGGTCTGAGTGCCAAACTTGGCAAGGCTTTATTAATATTTCTACTCGCCACAATTTGTTTTTGCTCGCCTATGGCGAGTGGTTTTTCCAACCGTGCTCTTGTGCTCTCCATCTTTTGTGGATATAAATCAATTATCCTTTTCCTGAGAAAATACATTTTTGTAACCTCTTTCCCCCAACACCACAGATTTGTGTTTTTTTTAATTTGAATTTTCAAAAATAATTTGATTCCTAAGATATTTTAGGAGTGAAATGAATAATTGGCTTTCTGCACTATTTTAGACAATTCCTTTCTTCTCAATAAATCCCATCTAATGAATGATAATTTACAAATATAAATTAAATTTTCATGAGTTTTCTTTCACTTCCATGATTACAGGACAACATATTGTTTAAGTTTGTTTACTCTTAAGATAATACATTATTCATACCTCTATCTAGAAAAGATCTTATACATAAGTTTTCTTTCATGCTTGAAACATCACAATTCACAAACCTTTATCTTTACAACAAATCACATTTGGGACAGCTCACATCACTATGATTTATAGATGGTGCTTATTTTAAACATCACATTTTTTTATGCTTGTCTTGTTTTGTCTTTTATGCTAGTTTTGTTAGCTTATGATGCCACAAAAACATGTTTTTTTTTAAGCTCTATAATTTTCAAATTTTTGTTCCCAAAACATTATCTTAAGGGGTTTTTTTTACCACTAAGCCATCACATATTTGTGAGTTCTCTCTCTCTCTGTCTGCTAAGGCAATTTATTTGTGCACTTAATGAAACTTAACTTTGAACTTGAGTAATTATTGTACAAAACTACAAGACGTCTGGTGCAAAATTTATCACTGGCAGTAAGACAATACTTGAATGCAACTATTTCTTTCATGAAGCCGATGTCGTTGGGGTGTTGCTGGCTAAGCTAAAATAACAAACTTAGTGAGAAGACAGACAAAAGATCAAATATGTATCAAAGAAAAACTTCAAATAAATTGATACTTTATTCAACTAGTGTACCGAGTCCATTTCTATATCTCAGCTTAGCTAGACAAAGCAACTGTTGCAGAGCACATAGAAATACTGACATTTGACAAACAAATTCTGCCTAGATTCAACATTCCAAAGCTAATAGGTGCAGCATTATATCTGCTAGCAATTTTTTCTTAAAATAAGCTGTGATTGTTAACTACACTGTATGTGTCTGTGTTAATTGTCTGGTGAGCAGCCATTGGACAATGACAAGCCAATTGCATTTTTTTTTATTGACAAAAGTGGCATTGAAAATTACAAGCCTTTGTGACCTACCACATTTCCACAAACAAATATATATAAATGAAACTTGGCACATTGTCTGTGCTTTTGTACCCAGTCATTCCCTTAGCTTGATCCATAAAGGAGCATGGTGTTACTGACCAAAAGGGGCATTTTATAAGGCATCAAGGGCACTTTGAGGGCTGGTTTCAGGGCACTTTGAGGGCTGGTTTCAGGGCACTTGAAATGTTAATAAGGGAGTAGTCAATACTAAGCAAGCAGCGTTCCTGCATCTTTACATATTGGTATAAACTGTAACCAGCATGAAAAGGCAAAATAATTATTAAAAGTATGTTTTTGTAAACAAAATGTAGAGTGCTTAGTAAAAAGGGGGCAGGGTGGAGGCAATGAGGGTGGGTGGAGGCAATAAAGGGCAGGGTGGAGGAATGAAGGGCAGGATGAAGGCAATGAAGGGCAGGGTGGAGGCAATAAAGGGCAGAGTGGAGGCAATGAAGGGCAGGGTGGAGGCAATGAAGGGCAGGGTGGAGGCAATGAGGGTAGTGGAGCACCATTCTGAAAAAGTGAAAATAGAGGCCTGCCCGTTGCACCCTTTAGTCAACAAATGCATCATGTCTTTCATTGTCCATAAAAAAAATCATATATGCAAATGTCACTTAAAAAATAACAAGAAAATGACCAGATTTCAAACAAAACATGCAAGGATAAATGAGCTAAAATGAACCTAATCACAAAGTTAAGACAAAAATATATTGTTGAAGTCAGAAAATAAGTACACTAAAAACAAGACAAAATTTTGACAGCCAATAATTATACATCCAGGTACATAAAGAAAAAAAAAATTAGGCCTTGAGTGACATATTCTCATCACTGAATTACAAAACAGATAGATTAAAACACAAGGTTTAACAAATCCCTTGCCCAGATGCCTGACCCAATTATGTATTAGGCAAGCAAAATGGGGAAGAAAATGTCCAATTAGGACAAGAAAATATGATGCTAAATTCTTGTCAAGATAAGCCAAACCAAAAATGAATTGATTGACAGGTGTAGTTAAATCTGCTTTATTCGGACTAAAAAAGTTATTTAGTCACTGCAATTGTTTATCAGAAAACCTACATCTTATACAATGTAGCTCAGAACAGGTACCTTATCAGTTCAATCAATCCCTTTATACAAGTGTACCAATATGTAAAAAGGCAGACTTTTCTAGCACTGGTTTAAGGCAAGGGCTAGTAAACATTTTATCACACTAGCATTGATCAAGTAAATTTTGAGGCTAACTGTGTCTGTCCTCCCATTCTGTTGCACACAGTAGGCATGAAATACAAACTGACCCCCTATGAGACTCACATATATCGTGAATCACAAATGTTTGTATAACATTCAGGCCAACTTTAATGACTGATATAATGCAGTTTTTGAAGTCACACAACTACAAAACTCTGATATGGAAGGTTACAAAACTTTAACAATTCCCAGAACTACAAAACTCTGATGTGGAAGGTTACAGAACTTTAACAATTCCCAGAACTACAAATCTCTGATGTGGATGGTTACAGAACTTTAACAATTCCCAGAACTACAAATCTCTGATGTGGATGGTTACAGAACTTTAACAATTCCCAGAACTACAAAACTCTGATGTGGATGGTTACAAAACTCGGTTACAAAACTTTAACAATTCCCAGAACTACAAAACTCTGATGTGGAAGGTTACGGAACTTTAACAATTCCCAGAACTACAAAACTCTGATGTGGATGGTTACAGAACTTTAACAATTCCCAGAACTACAAAACTCTGATGTGGAAGGTTACAGAACTTTAACAATTCCCAGAACTACAAATCTTTGATGTGGATGGTTACAGAACTTTAACAATTCCCAGAACTACAAATCTCTGATGTGGATGGTTACAGAACTTTAACAATTCCCAGAACTACAAAACTCTGATGTGGATGGTTACGGAACTTTAACAATTCCCAGAACTACAAAACTCTGATGTGAATGGTTGGATGGTTACAACTTTAACAATTCCCGGATCTTTAACAATTCCCAGAACTACAAAACTCTGTGGATGGTTACAGAACTTTAACAATTCCCAGAACTACAAGACTCTGATGTGAATGGTTACAGAACTTTAACAATTCCCAGAACTACAAGACTCTGATGTGAATGGTTACGGATCTTTAACAATTCCCAGAACTACAAAACTCAGTGGATGGTTACAGAACTTTAACAATTCCCAGAACTACAAGACTCTGATGTGAATGGTTACAGAACTTTAACAATTCCCAGAACTACAAGACTCTGATGAGGAAGGTTACAGAACTTTAACAATTCCCAGAACTACAAAACTCTGATGTGGATGGTTACGGAACTTTAACAATTCCCAGAACTACAAAACTCTGTGGATGGTTACAGAACTTTAACAATTCCCAGAACTACAAGACTCTGATGTGTATGGTTACAGAACTTTAACAATTCCCAGAACTACAAAACTCTGTGGATGGTTACAGAACTTTAACAATTCCCAGAACTACAAAACTCTGATGTGGATGGTTACAGAACTTTAACAATTCCCAGAACTACAAGACTCTGATGAGGAAGGTTACGGAACTTTAACAATTCCCAGAACTACAAAATCAGGTTCTAAAAAAATTTCTGATTTTTTTAAATCATGTCCTAATTTCTTTTATGTTTTCGAATCAGATTCGGAAATTTCCCTAATTTTTAAGTTATGATTATCAAATTTTCTGACCATTCCGAATCAAATTATTAAAAGCACTGATGATGGGTTCAATTCATAGTTGTCATCGTGTAATTGATATAATGTATAGTCTTCTTACACATTATTCAATTTTATAAGCCATTTTTTGTGTTAACATGAAGATTATAACAATTTAGCAATTTTAATCATATAAATATAAAGTTTCTGGTAAAGACATTTGACTCAAATCATGACAAGTAATTAGTTGGGAATGCTAGACACCACTGGGACTAATAGCTTTCCACTTCACTTTGTGACTCCCAGGTACAGTGCACCTCAGAATGTCTCATCATAATGGTCCACCCATGCGACGACGACGACGAGTGAACACACAATTACAATGACGGGGTCGTCGCCTGCGTATTCAGTTATGATAGTAACAATGCTATCATGAAACGCTCAATACAACCGGACGAGAACACAGGTACGACGTATGGACAGACATAACATCGACAACCAAGTCAATGTCCACAGCCTTTAATAACCCATTGTGGTACACTGGCGTGTCTACCCAACCAAGGCTTGAACCCAGGGCCTCGTGGTCTGTAGACAGGTATGATAACCGCTACAACACAGTAGGTAGATAATCCACCCATTATAACATACACACACTTGTAGTACTCCAATCACAATGGCTCATACAGTGTATTTACATTTACTCGTGTATGTAAAAATCACATCCTGGAAATTTTCCTATTGTTTCGTCACAGAGGCTTTTTCCCGAAAAATACACCATAACACATCAAGAAACTTCCCGAGATTTTCATTAATGATATTGATGTTTCCCTCGGCTCCAGGATTTGTAAATTTGCTGATGACGCTAAGCTGTACAGGATTGTAGATGTTGCTAATGATTCTTCATTGTTGCAAAAAGATCTGGATAAGTTAGTTTCTTGGTCCCAAACATGGCAGATGTCATTCAATGTTGATAAATGCAAAGTTATTCATTTTGGTCAGAGCAATTTGACTTTTGATTACTGCATGAATGGTTGAAATCTTGGTTGTGTTGATCAAGGAAGGGATCTAGGTGTTGTCATTAC
Source organism: Chiridota heheva (assembly GCA_020152595.1). Lineage (NCBI taxonomy): Eukaryota > Metazoa > Echinodermata > Holothuroidea > Apodida > Chiridotidae > Chiridota > Chiridota heheva. The sequence continues at coordinate 124,105 of JAIGNY010004136.1, forward strand.
TAGTAGGGATATATGTCTTGTCATTACTAGCAATCTGAAGCCTTCTATACAGTGTTCTTTAGCTGCTGCAAGGGCAAATAGGATGCTTGGTTTGATTATAAGAAATTGTCGTTTTCTTGGTAAAGAGGTTGTCCTTAATTTGCATAAGCAGTAAAGTTAGGCCTCACCTTGAGTATGCTATTCAGGCTTGGAATCTCTTTTATGAGAAGGATAAGTTCATTTTGGAGCAGGTTCAACGAAGAGCCACAAGACTTATTCCCGAAGTAAGGAATCTCCCTTATGAATCTAGGTTGCAAATTCTTGGTTTACCCATGCTTTAGTTGAGAAGAGTACCTGGCGATATGATTCAGGTTTTCAAATTCCTATCTGGTAGTGATGCTTTCACTTCCTGTAATTGCTTGCATGTTTCAGCTAATCCTCATGTGACACATGGTAAAAGTTTGAAGTTGACCAAAGAGTTCTCACGGAAAGATATTCAGTATTTTAGCTTTTCACAAAGAGTTGTTAATGAGTGGAATGGTTTGCCTGAGTAGGTAGTTAGCTCCAATTTTCTTCACAATTTCAAAGTCAACATTGATAAGTTCTTTACTAATTTTTGATATTTTTTTTTGTGGTGGTGGTGTTAGTGTGGGTCTTTTATGAAGTGATTCACCCTTCGTAGCCCGTCATCTTGTTATGTTTTCTTATGTTATATGATGCAAAACAGATACACAGTTACTCATTTATCACTTTTTCAAAATCTTTACCCACTTATTAGTATGCATTATATCACCACCAAAACAATAGGGCACATCTACAAACCATGGGCTTTATGTGTACCAAATATGACATGAATTAAGATTACCATTCTTGAAATACTGTGTTTACAAACTCTCATCAACAAATCATGTGAAACCCCGCCCATTATGCATATTAATGAAATTCAATGTTTTAACGTCATCAACATGTACACACCAACTAAAATCATAATTATCCTAAATATGAAACAAAACAGACATGCGGTTGTTAAAATATGAACATTTAAAGATTTTTATATTAAGCCCCACCTACTAATTAATATGCATGAATCACAATAAAAAACAATAGGGCACATCTGTGGATTATGGGCTATCTGTGTATCAAATATGACATGAATCCAGTTTACTGTTCTTGAGCTATCGTGTTTACAAGCTTTTTTAAGCAAAATCACATTAAGCCCCGCCCACTATGCATATTAAATTGAACATTTTTACATCATGAACATGTATACACCAGCTAACATCATAACTACACAACATATGAAAAAAACACATGTGGTTGTTGAAATATTAACAATTCAAGATTTGTATATTATGCCCCGCCTACTCATTAATATGCAAGACATCACCATCGAAAACAATAGGGCACAACTACGGTCCTTGGGCTATCTGTGTACCACATGTGACATGAATCCAATTTACCGTTCTTGAAATATCGTATTTACGAGCTGGTCATCACCCACACACATAAACACATACACCCACATGCCATCATGACCGCATAGGTTCCTGATGCTATCGTATTGATAAAAAGTTTGATAGAAAATTGTTTAAATTTTGTTAAAAATTGCACAAATTAAATTAAAATTTGCCCAAATTTGGTTAAAATTCACCCAAATTTGGTTAAAAATCACTCAGATTTGCTTAATAAATCACCTAAGTTAGGTGAAAAAAGGGCCCAAAATTGGTTAAATCGACAAAAATTGCTTCAAACTCGCCCAAATTTGGAACAAAAATTGCCTGATCACCCAAACTGGGATAAAAATTGTCTGTTTCATCTTAAGTATAGCATAAGCTATCAATATTTTTTCTGGTAATTTTGCTTTGTGATGCCCCTGAATAGAGGTAAGCGGGAAAACTTTTGGTGTTTGCACCCCCTTCCCCTCCCCTGAGAGAAACCCCTTCCTAGATGCCTGCCCTCTCTAACAGAGGTCTGTTTCCCCTTGCGTGATCAAATGAAAATATAACAATAAAAAGGTTTTTGGAGACTGGGTCACAGTGTCTGTGCCCCCTCCCTAGAAAAGTTCTGACTGCAGGACCTGGCAGTACATGGTGTTTTCAATTGGGAGTCACTGGGAAACTAAATTGCCACCCCCCCCCCTCCCCTTTCTTTCCCCTCCTCTTCCCGCAGAATTCTGTAAGTAAACTATGTGGTGAAAATATTCAAGTAGGACAATTTTCTATACATATTCAGAAAAGAAATGCATTTCTTGTTTAAAAAAATCACCATCATTTGGTTTAAAATTGCCCAATTTTAGTAAAGAAATTGCCTGGCTAATTCGCTAAAAATGCCCTAATTTGGTTAAAACTCACCCAATTTTCTAAACTTCAAATTGGGTTAAAAATCACTCAAGATTTATTAAAAATTGCCTAAATTTGGTTGAAAATTGCCAAAATTTTGTTAAACATTGCCCAAATATGGTTGAAAACTGCAGAAATTTAATTTAAAATGTCCAAAATTTTGTTTGAAACTGGCCTAAATGTGGTGAAAAATTCACCCAAATTTGTTTAAAAAGCATCCATTATATCAAATTGGCAGTGATTCACTCTCTTCAACAGCTTAATCAGTTAATATTTTTTGTTTAGCCAGAATTCAGATGACTGGATGATGCAGTCATATTTTCGGGCACTTTTCCCCTCCGGCATCGAAAACTGGATAAACAACTGGGCAAAGCTCCGGAAACTTTTTGGCTTAAAAATAGCTCAAATTGAAGGGAGAATCACATATTTTTAATCGATTTGTGTGGTCTAAATTTTCATTACTGGTATCAAATTCTAAAGAATAAATACTTTTTTATTTGGTGAGCAATGGATGAGAGCTGGGGACGGGGTGTAGGGCTGGGCACAGTACAATGACATACATACAAGGACACATTTTTAGGGAAAATTAGGGCACTTTGCCACCCAGGGAGGAGTGTATTCCCCCACTCCCTTTGGAACCGCCCCTGGTCATTCCTTCTTCTTTTTTATTCATGATCTAACATTTTAGCAAAAAATTTGACTGTAATTTTTAAAAAGCAAAAAAATAATAATAATAATAATAATTTTTTGTATAAATAATAACACAGCAAAAAAGTCTTCAGCCCTGCTCCTCATCATGCCCCATTCCAGACTATTCAAAATAAATAACTTGTACTACAAATATTATCATATATGTAAAAAGCCATGTTACCTAAAATTCAGGCATTCTGAAGAAGAAAAAATCCGCCAAATCTAGTGGATTCCCCCCCCACCCCTTTCCAAATATGTCAACGCTCACGACGCCCCTGACCACACAGAGAGTAACACTGCGACAGCAACCAACATTTTGTGCGAGGGCTATAGAAGTAAAGTACCTATTTTAAGAGGAACTTACATATTATGGTTAGAGTGAAATTTTTCAAAGAAATAACCTTGATAACAACCATGTACTGTATTTGAGCACAGGAAATTATAGCAACAAACACAAAGGAGTATACAGACATCTACCCACATAACAACAGTAGAATAATCCCAACTACAACAGTTGTGCCACATCATACGATGCTTAATATACCATCTTCCCTTGTAAAACTTTATTCAGTGTTCCCTTTCAATAGTTTAGTGTCTATTATAAAAAGTAAGCTTTGTCAACAAAATCTACCTTACAAATGTTAGAATACACTGTTACAAAGCATATTCCATCAAATATAACTAAATCGAAACAATACTTTATTTAGTTTGCTCCCACGGCTAATAAAATGCCTTATGAAATAGTGGAAAAGTGATTGATCCGTTTTCATGCTTCAGAAGCCTGGCTTTCGTGCAAACAAACTTGCCATCACTGGGATATGATCACACTCTCTAACCGTCAAGGAATACGAAGATGAAAATTAAACATTTGGGGGCATAGAGCAATTTACGACTTCACAAAAGTCCAGTGTTCTAAAAGAGAAAGGATAATTGTTTTTTGTCCCTGTGAACTGACATTATTATAAAAAAAAAATTGTTTGCAAGATTAAAATTAGTCCATCCACAAGTTCACCTCAAGTCACATAGTCTTTTCAGGCCCGTTGGCCCATAAGGCTGCAATGAACTCTTTCCACTGAACTCTGTTAAGTTATTGTTTGTTTACTAAAATACAACTTCAATTGCTCAAGAAAGTTCGAGTTCAGTGGGTAGAAACGAAAAACCTTACTTTCTGTGTATCTTCTACACAATATAATATTGTCACAATGAAATCTGTTTTGAGTGGTAGGAATTATGTTGGGTCTCTATGGTTAAAAGATTAGTTCAGTAGTCAAGCCTGTCCAGCTTATATGATAAAGGACTTCAAAGGAAACAACATGGTGAAGAAAGCGTTGAAAAATCTTATTCCGTTAAGGGCATATTCAAGTTTATAGTTTGGTATCATTTCTGTAAAAACGACTAAAATCAGACTAGTTGTGATGTCATAGCCTCAGATTCTTTAAAAACTTTATGTATTTTAAAGAAAGTTTATTTACTTTTTTCACTATTTAAATTATTTTTCTTCACCTTTTTCAGGTGGTATATTATAATACCCTTCCTAAATTAGGTTTTACTACTTTTTCGACATATCCCATAGTTTATTAGCCACAAACATGCAAGACAAAATATGATAGAATACATAAAGACTTTGAGGAATCTGAGGCTATGACATCACACCTTACCTGATTTCAGTCGTTTCTATACAAATGATACCAAACTTTAAATAATACCTTAATAGAATAACATTTTTGAATGCTTTTGTCACTATTTTGTCTCTTTTAAAGTCCTCTTTCATCTAAGATCGACTTGCATGACCCCTGAATTATTCCTTTAATGAAAGCAAACAATTTTTTCAGAGTGTTGATATCTGACAAAGAAGCTGTCTCTGTACAGAAGTTTTGCTGTTACCAGGAGAAATAACTATCCCCTGCATTTATGTGGTGACTATGTACACAAATGTAGGGAAAGTTTTGCTCTTACCAGGAGAAATAACTACCCCCTACATTTATGTGGTGACTATGTACACAAATGTAGGGAAAGTTTTGCTGTTACCAGGAGAAACCACAACGACGAGTGAACACAATTACAAAGACGGGGTCTTCGCCTGCGTATTCGCTTATGATAGTTACAATGCTATCACGAAATGCTTAATACGACCTGGACGAGAACACAGGTACGACGTACGGACAGACATAGCATCGACAACCAAGTCAATGTCCACGGCCTTTAATAACCAGTTGTGGTGCACTGGCATGTCTTCCCAACCCAGGCTTGAACCCAGGCCTCGCGGTCTGTAGACAGGTATGATAACCGCTACACCACAGTAGGTAGATAAACCAGGAGAAATAACTATCCCCTACATTTATGTGGTGACTATGTACAAATGTAGGGAGCTGTCACTTAAAAATGGCCACTTTCTTACATTACCATCCTGTTTCTTGAACAATGGTGTTTCCAGCACCACATTGTTTACAACTTTAGGGGGCATAGTCTCACTTTGGGGAAAAACAGTCTAACCTGGGGGCAATGCCATTTTACAATCAATGGTTAGAAACAAGGAACAGTATATACACTTGCAATTTGGGAGGAAAATCTCATCAAATGGAGGGGCCATTGCCCCTGGTCCATTTTTGGCTATAGCACTCTTCCTGAAGTCTTATCATGCAAAATTTGATCTTAAATTAAACCCTTCTCATGGAAAAATATTTTTTTTATACATGGGTTCATTGATACATTTTTCTTCAAAATTTAAAGACTGCTTAACTAAGAATTTAATTCTCCATAACTAAACAAATGGTACATGCCCACGAAACCTCTGAACCTGTATTTCCTACAATGAAAGTACATAACAATCAATGCAATAACAAGCGTACCCACAGCAAACAAAAGCTGTTTTGTATCTGCCGTCTCCACGCAAATATTTAATATTTTGAACATCCACAAAAGAAAATCATATCTGTAACCTATTTGTTATCTAACCTTTGCTTGACTCAAACAAAATATCAGGACATGGCTATAATATTCTTAGACAATTTGAAGTGAATGAAGCAGAACTAAAACCAAATTTCATTGTGACCAAGAACAAATAAAAACAATGTGTCAAATATGCCTTCTGTGAATATGTTGGGAGTTTCTAGATAAGAACAAAAGGTTGTGTGCTAGTTCGTCAAACAAAAGAGAACTTTTTATTTAATTAACCTGATATTTTCAAATAACTTTTCACACACAAGATTTATAACATGAATCAATGCTTTATTCATAATAGAATGACTTTTTTAATTTGAGTTAGTATTTCTTAAAAAACATCAAACATGCAAGTCTATGCAGAAAACCCGAAATCAGATCAACATATCACATTATTAATATCTCATACTCCAAATAAATGCACACTCATTTTCATACCATAGAATAGAGAAGACATATCTCCAGTTATAATTTGATTGAATATTTTAAGGCCTAGGATATAATCATGAAGTGGAACACACTTTTCAAGTTTGGATACAGATCCATTACAAACATATGCAGAAAGAGCATTCAATTCTGAGACAAACTGTCTTAAACTTTTGCAATCGTTCCCACCAACATTGGGCACAGTTGTTTGCGAATTCACAATGGCATGTACCATTTTACAAGAGCCCTGACAAAATTGACAATGAAAGATACCCAAAACATTATGGTTTGCTGGAAATGGACATTTGTGACTTGTTTTCAATAGACCTCTTGAATAATGGTGCACTTATTTCCCTCTGAGATTATTAATTTCCACCAAACCAGGATTGGTAAGGTTTTCCAACACTGGCAAGGGCAGTTGCACACAAACTATATCATCAGCAAGATCTACTGTAAAACACCCTCTATGCATAAAACTCCTTGAGATATTCAACGACAATCTCGGGGACTTTATATTTAACAAGTTTTCTAAACTTTCTGTAGAGTCTCCTCAACCTTTTCTTTTGATCAACAATCTGTATATCATTTTCTTTTCCTGGAATATATATTAACTTGTACTTTCTATTACTGTAAAAATGTTCTGATTGTTTAATGAATTGTGTTACAAATAAAGTGAAGAAATTAAATGAGAGATACAGTTGGAATTTAGGAGGAAAGACAAATATCCCTGGTCCCTTTTTGGCTATAACACTGTTCCTGAAGTCTTATCATGCAAAATTTTGATCTTGAATTAAAACGTTCTCATGGATTTTTTTATATTCATTAATGGGTTCATTGATACATGCAAAAGTATGTGAATTTGCAGGAATAAGACAACCATAGCCTCTTTATATACAGTTCATCTCTCCTAATCTCTGTTATTATATTTTCTTACAAACTTTAAAAATCGCGTTGGCAAAATTAAAATTGTAGATACCGGTAATGTAGGACTCTTGGTGCACTCATTTCCCTCTGAGATTGTTAATTTCTGCCAAACCAGGATTAGTTAGGTTTTCCAACACTGGCAAGGGCTGTTGCACACAAACTATACCATCAGCAAGATCTACTGTAAAACACCCTCTATGCATAAAACTCCTTGAGATACTCAAGTACAATGTATCAAATAGTAATTAACAGCGAATTAAGCACTTGTTTGTTTGTTTGTTTGTTTGATGAGGGCTTAACAGCACCCAACAAAGAGGGTCATTTTGTGCCTGAGAGGTTAGATCAGATCATTCTAAAGGTAGGAAGGAAAGAAAACAGGGGGAGAATGAGAGAAATACAAGAACTAAAAGTCAGAAAGGTGGAATTGAGAGAGGAGGTGCATGGGTGAAAAAAACAAAGTAGAGAGAGAGGAGGGGTGGAAAAGGAGAAATAAATATGGTTGTATTTCTAGTTCTTTTAAAGCTCTCCTTAAAGGAACACATTATAGAGGACAACTGAAGAAATCAATTGGTGAATGAAAATTGATATTTATCCCTAACTGCAAGAAATTATTCAAATTTTGAACTCTAAGATTATAAAGACGACAAAAGGTTAGTGAGAGATTTCGCCCTCAGATGTTCCAGTCTTTGCCATTTGTTCTGTCCGCTGCAGGCCTCCAGCCCATAACATAATAACAACATTGATTTGTTCTAGCCGCTGCAGGCCTCCAGCCCATAACATAATAATAACATTCATTTGTTCTGTCCGCTGCAGGCCTCCAGCCCATAACATAACAATAACATTCATTTGTTCTGTCCGCTGCAGGCCTCCAGCCCATAACATAATAACAACATTCATTTGTTCTGTCCGCTGCAGGCCTCCAGCCCATAACATAATAACAACATTCATTTGTTCTGTCCACTGCAGGCCTCCAGCCTATAACATAATAACAACATTCATTTGTTCTGTCCGCTGCAGGCCTCCAGCCCATAACATAATAATAACATTCATTTGTTCTGTCCGCTGCAGGCCTCCAGCCCATAACATAATAACAACATTCATTTGTTCTGTCCGCTGCAGGCCTCCAGCCCATAACATAATAGCAACATTCATTTGCTTTAGCCGCTGCAGGCCTCCAGCCCAAAAAATTAAAACAATATCATTTGTTCTGTCCGCTGCAGGCCTCCAGCCCATAACATAATAATAACATTCATTTGTTCTGTCCGCTGCAGGCCTCCAGCCCATAACATAATAACAACATTCATTTGTTCTGTCCGCTGCAGGCCTCCAGCCCATAACATAATAGCAACATTCATTTGTTTTAGCCGCTGCAGGCCTCCAGCCCAAAAAATTAAAACAATATCATTTGTTCTGTCGCTGCAGGCCTCCAGCCCATAACATAATAATAACATTCATTTGTTCTGTCCGCTGCAGGCCTCCAGCCCATAACATAATAACAACATTCATTTGTTCTGTCCGCTGCAGGCCTCCAGCCCATAACATAATAACAACATTCATTTGTTCTGTCCGCTGCAGGCCTCCAGCCCATAACATAATAATAAGATTCATTTGTTCTGTCCGCTGCAGGTCTCCAGCCCATAACATAATAACAACATTCATTTGTTCTGTCCGCTGCAGGCCTCCAGCCCATAACATAATAATAACATTCATTTGTTCTGTCCACTGCAGGCCTCCAGCCCATAACATAATAACAACATTTATTTGTTCTGTCCGCTGCAGACCTCCAGCCCATAACATAATAACAACATATTCATATACATCAATTGAGTGAAGAATTACAAAACAAAGAAATATATACAAGATTCTTATTCTTTAAGATTATCTCTTCTAAATTTGAAAGCATGTAAGAGAACATTTGCAATATCAGATACATACTTTTCCTGCTTCAGGTGCACTACAAAATTATGAAATATAGGATGTAGTGCAAGATTAGGCAAGACTTGCTTCTTAAATCATTCAAGCTAGTGCAAACGGCCAGGAAATGAACTTCATCTTCAACACTTGTGCTATCACATAGAGGATATATACCACAATCTCTGGGAGTTTTTTCTTTTCTTGTGTAATCTATTTAAACATACTACGATTATTTTCAAATGATGATTACTAGGCACATGAACAGATGGGCAAAATCTTTCATACAAAGAATATGTTAAGATGTCAATAATTCTTTTGTTTTAAATTTTGGACAGAATAGTCTTTAAATTATGTCAAGACACCTGTAGTTTCCGACTTATGGTTAATTAATGTTTGGTATCTTTTGAATGTATCTAAATATTGTGCTGTAATTGCACGTCCTAAACTACAGTTGCTCTTCTCTCCTGCTGATTTTCTCTTTATGATGTCACAAAATTCAAATAAGATTTGCAGACTTTTTTACTATGATAAGGCTTAAAAATTAAAAATGCTGTGAAATGGACAATATGATGGAAAATATCTATGGTTAAGGGAAAATCAGAAATTCGCAGGAGAAAATAAAAAATTCAAAAAAATAATACATTTTAGATTTCTTGAGTAAACAACAGTATATGTAGTGAATATGTGCTCTAAAAATGTCCCCAATGTAATTGTGTGATGAAAAGTACACTAATTGTCGCAATTGATGTCGCAATTTTTTGTAGGAAGATTTTCGACACCTTTATTCAGATCCGTGGGAAATTTTATACTTAATTCCAACTCTGCATATTGCCATGTTCATGGTTTTATAGCATATTTTCTTCCAATGAAGTTATCAATTCTACGGGATGGCTCTTTTGGGCTTCTGCTTTCTGGAAATCCCCTCAACTTTCAAACAGGTTTATATATTTCAGTGTTGATTACCAAATTTGATTATCTAATTATCTAAAATCTTTTGAAATGTTCATCTTGTATATTATGTTATGTAATGATCATAAGTATGATCTCTATCATCAAGAAGGTTGAAATAAAGTTACATTGAATTGAATTGAATTGCTATAGATTTTGAAGTAAGAAATTCTACAACTTTTGCCTTTGGTGGGGTAGTACTCATTTATGATAGTTTTTCCATGCAAGTCGCTATTATTGTGTAGTCAATAAAATTTGATAGATTTTTCAAAGAGCATAAAAAAGGCAAATCTAAAAATACACTATTTTAAATGTAACTCGCTGAAGTCAAGTTATGCATGAGCAAGTTTTAACAAATTAAACAAACATATTAAACTGCAAGCAATGAATACTTGTTACTGTTTCCACGGCAACTGTTTCTATAAGCAAGTTAAGATGGTTGGTGTAAACTGTTTACATTATGTTAAATAAACAAATAATATAATGAAACAACAAGAAATTCCCTCCAAAGCTCAAAAGCTGCCAGATTAAGAGAGTTGAGAGTGACAGCTAACTAGTACTTTTTAACACTTGCGAATTGTTTGTTTAATAGTTGTTTAACGGCACCATGTTAACGGCACCACGACAGTCAGAGTCAATTGTGCCAAATGTGCCACTTGCGAATTCTCGAATATATATTTTATTCTAGAATTGAAATTGCTAGCTAATTTAAATTTGCTGTATAAATTACGCATCATATCTCAGAAGCAAGCACTGCTGACCAATTGACCACTCATGTGGCCGCAGAAGTGCACAGCCAATTAAATTACTGCCCAATCATAGCAACGGGTCTTGAAGAACCTAAAACATTTTTACTGTGTGAATTATTTTCCCTCAAACTTTCTTCAGGTGGTAAATTATAATAATCCTTACTAGATTCTATTTTACAATGGCTTTTAAGCCACAACATTGCAGCAAAAATATATGATAGAATACAAAGACTGAGGAATCTGACTTTGTGATGTCACAGTTAGTCTGATTTCAGTCATTTCTACACAAATGATACAGAACTGACCACTGAAATAATCCTTTAAAATGAGCACTATTTTTTTTTTTTGGATATGAAAAATACTTGATTTATATTTTCACATATATAGTTACTGTAAATAGCTCCTACTGTAATTGGGAACTGACACATAATCCATATGAGAAAGATTTGTAGTACTTTTAAATGAAACTAAACTAAACCCTGTAACTATGATTCTGGTATGGTCCAGAGATTATTGTCTGAAATTGGTACGTAAAAAGTGTTACATGATTAGACATCTGGTAGACTATGGGTTACAAATTTGAATTCACCTCACTTTTTAGCCTGCCAGCTTCCCTCTCTGCATGAACCCTCAATTAAGAATCTGACTTCACCCGTGGATCCATATTATCAACATGATAAAAGGAATAGTGACAACCACTAATAACAAGAAGACTGCATGCCTGCACAAAGACTATAGTAGAGGACCATGACTTGACTAAGCTATCAATCACTTTAATTCTAATAGACCCACTGCTTTATTCCATAAAACCATCACAAAATTCCAATTTCAAAAAGTTTTAGTATGGTAACTTCTGTGCACTTAATTCTGCTGTCTATATCCTTTGTGGTCAGAGAAAATAAAAAGTCACTTCGAAATACATCTTCCATTAATTGTGTATGCATTATGACTTCCAACTCAAAGGGTTAATTATAATTCAGTATATGCTATCATTCATTATTCGCTCAACAAAACATCTGTAATAACAAGGCAATGCTAAAGTAATATAGATTGTTTAGTACCAAGATGCTGAGAACAAATTTTGCCAAAAACAACTTTATTGTCCCAGTAATTTTTAATTACAGATAACACCCAAGGGCTAGGGGCACTGCCTCAGAGCATGTTACCAAAACAAGCATGATGATACTGTGCACTGCACAAAACATATAGACGTTTTTATATCTGAATCAGTAATTTGTCATTTTACGTTCTATAATTGTGTCTAAATTGTGCACAAATGTTTTTGATGTTTCGTAAATGCTGAGGGAATGTGAACCCTAACGAACGTTCAGTGTTCTGTTCATCAACACAGCATTTTACAAGCACACTAGGCCTACAACTCCATGTATTGAACGTACTGTGTCATAAATGTAAGTGAGGCAAATTTTTAACTTCAAAACTTACCTGGTTATCGCATATACCTTCATTGTGACAGTCTGAAGGAAAGATTTCCTATCCTCGTGGAAAATTAAATATTTTCATAAGAAAACAAAAATCCAAGCAGAGCAGTTGGAAGTTTGTCGCAAATTTAAATAGTTTATGTGTGCATACAACGGAAAGCTTACACATTTTACGTAACGTTTATATACGTGTGTACACACTGTACTGACTTATTGTACTAGTACGTACGTAAGTACAAGCTTATGATGGTAATACACGCACATGATTGGTTGGTTAGTAAAAGGAAAATTCCTCCAGCGGTTGATTGGTTTAAGTACTCTAACGTTTCACGTTCTGCTAAACTTGGCTTGAAAAGGTCTATAGAGGGAAAGTTGTGGATCACCAAACTAACAGGCTAATATTCAAAAAAAGAATAGAAGAGCAGAAAACTTTTTACAGAACAGAACAAAGGATACTAAAAAGTTCATACAATGATCTTAATACCAACTTTTTCTCTTGTCCATCTACCAATGTACTATTATCAAAGGTTCCTTTGATAGACTGATTAGAATGATGTTATTTCTTGAGCTTTTGACTAACTTCCGGTCAGTGGCATAATGCTTGACTAGAACGGTGGGCCCCTGACCTCTAGCCCCTGGGGTTTAAATGCCCCATTGTATTGGTTAAATTGTGCTTTACAGGTTTAAATTATTTAAAAATTACCGGAGTAGTGAAGATGTGTAGGTTGGTGGAGCTGTGAATAGGGGGGAGAGGAAATGTTGCTTGTGGTAGGGTTTGCTTAAACATATATGGACAGTAGCAACCACATGAGCTTAAATGGTTTCCTATGTGCTACAAACCATGCAAACAAAATTTCCCATTAAAATTGGGTATAAATTGACACTTTTCACAGCATATTATTTTGAAACTTTGGTACCTCTCTCTCTCTAGGTGCCGAGTCTGGAACAGACATTGGGCGATCATGGCCCTCCAGTCACTTCTGTTTAGAGCTAAATGCATACACTTATTGTTACTTAGGCTGTTGTTGGTTGCCCAGTTGTTTAAGCTTTGGACATATCTAACTCGCTGCCTTCCTCTGCTTCTTTTGCCCTCAATTTTCCCACATACTGCAAGCTGTTCCAACCCACCCTCCCTATAAACATGCCCGAAAAATTCCATCTGTCTCCTTCTGATGGCATTGAGTAGGGACCTGTCCATGCCTGAAGCTATCAGGACATCATCATTTATTTTCCTTTCTTTCCAAGATGTTTTCAATATTCTCCTAATGAACCACATTTCTGTAGCTTCTAATCTTTTTGATGTCACTGGTAATTGTCCAGCATTCACAGCTATAGAGAAGAGTAGACCTTACATATGCCTTCGAGACACAGACTTTCATGTCCATTCCAATATTTATATTTTTCAGAATTGGATTCATTTTTGTAAATATGTCTTTGGCAATTGCAATGCGTTTTCTAACTTCGTTAAAGAACTTAAACTGTTGTACTTGTTTAATTATTTCTCCTTGGCTTCGTATACTACATAATGGGTTTATGGTTGTTTTTTTAAACCACCATACCTAATGGTACCTAATTAGCATAAATTGCACAATTTTTTGTGACCTCAGAATGGAACAACTTGAATATTGCTTATGTTAACTTATTGTTTTTTGGTCCTTCCTCAAAGCATTTGGATTACTATATATTTTTATTGGTATAACCTTGGTTAAGATTTAGCAATAGAACTCAAATTTCAGTTAAAAGAAATATAAAGAATTCCATTAAAGAATTTTAGCTGTATGTCATCACTTTTGTGCATGCTGAAATTTTTTACAAACTTTGATTTGTCATAACTAATATAAACTATAAGTGCTATTGTGACCATTTAATCTGAGCTAAAAACCCCTACCTGTCCATGTACCTTTAAGTTGGGTTACAGATGCTATTGGTGTAGTAGATATGTTGGAGGTAAGAGAGTGGCCTTGAGGGCAGGTTGTTGTCCAAGGGGTCCATGAAGGCTTTGAAGGGAGTGTAAGTGATGCCCTTAGTATTGTGTGGAAGGCTTTTGTTGTGAGAGTGAGACTTGGCTATGGAAATCTGTTAAGAATTGAACATTTTATATTAAAGGGTCCTAATATAGCTAGGAGCTTGGCATGGTTCTTTACATTACAGGCCTGCCATTACCAAAAGATATAACTTGAATTAAAAGTTTAATCTACTCACCCTGGGTATGGATGAGGGACATTGAAGCGTTTACTCAACAAGCTGTCTGGATGCCACTCAAACATTTCCCTTGTCATTTTTCCGAACATCTTCATCTGTGCAGCTTCTATATGTTGATCTTTATCAACCTATAATTAAAAAGTAATAGAAATTGCAAAACATCTTACAAAAGCTTTGTGTTTTAATAACTATAAAATATAAATGCAAAAAAAATAGAAATTGCAATTACAAAAGCTTTGGTGTCCTGGTAACAATAAACTAGAAATGCAATGAAGTAACTAGAACTGTCAGAAGGACAGTATGCTTAACTATTCGAAGCTAGTATAGAGAACTAAAAATTGCAAGATTTCTTACAGAAGCTACGTAATGTGTACTAACAATTATAAACTATAAATGCAAAGAAATAGAAATTGAAAGTTATGTGTTATCACAACTGTAATTAAAAATTTGACCACGTAACACATGACTTTATTGGTACCTTTTCACCATGCAATGCCTGCAAGTTTCCCTAGGAAGATGCTAATAGCTGCAATATTGTCTTTCTGCAGCATCTTTCTAGTGCGGTTTGTACAAATAAAAGATGAAAAATGTGTATTCAACTTCAATCTTGGTTCTCTATTTAGTGGAGCTGTGTATCTAATTGATATAATATATATATATATATATATATATATATATATATATATATATATATATATATATATATAATAAATACATATATATATATATATATATATATATATATATATATATTTATATATATATATATATATATATATATATATATATATATATATATATATATATATATATATATATATATATATATATATATATATATATATATATATATATATATATATATATATATATATATATATATATATATATATATATATATATATATATATATATAATACATATAATATATATATATCTATATATACATATAATATATATTGATGTACAAATTAGCATCATCTTCAATGAGAAGGATGAGTATTGTCCATTTATAAGCCAAGTAATATTGAAAATATATATATTTTACCATATATTTTAACCACAGGGTGCAAACGGACAAGAACTATGCATGACTACCTAGTGTGTAGACACATTTAATAAACAAAAAGTGTACTGCATGCTTGCATGAAAATAAAACCTTAGACTGATATATATAATTGCTATTCCATGATATTTCAATTCAAACAAGAACTGTCTGAAGGACAGCATGGTGGGAAGGACAGTATGGTCGACTATTTAAAGCTCGTATAGAGAATGGGCTTTAATAGGGAAGTATGCAGGTTAGCAGGAGCAGATGATTTCAAATTACTTGAGCTTTGAAAGATGCACTTACATTTTCATTAGCTTTGTTAATTTTCAAAACATTTTACTACAAGCTTCAAACTATCTTTCGAGTTTTCCCAGATGTTTTAAGACAAAAAAAAGCTCAAGGTGTACCTCACCCAGTAACTCAGAAAGAACATAAAAACTAGCAGTCTTTATAACTACAACACCTCTACAAAGAAAGGAGAGACCCTGACTTGCCAATGTCAATAAAAGAATGTCTCTAAGCCCTCTTTCCAAGCTGTACCCTCCCCCAGCCCCTACACATTCCCAGGACTACATCCTGGATTGTAATACAACTTCCAATTTAAGAAGAAAAAAGTTCAAGCAGCATGCAAAATGTACAACAACATTAAAGCAAAATTAAGCAAAACAATATTGCTTAACGTACGACAAACTAGACATTGGAAATGATACAAATCCCCTCACCGCTAATTATGTATATTCCAGACTGTCGCACATTCCATCCCAACCTGTCCCAAATGTCATCCCATGCCTACACTCTATGCAATCATACCTAAAAACCAGATACTGTATGTCACTCCACCACTTGCATGACCCACATGCCATCACAACTGAAGTTCAGATGACATCCATCACATGCCATTCCGCACTGTCCCACATTTCAACCCACCCTGTCCCACATTTCAACCCACGCTGTTCCACATGCTAACCCACCCTGTTCCACATGCCAACCCATCCTGTTCCACATGCCAACCCGCCCTGTTCCACATGCCAACCCGCCCTGTTTAACATGCCAACCCGCCCTGTTCCACATGCCAACCCACACTGTTCCACATGCCAACCCACCCTGTTCCACATGCCAACCCATCCTGTTCCACATGCCAACCCATCCTGTTCCATATGCCAACCCACCCTGTTCCACATGCCAACCAATCCTGTTCCATACGCCAACCCACCCTGTTCCACATGCCAAGCCATCCTGTTCCACATGCCAACCAGCCCTGTTCCACATGCCAACCAGCCCTGTTCCACATGCCAACCCATCCTGTTCCACATGCCAAACCACCCTGTTCCACATAACAACCCATCCTGTTCCACATGCCAACCCACCCTGTTCCACATGCCAACCCATCCTGTTCCACATGCCAACCCACCCTGTTCCACATGCCAACCCAATCTGTTTCACATGCCAACCCATCCTATTCCACATGCCAACCCATCCTGTTCCACATGCCAACCCATCCTGTTCCACATGCCAACCCATCCTGTTCCACATGCCAACCCACCCTGTTCCACATGCCAAATCATCCTGTTCCACATGCCAAACCACTCTTTTCTACATGCCAATCCACCATCTCTAACATGTCAATGCATCTTGACCAACATTCAACCCCACCCTGCCCCTATATAAAATTCCACCCAGTTCCACATGAACTCCCACCCTCATCCTAATTCCTACACTCCATGCAATCACACCTAAAAACCAGATACTGTATGTCATTCCACCACTCGCATGACCCACATGCCATCACAACTGAAATCCGGATAACATCCACCACATGCTATTCCGCAGTCCCACATTTTGACCCACCCTGTTCCACATGCCAACCCATCCTGTTTCACATGCCAGCCCATCCTGTTCCAAATGCCAACCCATCCTGTTCCTCATGCCAACCCATCCTGTTCCACATGCCAACCTGCCCCTGTTCCACATGCCAACCCACACTGTTCCACATGCCAAGCCACCCTGTTCCACATGCCAACCCAACCTGTTTCACAAGCCAACCTATCCTGTTCCACATGCCGACCCATCCTGTTCCACATGCCAACCCATCCTGTTCCACATGCCAACCCATCCTGTTCCACATGCCAATCCACCCTGTTCCACATGCCAACCCATCCTGTTCCACATGCCAACCCACTCTTTTCTACATGCCAATCCACCCTCTCTAACATGTCAATGCATCTTGACCAACATCCAACCCCACCCTGCCCCTACATACAATTCCACCCTGTCCCACATGAACTCCCACCCTCATCCTAATTCCTACACTCCATGCATCACACCTAAAAACCAGATACTGAATGTCATTCCACCACTTGCATGACCCACATGCCATCACAACTGAAATTCAGATGACATCCCACCACATGCCATTCCGCACTGTCCCACATTTCGACCCACCCTGTCCCACATTTCAACCCACGCAGTTCCACATGCCAACCCACCTGTTCCACATGCCAACCCACCCTGTTCCACATGCCAACCCACACTGTTCCACATGCCAACCCACCCTGTTCCACATGACAACCCACCCTGTTTCACATGCCAACCCATCCTGTTCCACATGCCAATCCATCCTATTCCACATGCCAACCCACCCTGTTCCACATGCCAACCCATCCTGTTTCATATGCCAACCCATCCTGTTCCACATGCCAACCCATCCTGTTCCACATGCCAAGCAGCCCTGTTCCACATGCCAACCCATCCTGTTCCACATGCCAACCCACCCTGTTCCACATGCCAATCCACCCTGTTCCACAAGACAACCCACCCTGTTCCACATGCCAACCCACCCTGTTCCATATGCCAACCCATCCTGTTCCACATGCCAACCCATCCTGTTCCACATGCCAACCCATCCTGTTCCACATGCCAACCCATCCTGTTCCACATGCCAACCCATCCTGTTTCACATGCCAACCCATCCTGTTCCACACTCTTTTCTACATGCCAATTCACCCTCTCTAACATGTCAATGCATCTTGACCTACATCCAAGCCCACCCTGCCCTACATACAATTCCACCCTGTCCCACATGAAATCCCACCCTCATCCTAATTCCTTCAGTCACTTTATCATCATGTCATCTTCTACCCCACATTCTGCTTATTGTTTATATTTCCCAAACCTTATTTAACATTCTTTAGTTAAAGGGAGAAAACTTTTATTTGCTTCTTTATTCATGGCAAGACAAACCTACCCAGCTAAGCATAGCGGGGATATTTACGAGAGTTATACTTACCTTTCATGCTATAAATATGCAATCTGGTCAATGACCTAATTCTAACACACTTCTAATCAAGCTTAAAAACGTAGTTACCATCCTAGCACTGACCTCCATAATACCTTTAACATCCATCACTTAACATTCCACTGAGGCCTGAACGAGAGGGGAGGCGGGCCGGGATGCATGAAAGGTAAATATCACTCTTGTACAAATAGTCCCACTAGGTTTAGCGGGGTAAATTTAGTTCTAGTTATATCTTACCTTCCATGCTATACATATGTAATCAGATTGCAACTGAGGAACGAAAGGAAGGGAGTTCAGGTCGAAGCCCAATTTTCAAAAGGCTGGTCCTAATACTCTCATTACTTTAATCTACTTAAAGGATTAAATTCCTTATCCTCTTAAGAATAAAAAACCTATGAATAGGAATTACTATAAAATAGTACACCACTGCTAGTTATAACAAAGGAACAGGAAACAACCTGTTAGTAATAACCAAGGCTGACTGAACATTGTTAATTCCCCGAAAACGCATCTTAAGAAAAGTTGTTAGTGAACAGAGTCAAACTGTAAACAACGTCCAATACGTCAGGCAAAAACTTATGAGGTTCACCAGAGAACCAGGGTGCTTTTGTTAAAAATGAGGGGAACAAACTGTCAATAAAGTTAAGCTAAACAGAAACTGCCAAAACAGCAGCAGAATCTTATTAGTAAAAAATAAAGGAAATAGAACATGCCTAAACACTGCAAAATTTCATTAGTAAAACAACTAACTAAAATTTACCTGAACAACTGCAAAGCTTCGTTAGTAGAATTTAATTAAATGAAAAGTGCCTGAACAACGGCAAAGTTTTTGTTAGTAAAATAAAACAAATAAAACATGCCAAAACAGCGGCCGAAATTCGTTAGTAAATGACCAAGACGTCAACAAATTGACAAGTGAATCGTAACTGAAAGGAGAGAACGTGAATAAAACACAAGGATAATCACCTCATGACAGGGACGGTCCATTTTTGGAAAGATCGGCCCTTGCAACTCCGCCTTCATAATCTGGTATATCCTTCAGATATGCGGAGAAAAACGTGGCTGGTGTTTTCCATACCACAGCGCGAAAAATCTCGCTAAGGGGAACCCCACCAAAAAGCACAATTGATGTAGCTATGCCTTGTACCTGATGTGCCTTAACCGATTGTTCAATAAACAACACGAATTTCTTGTACGTGATTGCTTGAACAATCTATTGCGAAATTGTATCACGTGAAATGGGGCGATGCAAATTTTGTAAAGACACGAATAAAGCTTTTACATCATTCCGTAAGGATTGTGTATGTTTAATATATTGTTTGAGACATCGAACGGGGCACGAGGCCCTGTGCTCTGATATGTCAGAAAACATAGTGACAGAAGGTATATCGGTTCCGGTAGAAACTTTAAAGTTAGATTTTTGGCCAAGAAAGCTGGGTCTGGCACGAGCCGTACACGAGCCGTCTCTGCGTCTGGCATAGACCGCAGAGAGTGGAAAAACCATTTTGATCGTCAGTTCTTTAAGCGGACATGCAGACAGTGGCTCGAACGGAGGCCGTGCTAGTATCTTGAGAACTACTTGCATGTCCCACGGGGGAGCAAGGTTCCGAACTGAGGGCCTTTGTAAGAACATTCCTTAAACTAATCTTTCCAGAGGCGGCAGACTCATCTGGAAAGCCCCAGTGGATAGCTCCTACGGCTGTCCAGAAACCCTTGACTGTATTGATTGATTTATTCAGATTCAAGTGACACAACAAGAAATCTGCTACGTCACCAGAGTGCGCCATATGCGGAGAAACCGATCTATTGTGGCACCAGTGTGGGAACATTCTGAGTCTGGCAGAATGCATCCTTAAAGTGGAGGGTCTCTGACTTTGGGCTGCCACTTGGGCAGCTTCCTCCGAAAGAACTTGCGACACCAAGGATTCGCATATAGAGGCCACACAGACAAATGGAGTGCTTTTGGATTGTGGTGCAGTTTGACGGAGCCCAGGATTGAGACTAAGTCGTCCCTGACCAAAAGCTCGTAAGGGAAACCTGCGATTAGAATAAGTAGCTGAGGGAACCAAAGTTGGCTGGGCCAATTAGGAGCTACCAGAAGCAACATGTGACACTGATCATACGTCACCTTGTCTAGTACTCTCATTACTAGCGTAAATGGTGGAAAAGCGTAGCCCACAAAGTAGGTCCACCTGATCGTGAATGCATCGACTCTCCAGACTCTTGGGTCAGGGATCAGAGCGCAAAAAATTGGTAGCTTGTGGTTGTCAACGGACGCAAACAAATCTACGTCCAGGAGACCAAAGATCAACTAGATCGCATCGGCCACCTGCGGAAGGAGGACCCATTCTGTGGGGGTTCCTTCGAGGCGAGATAACAGATCTGCAATCATGTTCTCCTTGTCTGGCAGGTGGACCACCTGAAGGCGGACCTTGTTTGACATGCACAAAGACAGAAGGGACTTGGCAAAGATCCAGAGTCTCCTGAATCTTGTGCCTCCCTGTCTGTTGATATACACCACTACCGTGGTGCTGTTGGTGCATATCAGAACAGTCTTATTCTGTACCTGTGATAGCAAATAAACAAGACCCCAGCGCACTGCCTCTAGTTCCAACATATTGATGTGCTGTATGCACCTAATGCCCGTCCAAAATCCTGCGACTTGGAACCACGCTAAATGTGCTCCCCACCCCGTGAAAGACGCGTCTGTGACCACTGACAGTAAAGGTCTGGCGGGTGGGAGTGGACGTGCCACCACAATATCAGTGGGTGAAATTGTAGATCTCGCATGTGAAATCTGCACATTGGGACTACATCTACCAAGCTGGATAGGTACCCCTTGAATACCAGCTATGCTCTCGCCAGCGACACCAGTTGTGAGAAAAGGACATCGGTTCCTGCCTTCATGTCTATGATTCAATCCTCTGTCTGTCGTATACAACCTTGTGTGAAACCCAGGATTGCTCCCAGAAATTTGGGAGTCTGGGAAGGAACTAGAAAACTGGACTTGGCGAGGTTGATAACCCACTCTAAGTACTGAGCCAATCTTATGACTACCTTGTGTGTTCCGCGACTGTGGCTGCGTCTTCTGCAATGATAAGCCAGTTGTCTAGATACAAAAATATTCTGATGCCTTGCTTTCGTAGAAAGGCTGCGAGAACTCTCGTTATCCAGGTGAAGATCCTGAGGGCAGTCGATAGCCCGAAGAATAATGCCCTGAACGTTTACGTGACTCTCTTGAATTGGAACGACAGGAATCGCCTGTGTTTCTCATGCATTAGCACTTGCAGATACACGTCCACAAGGTCAACAGAGGTGGCCCACAGGCCCTTCATCAAGTGAGGAAGGATGGAGTAAAGCATCTCCATCTTGAATTTCAGCGGATGAATGAAAGTGTTGCATGGTCTTAGATTGATGATTGGGCGCCACTTGGAGGCCAGGAAGAACATAGACATAACGAGGTTCCTGGGTGGATTCGAGATTGCGGTGATGGCATTCTTAGCCACAGCTTTCCAATCTCTGTCCTCAACAACTCGGTGTGGCTGCCAAAGAGATTGGTGGGGGTGGGGCAAAAGACCTCTCCCTCAGGCGGGAGGGGTTGTGAAGTCCAGACGGTAACCCGGCCGAATGGTTCTCAGCACCCACTTGTCTGTGGTGACTTTCTCCCACGTCTCAGTAAATTTCCCCTGATGCCCCCAAGCTGACCGCCTGTCATAGGCGGCTCGGGGATAGGTCAAAATTGCTGCCCTTACCCTTTCCCCACCCTCATGAGAAAAAGGCACCCACTCTGAGTGCAGAGGGGAAGGAGTGTTGACCGCTCTCTGCTACACTCACTCTGCCGGTCAATGAAGTGGATTCCTGACAAGTGGAAGAAGCTGTGTTGGGCTTCGCTGCCGTCGCACAGGGTGATGGTGTGGAGCACGCTGCTGGAAAGCTGCACATCAGCCCCTCGTGGAGGCTGAGGCCCGGGGACGTTCAGGTGAAGATGACAAAGGCTTCGCCTTCGCCAACAGCTTCTTAGTCTTCTTAAGATCATCCTGTCGGCTGACCTGGCGCGACAGGACATCTCGGAAGAGACCTACGAAGAGGACCAGGCCTTCCATCAGCAACCGCCGAAGCCTGCCTGTGTGGCTTCAAAGAGGCCAAGGAGGGGGAGAACATTCTCGCGCCTCTCCATGACCACCTTTGTAGAGACTTAGGCGAGTTGGTTGACTGTCACGTCGATCAAATTCGAAAGGCCTGCCAGCAAAGGTGTGGTGGTCAGGATGACATCAGCCGGCAGATGTCTGCGCAGGACCAAATCCAACCCCTTAGTCACCATACGGCGAGAGCTTGGTTCTTAAAGCCCCGCCGTAAGGCCCGGTCAACAGCTTTGAGGGAAAGGAATTTTCCCTACGCTGGATCGCATAGTCAATTAACATATTGGCCCAAGCCATAGAGCTTGACACTGCTGGGGTGCCGCTGATGGATTGGCGGAGGAGTTGTCATACTTCGGTTCGGGATCAAGGGGGTGCATACATGCGCCAGGTAGGTAGCTGGCTGGACAGGAGTGGCTTGGTCAATCTCTTTATTGTGCGCTGCCAGTCCTTGGCAAGGGTCCTGACCCAATGCTGTACCCTGATCACCAGGTAAGCATCAATGGGAAATTGCTTAGCCGCCAGCTTAGATTCCCTATGGGCTGTAGTGAGTAGTCTGCACTGAAACTGTGCGCGAGCCTCTACGAGAGGTGCTTCCACTACATCCAGCTTAATCTCCTGTGCTAGAAAATCTAGGAGCTGGGGGACGCGCTCCCCCTGTAGCAGGGGGTCCACCGGTGGGTTCGGCTGGAAGAGGACCTCGTCTGATACCCGGCAGGGTATGTGGATCCTATCCAGTGTGGCCTGTGTCAGCGAGGCGGCACTGGGGACGACTTAGACCAAGACGGCAGGAGGAATCCCAATTTCCCATTCTGGGAGGTAGTCCGGTGCCCTGAGAGTGTTCAGAGGCTCCACAGGTGTGTTCAAATTGTCCATGAGGCCGATTTCTTCCCTGGAGGGATAGATGTCGAGGGCATCCTCCTCCAAGACCTCAAGGTCAGTGGGATGCCTCACCTCGGCAACAGCACCTGCAGTGGGCGAGGTGCGGGAGGTGGCAGCCTCTGCTCCATCACCTGGGAAACTAAAGTCTCAAGTGTCTGCTTGAGCATGTCAATGAAGGAGGCATTCTCCAGGAGGTTTCCCCGATGTCGCTTTCTTCGCCTCTGCCTGGGCTCAGGGGAAGGCGAGGAAGAGTTAGAAGAGAGTGAGGAGGACTCATACCGTCGACTCCTTCTTTTGTGTCTACTATCCTGCTCCCTGTCCCTCTTCCGGGGCCTTCCTCGCTTAGGTGAGGACAGTACCGGTGGGACAGAAGCCCCGGCAGTGCTGGGCTCTGCCGCAGCGTCTGTTGCAAAAGGTGTATGCGTGAGAGTACACTACTTAGCTGCGGGGACTCGTCATCAGGCACCCTGTTGAGTGTAGGTGGCGGCCTCGCCTCCCTGTCAGAAGGTTGCTGCTGCTTGGACTTGGGTGGGGGTGGCAGAGGGGAAGAAGGCGTTGACAGTCTGTCCAAATGTCGCTTATCCCTCCGCCCTCTCGGCCACTCTTTGCAAGTACCGATCGTGGTGGAGTCGATGCTCCAACCACGCAGCCTGATCCCAGTCGCTGCAGAGAGTACACGGATTCGATTCACAGCACAATCTGCACGTGTAACACGTGAAATGATGTCTACGGAGGGTAACTTAATAAAATGCTTACATGCGATGCATCACGGGACATCATAGGTGTGCAACGCATAAACACTGGGGAACCTGTCTTCCGTGCCCATAATATTAGTTATAGTAATAGTGAAATGTAACTTTTAATACAAAAAACTTACAATGGTAGTTCGCACGGCCGTGAAACTACTTAGCTGATGGCTACAGTAACAAGAACAAATTAGCTCTTGTGATGCTATACTTCTTGTGGAGATTGTTTGTTTGTTTGATGAGGGCTTAAAGGCACCACGACAAGGAAAGTCAAATTGTGCCTGAAACGTCAGATCATTCTAGAGGTAAGGAAGGAAAGGAAACAGGGGGAGAATGAGAGAAATTCACGAACAAAAGGTCAGAAAGCTGTGATTGAGAGGGGAGGTGCATGGTTGAAACAAAAACAAAGTAGAAAGGGGGTGGAAGAGGAGAATTAAATACGGTTGTAGAGGGAGGCATGATGAAGGAAGGAGATCATTTTATCCAGAGGATTTTTCTGGAGAACTCAGCAATTAAGTTCCGGGGAGCGAGGGAAGCTCTGGGAAGGTTGTACAGGGGGCAAGCAAGGAGGAAGTGATGGATTGTGAGGGTGCAATGGCAATTGTTGCAGAGGGGTTGGAGGGAGCCAATAAGGAGGTGGGAGTGAGTGAGGTGGGTGTGACCAATTCTAAGACGGGTAATATGAAGGTTGTCGATACGAGAGAGGTTGTTGATGGTGGATTTGATCGGAATTGTGGGCAGGATGACATAGAGTTTGTTATCAATTTGGGAGTTCCATGAGGTTTGCTAGCGGTCACGAACAAGGGAAGCGATAAGCGGTTTGATGTCAGAGAAAGTTTTGGGAAAAAGGGCAGGTAGGAGGTTGAGGGCAAGCTTAGCGGCTGCATCAGCCCTGTCATTACCAGGGATGCCAACATGGCTGAGTATCCAGAAGAAAAGAATACTTTTCCTGCAGAGGGTGGGAAAAAGGAGTTTCTGGAGGAGGAGGTGGCATGTGAGGTTATTCCATTTAAGATTGAGTAAAGAAGTAAGAACAGCCTTTGAGTCAGAGAAAATGGCAAAGAGGCTGAGCGGAGAGTACTCAATAAAGTTAAGGGCAAGGAGAATGGCCTTAGCCTCGGCTGAAAAGATGGATGAGTAGTCGGAGAGTCTGCTACTGAGAGTGATGTCTTGGATGACGGCAGCAGCAGCTGTCTTGTTGCCTTTCTTGGAGCCATCAGTATGGATGGAGGTGTAATTTGAAAGTTGGTCTTTGATTTGGTTGTGGAGATTGATTAAGAGGTTAGGGTGGGTTTGAGTTCTGTGATGAGCGGAGAGGCCCAGGTAGACAGAAGGGAGGGGGGTGG
This sequence comes from Chiridota heheva, assembly GCA_020152595.1. Taxonomy (NCBI): domain Eukaryota; kingdom Metazoa; phylum Echinodermata; class Holothuroidea; order Apodida; family Chiridotidae; genus Chiridota; species Chiridota heheva. The sequence goes on from JAIGNY010004136.1 coordinate 150,111, forward strand.
CCCAAAAAAGAAAAGTGGGCCAGGAGAAGGTGCCGAGAGTGGTGGGGTTGATGCCGAGATGGAAGAGGTCTGATTTAATGCGTAAGCTGAAGGGAGGGGATAGGGTTTTAGTTCTATCAAAGAGGGTGGAGAAATTGGGGTACCTAATGAGGTTGTGAACAGAGTTCTGGGTGTTGGTGAGGACTCTAAAAGCATAGAAGAGGCTTAGCTACATCTAAGTAGAAAGAGGGGTTTGTTGGCTTCAACATGCAGGCTGGTAATTGGTGGAGATTGTTTTCTTATTACTTGACCTCATAGCTTCGTAGCTAGTGAGTCTACTTCCGGGTTTTTTGTATGTTGTACAATATCCCATTCAAATACTATGGAGCCATACGGACCCATTCACCGGAGCCATATGGACCTGTAAGGCTTGGATACAGAGCTTTATAACCCATATGGAGCCTTGCAATAAACCTGTATGGAGCCGTAAAGCCATATCACGGACCTGTATGGAGCCGTGAACCCGTGCCGCGGAGCTGCAAGGATCTGTATGGAGCAGTTCACCAGAGCAATGCGGACCTGTGAAAGTAATCTAGTGGGTCTACAGCAAGCCGTAAAATTACAAGCAACTCACTTAGGACGCCACCCTTCTGTGGCCGTACCGGTCCCTAGACAGAACTGTGGTCCACAGCGGTGTAAAAAGGAGTCACCCACCACTACCTACGCCCCACTGACTCAGTATCACCAAGAAATGGGCGCTAGTATTGCATGGTTTATTTTAAGTAACGTAATCAATCTAGCTTCAGAAATAACTTACGTCTGACAGACCTTAGCCCGTGGCCCTGCAGACTCAGTAGCGTCTAGTCGGGGGGCCCAAGGGGTAAGTCAGTATAAGTTAACAACGTAGACTTCTGCCTCAGTAGCATTAGGCTGTGGGTCTTGGCGTAAGCAGAAAACTCTGAGAGACTATAATGAGACATGATATATATAACGTGAAGCGCCTCTTGCAAAGCTCCCCTACGGGGATGTACTTACGACCCATACGTGGGCGAGACGGAACAGCGGAAGACGTCAAACATGGTATGAGGCATGCCACAGCAATTTAGTACACCAGAAAATAGAAATAGATAGACTTATATCTGAAAAATTTGAAAACCTGAGAAAATGAACAAAATGTAAAATCTTTAAATGCGCAGAGGTAGCGTAGAAAACACAAACCACTGTGATCTTAGTGTCTGTGGAGATAAAAAGAAACCGTAAATTCTATCTGAAAGGGGGTGTGCAGGAGACCCTTAATCAAATTCAAAAACCAAAAACTTCTGTCTTAATTAAATGCAAAAGGTATCAACTCATCCTGTGGTGACGTCGACCTCTTACACATGCACCAACATCGAAACAAGAAGTTAGCCTAATGCATATGAGAACCTGTGCTGATCCCAACATATTAATACATATGCACTGTATGAAGCCAGGCCATCCTCGTGGTAGGGCGGGGGCCTAGGATGAAAAACACATCAACCCAAGGGAATGGGGTCCTCAAAACAAGCAAACCTGGTGCTCTAGGGACTAAAAACACCCGCAACAAGAGTGGGGCTCTCTCATTCTAGCCATCTGTTTTGTACGGATGCAAGCAAAAACACTTTAACTTAAGTGAAAGCTAAATGGGGAAAGTCCTGTGAGTCAGACCGAAAATTTCCCGGTCCCATGGCCTCTTCATCTTACCTCAGGTGACTTGAAATGGCTAGAAGAAAATGCCACACAGCGTAAAAACCTGCATGGTAGGAGCTGCAAGAAAGAATTTTTTTAGAAAAAGGTGAAAATTAAAAGAAATTTCTTGGCCAGTTCTAGCTATGTTGTGACAGCAACGCGCTAAAAAGTGAGGGATGTTAGAGGTATAATGGAGGTCAGGGCTGGGCTGGTAACTACGTTTTGAAGGTCGGTTAGATGTGCGTTAGAATCAGGTCATAGGACCAGATTGCATATTTATAGCATGGAAGGTAAGATATAACTTGAATTAATATTTTGATTGACATTCATGCCAGCAATGTCAACATCATAAGAAAACTAGAATATAACAAAACATAACAAAAGTAAATATTTTTGATCTCAGGTCAAACATTTTGCAGCAAAGTCTATATTTGATACGCACACTATACCACACCATTAAGTGTAAATACTGTATGATCGTTTAAGCGAAACCATCATACCACTTAAATCAAGAGATACCACATATACAAATATTTCATTGCTATGCAAATAGGCTAATTAGTATGCACAAAAAAATCCCAATCATGCTCAAGTAAACAGTACCAATGCCCTCTACCACAATGCCAAGCTACATGAATGTACAACATTCATAACTTATAAAAACATTAACTAAAAAGTTAACACAAAACTTTAACCGGACAAATATTTTCATTGTTATGCAAATAAGCTAATTAGTAAACACATAACCCCCAATCATGCTCATTTGAACAGTACCCATGTCCTTTACCCCTATGCCAAGCTACATGAATGTGCACCATTCATAACTTATGAAAACTTTAATCTAAAACTTTAACCTAAAACTTTTAAGCAAAAACTTTAACCAAAAATTTAACCGGACAAATATTTTCATTGTTATGCAATAAGCTAATTATTATGCACACACAACCCCCCAATCATGCTCATTTGAACAGTACCCATGTCCTCTACCCCTATGCCAAGTTACATGAATGTACACCATTTAAAACTTATGCAGACTTTAACCAAAAACTTTAAACGGATTTGGACGAGGACGCGGACGCTGGGGGTAGTAGTAGTAGAATAGCTCTACTATTCTTTAAATAGTTGAGCTAAAAATGTAAACAATGATCAAAAAAATAATAATATATTTCTTTTTCTCACTTCCTCTGCAGCCGACACCTCCACCACATTTTCATCATCCGCATGCTTAGCAGTGACAAACCGTGAGGCCATCAATGCAGATAGTGGTTTGTACAATGAAGCTGCTCTGCCGAACTCCACCTTCTCCCTCTGCCTCTCCCATTCAGTTAGGTCCCTGCTAGATGCCTCACTTCCATCTGGCAAAGATATTTACAAGCAATTTAAAGCAAATAATCATTTTGAATTTTATTTAGCACATATCAATTCACTTTTTTTTTACCATTTTAATTGTTTGTTTGATGTGCTTAACTGCACCACAACAATGAGGGTCAAATTATGCCTGAGAGGTTAGATCATTCCAGAAGTAAGAGGGAAAGAAAACAGGGGGAGATTAAGAGAAACACGAGAACTAAAAGCAAGAAGTACATCCGATGACGACGAGTGAACACACAGTTACAAACAATGACGGGGTCGTCGCCTGCGTATTTGGTTATGATAGTAACAATGCTATCACGAAACGCTTAATACGACCCAGACGAGAACACAGGTACGATGTACAAACAGACATAACATCGACAACCAAGTCAATGTCCACAGCCTTTGATAACCAGTTGTGGTGCACTGGCGTATCTACCCAACCCAGGCTTGAACCCGGGGCCTCGTGGTCTGTAGACATGTATGATAACCGCTACACCACAGTTGGTAGACTTTTAAGTACATTTGGATGTATTTGTTTTTATTTAAACGTACACAGAGAAAGGAGATTTGGATTATCACGTGAATCAAGATTATGCTCCCTATGTAATTCAAGAAAAGGAATTTCAATTTTTGCTAAAATGTCCTTCTTATTATAAACTGGTGGCCTGACCGAAAGATGATAAATTGTGAAATTGTTCAAGAGAGAGGATGAGCCTTTACTTGAAATTAATTTTTGGATGTTTCTTCTCAACATTTTTCATCATATTTACAAACATACAGAACACGAAATGAATCTAAACTTAATTAATGAACTTATTAACTTACATTGTGGGTATGGAAACAAACACAAATTAAATATGATGAAATTCATGCAAGAATTAAGTTATGATTATTGATGCTTGATTGCTATTAAATTGCTTCCCTTCATGTTTAAACTAATGACACTTTATGCGATCAATATCAAGCTAGGTTTAAACAGAAGATGTGAGAACAACCTTTTTCAATTAACTGTACAGAACAAAGCATACAACAAAGTTCATACACTGATCTTCAAACCAAGAGTTTCCATTGTCCCCCTCACGTACTTAGGCAATCTTGGACCTCACTCTGGGACTACAAAACTCATTGCTGGTCTCAATGTCTGAACAGAACAAAACAAGTTCGTAAGCAATTTTCTTCCAATAAATGATCAACTACAATCGTCAAAATGTTATTTTTGTATAACCCTCCAGGCCCTTGATGAGGTCAAAACACAAGGAAAATATTTGTAACAGCCAAGGTTTATTTTTCATTCACAAAATTACTTAGAAAAAATGGGCAACATCATTATCAATTGGACATTATAAAATATTAAATGCAAAAAGTATATTTAATCAAGACTAAATTTAAATAGCAAAGGTTACCATGTGACTAACAAACTGCAATGGATGGCTATCGCAGTCCAGCTATAGAGGGATTTCATCACATGACTCTAACTCAACTGGGAGCCATTTTGCAGGGCAGAGCTTTGCGCGTTGAGTATTTTACACGTCTGAACTTCACACAGCCCAGTCACATCACACATAAAACAAACAGTCTCCATCTAAAACACACTAGCAAGTGCTGATGAAAACACGCGCCGAGCATGAAAAACACATGCTGGGCATATAAACACACGCTGTTTCAAATGAACTGGCCAGAGTAATTGATTTTTTAATATAGAACGTTATTTTACAGAGAAAATTACCCTCCAAGTACTTCAAGTAATCTTAATCAGTGGATTCTAAACAATGTCTATTAGTTAGTGCAACCAACGGCACAGCAAGCTTCCGGCACACTACTTAAGAAAGTAAGACAACAATCTTCCCTGCAAAATGGCGATGTAAACAAAGTCATGTGACCACATGACATCAGCTGAAACTTCCTTATAGACTTCAGATTGAACTAATGGTTAAATTTATCCTGCTAACAGGAAAGTATTGCACCTATGAGTTTTAAAACCAAACAACTCGCATTCAATGATTCAGAGACCTTAGAAATACCTCCACGAAACCAAAAAAAGAAACAAAGTTGTTTTTATCATAAAGGTGCCTGCTGATAAGCATTTTACTTGATCAACCTGACCTTTTGATCCTGTAAGGTGATGTTCCAGGAAGTCTTCATATCGTATCTGCTTGTCAGGATTCTCCTCGAATGGTCTGAATTCTTTGTTTGAAGATCTCGTGGAATCTTCTGTAGATTGCCTCTCATCGGTTTTGTCTTTACTTGATTGTACTGGTACAGGGCAACCTGTATACAAAACCCACAACAAAAATCCAATAATAACATATTATGATGAAAATGATGAAAATCCAAATCAAGTAAATCAATATTGGACAAAGAGTTTGTAGGATTAGCTGATTGGTCGGTTCTATGGATTGACAGCACTTTGATAGTCCGAGTCATTTTTACGAGAGGTTAGGAAGGTAAATTGAGGGGGAAAAAAAAAAAAAACAGGTAAATCTGTAAGGAAGAACTTTAGGGTGATGTTGGTTGCTTTCAATAAGCATAACCAAAACCTTATCTTTGTGTTATTCTATTTTACAAAGCAAGAAAAGAACTTTTCAAGGCAGCAACTGAAACACATAACAAGTATTACTGATAAACCTAACCAAAATAAAGGCAACCACTACAACAATAATATATTTACAATATCTAGTTGGTTGGTTGGTTGGTTGCTTGGTTGGTTAGGTTTGACAACACCTTAACTGGAATAGTCATAAGCGTCAAGAGAAAAACCAAAAAAACAAAATGGTGTACCATGTAGTTTTAAATGATAGTGAAAAGAGGGTGACTGAGGGTGACAAGGTGTAGTACCACGGTAACAGCAATTGATTACACGTTCCTATTCCCTACATAGTGCAAAGGCTATTCCAACTTGGATAGTTGACAGGTTACAAAGAATTGTAGTTAATGGTAAAGTATCTCTATGGAAAAAGGTTACAAGTGGTGTTCCTCACGGTTCTGTATTAGGTCCGCTTCTTTTCCTAATCTTCATTAATGATATTGATGTTTCCCTTGGTTCTAGGATTTGTAAATATGCTGATGGCAATAAGCTGCACAGGACTGTTGATGATGCCAGTGATCCTTCACTGTTGCAAACTTATTTGGATAAGTTAGTTTTTGGTCCCAAACGTGGCAGATATCATTCAATGTTGATAAATACAAAGTTATTCATTTTGGTCAGAGCAATTTGGCTTTTGTTTACTGCATGAATGGTTCAAATCTTGGTTGTGTTAGTCAAGAAAGAGATCTAGGTGTTGTCATTACTAGCAATCTGAAGCCTTCTAAACAGTGTGCTTTAGCAGCTGCAAGGGCAAATAGGATGCTTGGTTTGATTAGAAGAAATGTTTGTTTTCTTGGTAGAGAGGTTGATTTTAATTTGTATAAGCATTTATTAGTCAGGCCTCACTTTGAGTATGCTATCCAGGCTTGGAGTCCCTTTTATAAGAAGGATAAGTTCATTTTGGAGCAGCTTCAGCGAAAAGCCGCTAGACTTTATTCCCAAAGTAAGGAATCTCTTTTATGAATCTAGGTTGCAAATTCTTGGTTTGACTACGCTTAAGTTGAGAAGAGTACGTGGCGATATGATTCAGGTTTTAAAATTCCTATCTGGTAAAGATGCTTTGATTCCTGTTATTTCTTGCATGTTTCTGCTAATCCTCATGTGACACGTGGTAACAGTTTGAAGTTGACCAAAGAGTTCTCATGGATAGATATTCAGCATATTAACTTTTTAAAGACTTGTTAATGAGTGGAATGGTTTGCCTGAGTGGGAAGTTAGATCCAATTCTGTTCTTAATTTCAAAGTCAACATTGATAAGTTCTTTACTAACTCTGGGCGTCTTTAATTGTTTTTGTTTTTTTGTGGTGGTGGTGGTGTTAGTTTGGGCTTTTTATGGGGTGACTAACCCTTCTTAGCCAGTCATCTTGTCATGTTATGTTAACTTCTAAATTTGATAAACTGCTGTGAGAATACTAGTAAAATTCTTTTGCATGTAAAATGGTCAATTTTGATTAAACTTTAAAGTCAAGTTGTGATAGTTAGGTAGATAATTGAGGTATTTTACATCCCTTTCTTAACAGCAAAGGTTATACAAATATCCCCACGGCCGTGTGATAAACCAGTTGTGTAGCACTGGTAAATGAAGACCCACCTGTGAATGAACCCAGAATCTCTACCATGCCATCTTCAAAATTGCACTTCACGAATAAATCCACATCTGAATGGATTTGATGAACGCGATTCATATACCTTGATCAGGAAGAACAAAAATATACAAAATGGCTTCCTCCTCACCTGCCAACTGTTCCTCACCAAGAATAGCAGATCTTTGTGATGAGCTTAAAGAGACCCTGCCTCGGTTTGGTGTGATCCCTGTTCCTAGTCTGATCACCACTGAGGGACTAAACTCATGGACAGGTTTGAATCCAGCAGGTAACGTTGGAGCTGGAAAAACCTAACAAAAGGAAATATGAAAAGTTAACCCTTATTCTGGGGATCAACTTCAGTGTGACTTCAAGCTTTTAAGTAATCAATTTTGGTAATAAGTGTGAAATAATATCATTCATTGCTTTAAGACTGACTGCTACCAAGTACAATGGATTACGACGATAACTTTTAACAAATTAGAATCGTGGAACAATATAACTGAAGTCTTTTTGTTCACTTTCGAATAATGGTAAAAGTAAGATGATTTATCAAAGGAACAACAGCAGAAATTATTGCAAAGTTTACTTTAAATTAATATTGCTGCAATATCTCTCAACTGACACTTTTGGACACATTTATTATCTCTAAAATGTACAAAACAATTGTATCTACCTTCTTAGAGAGCTTCTTTTTGGATGCAGACCTGAAGCCATCTATAACACCATCATTTACTAGAAAAGAGAGATGGAAATGAACAAAATTACTTTACAGGAATGTTGACTGTAACTGACAGGTACACAGATGGACTGGTGAGATTCGGCACAAAGACAAACACATGAACCGGGGACAACATACAGATGTTTGGTGGGAGAGGTTGGTGGGAGAGGTTGGAGATTGCTGGGAGAAGTTAATGCTGTCTTTTCTTTCATATAAATGATCTACCCATTAAACCAAGGAGGTTGTTGCTTGATAATGGTCTTACTGTTAAAGGATATGGCTGAGGTTTTGAATGACTACTTTATATTTCTTCTTACTAAAGAACCCACTGATGGGGTTGCAAATTGTCTTAATGTTTATTCACCAGTGTCCTTTAAGGATTTTGATTCTGTATTTGATCTTGTGTTTAAGAACTTTAAAAAGTTCAAATTTGAGTCAGGCACCAGGTACTGATGGTAAACATCCTGCTGTGAGTGTTTTGATGTACTATCTGTACCATTTAGCAGTATGTTTTCAAAGGACTTTGACATAGGTGTTGCTCCTTCTGTTCAAAAAATTGCAAATATTACACCTGTTTTTAAAAACAGTGACCAGTCATCTAAATATGTAATGTTATCATATGTCATATGAACAAACATAAATACTCTCTGATTGATGGGAAAAATAGAAGGAACAGACTTAAGGTTTAAGGTCATCTATCTAAAATGTAGAAATGTCTGATGCTTCAAATATTCAATTTCATTTTTTCTATTCATCTAACAACACCTTTTCAACTCCAATATTAAATTCCATTTCTGAACAGTTATTCCTTACTGCAAGGAAAGTTGTGAAAGATCAAGTACCTTTTTTGGTGACTGGAGCCGTCCATTGAAATCTGGTATCTGTTTTTTCCTCTCCTCCCAGCATCCTGTCATACATAGTCACATTGTCCACTGCATAGATGTCATCATCAGGGTCCTCAAATGCTCCCACACCAAAGGCCTGTCCCAATCAAAAGAAAAATGATTATGCTTAGTGGTCTGACATTGCATAATAGAAAGCAATGAAAAGAAACATCATAACTGTGACAGAAACTACAATGATACCTTGTTTTTTTCAAGAGATATAGAATCGTGAAGCTGTCATAAGTTTGTCTACAAGACAATGTCCGACAAAACCCCTGCACAGAAGCCTAGAATTTACAAATTTTTTGAAAATAGAATTGTCAAACTTATGAATATAAAAGATTGACAAATATCTATTTAGGTTGCTCCAATTTGTAGAAAAAAGACAATGTAGTTTCTAGATAACTAGGGCAAGTACCTTTTTCCACTGTCTGTAATCAGTGGCAACGGCAAGGGGGGCATGTGCCCCCCATCCTAAATATTTCAAAAATTTTAAATGCTTTTGGTGTACATTTAACATGATTTTAAAGCAATTTCCTGCCACCTTAACCACAAAAATATGTAGAGCTTCCGGGGGCTCTGCCCCCTGGCCTCCACCAGGGGCCCTAAAGCAGGCCCGTGAACCCCACACCATTGTGGTGCATGCTTCATGTGTGGAGTACGACCATAGGCGGTACACACTTATACATACAATTTTATTTATACTTCCCCCCCCCCCCCCTCCTCTCTCAATCCCACCAATAAATTTGTTCTGGAGGCACCACTGTCTGTAATATGGGCAAGAAAATTGCAAAGAGAAAATGCTGGTTCAGACAAGTAACAAGAACCAAAAGGTTTTGTGGTTCTGATGCTTTTTTCATATGTTGATTGATTTGTAAGTTTTCTATCAAATGTCGTGTCATTGCACATCATGAAATATTTGTTACATGATATTCATTTACATGTATAAGCCACACCCACCATGCAGATCAATAAAAATGTTGACAACATTAGCATTTGACAGTAACTAACAACATTATCATAAGAAGTATGATGCAAAAACAGTTGCTCATTTATCCTATTTCAAAAATGTTTTAGTAAGCCCTGCCTACTCATTAATTTTCATGACAACACTACCACAACATTAGAACATATGTACAGACCATAACCCATCTGTGTACCACATATGGCATGAATCCAATATACTGTTCATGAGATATGGTATTTATATTATTTAGCACTTTCACACCATGCATATTAATGACGTCTGCTTATAACATAAGCATATACACAATAACCAACAATATTACCATGCCCAGTATGATGCAAAACAGACATACAGTTGCTCACTTATCACATTTTCAAAATTTTCACTTTAAGCCCCACTTATTAATATGCTTGGAATGCTTGGCATTTGTATACCATGAACATGTACACACTAGCTAACATCATTATTTTACCATATGTGAAACAAGACATGCGATTGTTTAAATATGAACATTTCAAGAATTTTACATTAAGCCCCTCCTACTCATTAATATGCATGACATCACCAACACAAATAATAGGGAACATGTATGGACCATGGGCCCGGCCAATTATAAAAATGGCATCTCACACTAAGTCCCACATGGCATCCCATGTCCCACATGGCATCCCACCCCATGTGCCACATGACATCCCATCCCATCCCTTGTCCCACGTGGCATTCCACCATATGTCAAACATGGCATCCCATCCCATGCCTTGTCCCACATGGCATTCCATGATATCTCCCACATGGCATTCCACCATATCTCCCACATGGCATACCACCATATCTCCCACATGGCATTCCACCAAACAGTGTGTCTCACATGGCATTCCACCATGTCCCACATGGCATTCTACCATATGTCCCACATGGCATCCCACCCTGTGACCCACATGGCATCCGACCCTATGTCCCATATGGATCCCATCGTACATGTCCCACATTAATCCAACCATATGTACCACATGACATCCCTCCCAATGTCCCCCATGCCTCCCTGTGTCCCACATGGCATCTATCCCTATTTCCCCATGGCATCCCACTGTATGTCCCGCATCAGTGGCTTCCCAACTGATGTCCCTCCCAATGTCCCAATAACATCCTAATTTATATCTCACAAGGCATCACATCCCATGTCCCCATGGCCTCCTACTCTATGTCCCACATAGCCTCTTACCCTATGTCACAAATGGCATCCCAACCTATGTCAAACTTTTGTGTTACTCGTGGCATCCCACCCCATGTCCCACATGGCATCCCACCCCATGTCCCACATGGCATCCCACCCTATGTCCCACATGGCATCCCACCCCATGTCCCACATGGCATCCCACCCCATGTCCCACATGACATCAATACCATCCCATGTCCCACATGACATCCCACCCCATGGCATTCCACCCTATGTCCCGCTAGCATTCCAACCTATGTCCCGCATGGCATTCCACCCTATGTCCTACATGGCATTCCACCCTATTCCACATGGCATCCCACCCCATGTCCCACAAGGCATCCTACCCCATGTCCCACAAGGCATCCTACCCCATCTCCCACATGGCATCCCATAGGCTCCATAAAAAGTCTCACCTTAGCTATCAGTCCCTGATTGAGCAAACTATGTATGAAAGTGTCAGTTCATATAATAACTTATATACAAATGAGTTGTTGAATAAGAAAAAAGTCGGAGTCAAATAACTATGCATGATATAGCCCTTGGTGTATACCACCCACATGGCCCTCATCCATGTCACACATGGCATTCCTCCCTACGTCCATATGAAGCCACATCCTGTCACACTCCCTGACTGAGCATACTAAATAAAAAAAGGCTGGTCAGTTCATATACTGTAGCAACTTTATGCAAATGACCACAATAACAAAGGGGGAGTTTAATAATCATGCCTGATACAACTGTTGGTGCCTAAATATTTTAAAGAATTTTAAGGGTTTTAAATCTCCAGTGCTACGAGAAAGACGCTTGATGATCTCTGAAGAATATTGGAAAATTATATTATTTTACAGTTATCTTTTAAGAAAATATCAAACGTTTTGTAGACTTTTTAAGGAAACTAATCTTCAATCTGCCTTAAGTGTCTCTGAAAAACTTTACATTTTATAAGGAAATTTTAACCATCCATAAGGATATCTGAAGAAACTTTTAACTTTTTCTGAGGAAGTCTGAAGAAACTAACATTTTCTGAGGAATTTAAAAAAAACTTTAACATTTCTGAGGAAATCTCAGGAAAAACTGCGGACGGCTGGACGAATAATATCGCCATTACATAGGTTTGCATTATGCTTCGCATGTTCACCAACAAAACAGACATGCAAACATTTCAAGATTTTTACATTAAACCTCCCCCCTACTCATTAATATGCATGACATCACCATCACAAACAATATGGCACATCTACGGACAATGGGCTATATGTGTATCAAATACGACATGACTCCAGTTCACCGTTCTCGAGAAATCGTGTTTACAAGCTCTTTTCACCAAAATCAGATTAAGCCCCGCCCACTACACATATTAATAAAAATTTAACGTTTTTACATAATGAACATGTACACAACAGCTGACATCATAATTATACCAAATATGAAACAAAACAGACATGCGGTTGTTGAAATATAAACATTTCAAGATTTGTACATTAAGCCCCGTCTACCCATTAATTTGCATGACATTACCATCAAAAACAATAGGGCACATCTACGGACCATGGGCTATCTGTGTACCAAATATGACATTAATCCAGTGTACTGTTCTTGAGATATCGTGTTTACGAGTCGGCAGTCACAAACACACACACATGCATACACGCACGCACATACATACATACACCCACATACATACAAACATACATTCATACACACATACACACATACATACATACACACACCATCATGACCGCATAGGTTCCTGATGCTATGGCAAAGGAACCAAAAATAAAAATTCACCAGATTGTAAACTCAACAAAATTGTAAAAATGATCACAAATTCTTTTGAAGATGGGCCTGTCAAAGTTATGAATACAAAATATTGAGAAAAGTATCTCTTTATGCTGTTCAAAATTTTGGAAGATAAAAAAAATACTTCCAAGTTTCCACAAAACCTATATAAAACACATTGTAGCTCAATGTGCACAGCGATTATTAAGACCTAGTGTTTGGGAACAATGTATGAAAGACATACTGTTGCACAACATTGATGGAGATTTGTTTTAAAATAGAGCAAGCAAAATTTTGATTGTCAAACTGGTGGACAATAGTTGCCCGACGGACAAGTGCTTTTATTGGCAATTCGCCAAATCCTGCTAGAAGAATTTTATCACGTTCATTCATATTTACAAATAAGAGTTATTTTTTTTTAAATTGAGTAAATTCAGTAACGATTAAATGGTTGGGCTGTGGCTTCTTTACTTTAGTTCAAAGTTAAATCCATACTCAAGCAACGAAGGCCACATCCCCAGTTTCCTTGGCGTAATGAGAGTACATGACTCCCTCTACTCAGCATATTTTGAATTTAACAAATGTTCCCAAAAATTGTTCTTAATTCTATTAGTGAACCCCCATGAACCTATCCCTACCTTTCCACTCATGCCCTTCTTGCCTTTTGCAGTCATTATTCTCTCTGGTTCTCCAAACAAGTTGATATGACCACCAAGAACGGAGGTGGATGAGTCTATTCCTTTATATCCAAGACCATGGAGGTCATCTTTGATGGCAAATAAAAAATCTTCAACATCCTCAGGTCCAAACAGGAAGCGCCTATCAATATCAGCTGACATTCCCTCAGCCTCAGAGCCAGATAGAATTCGGTTGGCAGCATCGTCACTCTCTGCACCCATATGAAATGATGGTGGACGGGAGCAACCGTATGATTTCTGAGACTCATCCTTCTCTGTCAATTACATGGGAAATAAGGTTTACGTTTTATTCTAATAAGCAATCAACAAGTGAAATGAGTAACTTCAGCACTATTGAACAAAATCTTCAGACGCACAGAACAAGATGTTACAAATTCTCATGCTACATATCTATACCATAACATCAAAGACAATTACATCATATTATATTCTTAAAACAGTGTCAAACAGAAATTTTCTGCAAGTTGGAAAATGATTTATGTCACCCCTAAACAGGGTGGAAAATATAGCAGACCAAATTAAGCACCAATGCTTCCAGAAAATAAAGGGGAAAAAGAAAGAGTGAAAGAAAACGGAAACAAAAATAAAGGGGAAATTTGTTTGTTTGGTTTAACCGCACCGCGACAGCTATGATCAAATTGTGCCCGAGAGATTAGATTCTGTAGATGAAAAGAGAATGGAGGAGTTGCGTAGCGTGCAATAAGTTATGAATACTTAGGACAAGAACAAGAATGCAGAGGAAGAGCAGAAAAGGGTGTGAAAGAAGGGCGAACATACATAAATACAGTTCTGTTATTGTTGTGGTATCTCACAGAAACTTTTTGACTTTCTACTTCCTATGGTCCCAGAAAGTAAAACATACCCCCCCCCCCCTCCCCCCCTTCTCCCGCCCCGGCAACTACTTCAAACATAATTTCTTTTCAATGTTTATAACTTTTGCCAAATTGGAAGCAATCTTCTAAAGATATAAAGGCAAAGAAATTTTGAGGACAAATGTTGTATTATTCAAATACTAACACAAAATTGCATGATTTCTTCTCATTTTCATTACATCAGTTTACACTTTAGACAAATGCCAGGGAAAGCACACGTAAGTCAATTCTGACTTGTTTCCAACGTGGACCCAGGGAATTTGGCAGGACAGAAAATACTGAAACATATCACATACAATATCAGGTATTTCACCAAATGTAAATTTGAAAAAGTTCTATTGGATTCGCCCTTTTTTCGGCTTACTGTAATGCCCTATTAAAAAGGGCTTTAAGGTCCAAGTTTAAGATATTTTCCTGATCAAAGTCTGATGATTTTAAATATATATCAACCTCAGAGTTCAGTGACTGGAAATGATTTTAAAGTTATCATTATAACATTATTTGATTTTAAAGTTTTTTTTGCAGTTAGATATTGAAATTGGGTAGGTCTATGATTACACAACACTTTGTTACATGTCCATGAAAGCTGCTACTTTCCATAAGAATACACGCCTTTTCAAATCAGAATCGACAATTTCCGGAAAACTACTTTAAATAATGTCACATGGCCGAAATTCTTATGTCCATAATGGACCATTCGTATGATGGAGGGAATCTTCTTCACCAATCAAATGCTGAAAGATTCTTGGTCATCTGCACAATTTATGTACAGTAGGATATGAGACCAAGCATATGAAGAAAAAAAAGCTTTCGACGCTTATCATATGTGTATTATACGGGAAGGTAATAAGTGCGCATTGTTGCTCATCAATTCTCACAGCCAAATTTGATCTCCCTATTATTTATTTATTTATTCATTTATTTCCACTCGTCAAAATGATAACAAAGCACATATCAGAATACAGTAAACATTTATAAGAAAATAAGGTATTTCATTTACATTACAAAACATAGAATTATACACAATATGTTAATAGACCTCACAGAATGATGACCTTACCTTTTTCTTCTGCTCTTAATTTTCTTCTGACCTTTGGCCCAACTCCTTGACCTTTTCTCCACCCCATTCTCTGTAATATTTGTGCACCAATAGTGTCACTGCAATAAAATACAATAATGATTCAAATATTTGGAGAGGAAGAATAACCTGTACTTATCTGAAGATATAAGATGGCAGATTAGCAGGATAAAAGCTAATTAACTTTGCATAGGATGATAGATGCTACACAAAGATATATGGCAGCAATAAATAAGAGTTCAAAGATACGGACTAAATTCAAATTAAGGGAGCATTTCAATACCAATATAAGATCATCACAAAAGTCTTATCATTAAGTGCAAGTGATGAATAACAAATATCACTTTCAACTCTCTTACTTTAACCATGGACCCACAGAGGTTTAAATGATAAGGATCAAATATCTGTCAAGATATTTCCTTATGTCACATAAATTATATGTAAGTTTCAGGCTGCTGACCAACCATAGAGCAGAAAGTGTTACAGATGGTCAGCACTTTCTATTCGATGATCGGTCAGCAGCCTGAAACTATATATATTTTATTTCGCATGTTAAGAAAATGTTTGACAGATATTTGATCGTAAGAATTGTATTGCTTTTTTTACACAAAGAAAATTATTTTTTAACATAAATAGAGTCCTAAATATAATCTTCCACTAACATTTCACAATCTGGAATAAAAAGCATGTATTCTTTCATGTTTTCAATTTTTTTTAACCCTGCTATTAAGTTATACCATCAAATAGAAATAAACTGGTTAGCACTCATTTCTCTGCTGTCTATATGCAGGTAAAGTTTTCAAGTGGAATAAAACTATTTTCCAAAAATAATTATTTTCTAAGTATGTACTAAAGGAAGATCTTGGAAAAATAAAATCGAAAAAAAAATATAAGTTTTTATTTTGACCTTATTTGGCAGGTAGATTTGGGTATTTCACATCGTGTTTTCAACAGTTCAGGTTATATAAGATAACATCAATTTATTTCATCTACAACAAACTATAGAAATTTGTCGCCCTGTAGCAAAACGTACAAAAATATTTAAAAAGATATATAAATATAAAAGTTATAAATATAAAAGTTACATAAAAGTTATATAAAAACAGTAAATTAGGAAAAATAAGAATTTCAGTAAATATATAGAGGTGCAAATGGCCATTTGATGAACAAATTGTGAAGCACTGGTGAATGAAGACCCAACAAGGATTGAACCCGGGACCTCTAGCATGCCAAGGTGATGCTATGACTGCTAAACCACGGCATTTAGTGCTTACTTGCTGACCGTGATTAGGTTCTCTAGTGGAGCTACACCTGGGATAGCTGAGTGTTCATGAGAATATGATCTTTTCTGAGTCGTTGAGGATTCGGATGCAAATCTGTCTGTCGTGTGAATCTTGCGTGGCGCAATTCCATGTTCTCCCAAATCCTGATGGGAAAATTACATATAACAAGTCACCCTTTAATGTCCAAGCTGACACAACCACCATAAAATTAAATTTACAGAAGAAAAAAAAAAAGAAATTCAAAGAGACCCACAGTTTGTAAAAATTTATTAATGGTGACTTTAAAACTGTCGTAACTGTTTAAAATTATCAGGGCTAAAATCCACTCAAGTAAACTATTTCCATCATTAACATACATTTAAGAAACGCTAAAATGCTGAACATCAATCTGGGAAAAGAATTTGATCAACTTCAAACTATGACCATGCACCATATGAGAACTAGTTGAAACAAGTCATGGGATCTTCAAAACCTGTATATAGGTACATTATCTGGCTGATCACACACATAACGTACTGGTCAGAGAATAACCCCGGTGGACCCTCCAGTTTCCCTGGATGCACTGGTTCATTATCTTACTTTATATACCTACAGTGTTGTAGTTTCACATTACTAAACAACTGGATCTATTTACTCACAATCCTAAAGATGCCTCAAACTCCACAAAGGCAATGTATGCATAGTACCAATAGCGCTAGAGCCAATCAAATCACTATATATCATTTTTACCTTCATACATAATCCTAATTTTAATAATCACTTAACCCCATTCTTAACAGTTTTCAATTAAGCCTGCCTCAACATTAAACATATAATCATGGAAAAGAGTCTTGACCCTTTTTTCCCCATACTACCCCAATTCATTGTTGGGACATAACTTGCAATCACAACTTTTAACATTCACCTCCAACATTAAAATGGTGTGGAAGGGGTGCAGAAAAAGTACTTAATATAAAAATAAATAGATAAAATAATAAAAATGCTTTTGTCCAGGAATGTAGATCTGCCAGCTGAAAGGTATCACTAAGTGCACCAATTGGTCACAAAACAATATAATTCTGTTACTGTGTATATGGAAAATTGTTGTGCTTTGTTTGTTCGGATGTGATAGCACTGCAAGTCTGAGTTATATGTGTCAGAGGGTTATAACAGGTAATGTTAATCAATATTTGTTTCAATGAGACTATAATTCAAAATATATGCTAACCTCATCATCCATAAAATCCTCTGCCCTTTGCTGCACCTCCGCATTCCGGCTGCTCCTTGAAGATAGAAAAGTTGATGGAGCCCATCCTACATGTAATGAAATGAATCAATGAAGACTTAAACAATTAAAATATACAGATCTACAATGGTGGCTACAAGATGTTCTTACAAACCCCCACTTTCCTTAACCAAGATTGTATTTTCTCATGGTTCTTGCAAATTACACAACATTGAAATGGGGGGTGGGGGGATGGTGCTTGAAAGCTTTGAGTGACTTTGTGCCACACACGTTTGGCCTCAATGTACAGATTGCTTTCATACAATAATGAACCAGAGGGAGAAATCCCACATGCTGCCGATGCTAACTTTGGATTAGAAGCATTTTTTTTATCGTATAACTTGTAATGTTGTGTTTTTACATGTTTAGTTTATTTATCATACTGGAACATGTAATTTGTGTATATTTTGTTGCTTGTTTAAGTGTTAAGGTTTTTGCCTTAAGCTATAAGCCAAAATCACAACAACCAATGAAAAATTGTATCTGACATGAATAATGATGATGTCAACAGCTCAACATGCTATGGGATCAGGTTGCTTTTATCAACAGCATCATACCAACTTTGATTCAAATCTGACATGGGTTTGTGGAAATATAAGCATGTGCAGAATTTCACAGAGAGTCCCACCTTCTCATTAATATTTATGGCATCAAAAACATTAGGGATCATCTGCAGACCATATGCCAAGTATGGCATAAATCCACCTAAATAATCTTGAGATCAGTTGGCCCCATTCTTAACAGTTTTCAGTGTTTACAAGCTTGTTAACAGAATTTTACATTCATCCCTGCCTTTTAATTAATATGCATGACATCAGCATCAGAAACAATAGGGATCATATACAGACCACAACACCTCCATATACCAAGTATGACATGATTCTAGCCACCTCACTGTTCTTGAGATATCGTGAAGCTTGTGAACAGAAATTTACATTAAGCCTCCTTTCTACTTAATATTAATGACATCAGCACCAAAATCAATAGGGCTTATCTACAAACAACAGCACATCCATATACTACGTATGACATAAATCCACCGCACAATTCTTGACATATTGTGTTTACAAACTTGTTAACAGAATTTTACATTTAGCCCTGCCTACTAATATTCATGACATCAGCACCAAAAGCAATAGGGATCATCTACAGACCACAACACATCCATATATTGAGCATGACATCAATCCACCACACAGTTCTTTAAACATATTGCTCATGTTTACAAGCTTCTGTCACACATACATACATACATACACACATACATGTTTAGACCCTACAACTGGTGACATATTCATAATCCTATATAACTGGTGACCAATCACCCATACATGTGTAGACCCTACAACTGATGACATGGGCGTAATCCTATATAACTGGTGACCAATCAATGTACAACACACACATGGGATGGCGGTATTAGGAAATTAGGTTACACACATATTTTTCACTTATCCTATCTAACAGGTGACATGTACCGAAATGTAAAAATACTGAATTTGAGTAGTGTTTTAGTCATAATAGTTTTGAAAACAGCCATTTTTAGAACTAAAAAGAACCGAGGACGTCATCGGTTGTGTGTGTGGTATCGCTTTGAAGGTGTGTAAATGTCATCAGTTGGTGGGTCTAAAGAGGTTAACACATACCAACATACATACACACATACACACACCAGCATGACTACATATGTTCCTTATGCTATCGCATCGGAACCAAAAATGGAATCATACAATGTTTGAGTGCAGATCAATAATACAAATCTTGACATTTATAATAATATAGTGTGCACATTTCATCAATTTGTTGCGTAGGTCATTTTGACTTTAACTGTCTGGATCGTTTGTGCCAGAAGATTTATGGGCTTTTAAAGCAGTGCTCAGCTCAAAAGTGTGCAGGGTGCACTTGATGTAATGAGCTACAGTATGTATTTACTTTGAGAGGATAGTGAGAGAGACAAAGAAACTGTCAAACTTGAGTTAATATGCTCTTGAAATATTGACACTTTTAGGACATAAATGAGATTTGATTGTTTGACATTTTATTAAAGAAGACTGAAATAGAGCTGGGATTGAGGATGTATTTCCTGTGTTGATACTTCATGGCAGAGAGAAAAGATGGATTAGGGATACCGTAGAAGAGGTAATAGAGGATAAAAGTAGATATGGCCTACTTTTAACAAATGATGGTGGCTTTCATTAGCCTTCTTTGGGGTTAGTGGAGAAGTTTCTTTTGGCTTTGGGAATTCCAGCAGTCTTGCCAGACTTTACATATTTTGATAGTGACTTTGAAGAATGTACTAGGAAGGTTGATGGTTTAATCTAGAACTTGGCTGCTAGGTCTGTATTTTCACTTGCGAGATCTTACCTTCTTTGGAGCCCACTGAATTAAAATAACCAGCAGAGAATCCACCAGTGAAAGCGCCATGAAATCGCCTCCTTCCCTTGTTGTCTGTCACAATCTGATTTTGAACTTCTGCTGGATTGTAGCTTAATTGATCTGTTATAAATTAGATAAAAGGGAAAACTCAAAAGGTTAGAAGAAAATAAGTGTATTTAAAACTACTTACAATGGATCTTATTCATTTTTGATTTACATTTGGTAAATTAATATACCATCATCAATGCTGGGAGCTTTGCTCTTATTTCCGGATTTGACTACGAGAAATGTTTTGTTTTTGTCAATTTCTGAATTCAAAATCTCATCCGGGGTACAACCATCTAACCATCTTCAGAATTACTAAAAATATCATCATTTTCACTATCTTGTAGGGGTTTGGAGAATAAAGAAGTGAAATAGTCAGCCCAAACATTGATGCAAATAGTATTCAAAGTCTTCGCAGGATTCAGCTATTTCCAGAAATCTTTACTAATACCCTTCAAAGCTTTATTCTTACTATACACACTTCAGCAACTACCTTCTTTTATATCTAATGGGAGCATTATACCTATCTTAAAAGGAAATATACACGTCATGAGAATCCTCTAATATTGTTTATAAATAATTTCTCAAAGTTTGTGTTTGCTTTTAAAAGAACTAAAATATAACATTGAACCAAAGGTTATGGGGAAAATTACCAGACAAATTAAGTCTCCTATTACCGGAAATAGCCATTTCTTTGCATATCTTAAAAGCCAGGTTTTTAATGCCATCAACTGCATTTTTGACATACCCACTCACTATTAAATTATCTAATTGCACCAACAGGTTACTTGAATCATCAGATGCCCATTCACGGTATATACTTTCTTTTTTATCAATATTCCACAAAAGTTTAGGAAAAAGGCGTAAAAGGTAGAATCATGGTCTGGACAAAATTGTCTTTTATCTCAATTAATGACATCACAGCAAGGTCACTTTTCGACACTTGTGAATTTATTGAAATGTAGTAACTACACAATGTAACAAGATATGAAAATAGTATTTTCACTTACTTGTTTCTTTTTTAATTCTTTTCATATATATGGGAATGCTCTTTTAAGAGAATTCTGACACAGCAATATTCAAATACTTTTCACTACTATAATCCTGAACATACATACTTGTGTCATCAGTAAAAAGCATGTAATTTAATATGCTAGAAGATTGATGAATATCATTTATATAAAGTTTAAATACGAGTATTTGCAATATTGAGCTTCGTGCAGTGGCGTATTCAGTGGGGGAGGTCAGGGGCGCAACTTGCCCCCTGGCACAATTCTTTACGTAAAATGTTAGTAGTGGGATATACCACAATACAATATACTATACATATTAGGGAAATAAACTGTGAAAAAAAAATATATAAGGTTAAATAAAGGCAAAATTTGATGATGACTTTGTTCCTATTGAAACAAAATTTTCCATTTTCTGAAAAGTTTTTCAATTTTCAGGCAATTTTCTTTGATTTTCAGGCAGTTTTCTTTAATTTTCAGACAATTTTCTACTGTTTTCGAGATTGCTGGAAAAATGGTTATAACTGAAACTCCTCAAGCCACAGAAATTACTGCAAGCATGAAAAAAGCCAAAACAAACAACATTGGAAGAAGTTTTGGACTAATACTTTACAGAGCCCAACAGAATCTTGGTCAAATAAACTTAGTTGACAAACTACATGTTATTTTTAACATCAATGGAAAGGTTTTCAGATGGAGCATGACCCAGTAAAGCGTGTTCCCCCAGATGGCTCAAGCTTAATCAACAGCATGACTTCAGAGAGGGGAAGCATCACACAAGCAATTGCAGCTGAAAGCACTGTTTGAAACAAGGTGCCAACTTTGTTGTTTTCAAAGAGTTTGTTTTATGAGGGCTTAACGGCACCATGACAGCGAGGGTCAAATTGTGCCTGAGAGGTTAGATCAATCCAGAGGTATGAAGGAAAAAAAAGAGGGGGAGATTGAGAGAAACACAAGAACTAAATGCCAGAAAGCTGGGATGGAGAGAGGAGTGAATGAAGAAGAAAAAAAAAAGTACAGAGCGGGGGATGGGAGGAGGACTAAATATAATTGTAGAGGAAAGCATGATGAAGTAGATCATTTTATCCAGAGGGTTTACTAAATATGGTTGTAGAGGGAAGCATGATGAAGTAGATCATTTAATCCAGAGGTTTTTTTTCTGAAAGAGCTTGGCTTTTGAGTTTTAAGGGGTGGGGGAGGGGCGAGGGAAGCTCTGGGAAGGTTGTACAGGGGGCAGGCAAGGAGGACATGGTGGATTGTGAGGGTGCAATGGCAATTATTGTAGAGGGGTTGGGGGAGCCAATAAGGAGGTGGGAGTGAGTGAGGTGGGTGTGACCTATATCAAGGTGGTTAATGTGAACGTTGTCGACATGGGAGAGGTTGTGGATGATGGGTTTGATCGGAATGGTGGGCTGGATAATGTGGAGTTTGTTATTAATTTGGGAGTCCCATGAGGTTTGCCAGTGGTCACGAACAAGGAAAGCGATAAGCGGTTTGATGTCAGAAAGGGTTTTCGGAAATGGGGTAGGGGGAGGTTGAGGGAAAACTTAGTGGCTGCATCAGCCCTGTCATTGCCAGGGATGCCAACATGGCTGGGTATCCAGAAGAAAAGAATACTTTTCATGCAGAGGGTGGGAAAAGTAAGTTTACGGGGGAGGTGGGATGTGGGGTTATCCCATTTAAGATTGAGTAAAAAAGTAAGGACAGCCTTAGAGTCAAAGAAGATTGCAAAGTGGCTGAGCGGGAAGTACTCAATAAAGTTAAGGGCGAGGAAGATGGCCTTGGCCTCAGCCGAGAAGATGGACGAGTAGTCGGGAAGCCTGCTACTGAGGGTGATGTCTTGGATGACGGCAGCAGCAGCTGTCTTGTTGCCTTCCTTGGAGCCATCAGTATAGATAGAGGTGTAGTTTGAGAGTTGTGTCTTTGATTCGGTTGTGGAGGTTGATGAAGAGGTTAGGGTGGGTTTGAGTTTTGTGATGAGTGGAGAGGCCCAAGTGGATAGAAAGGAGGGGGTGGCCTAGTAAGGAAAAGTGGGCCAAGAGAAGGTGCAAAGAGTGGCGGGGTTGATGCCAAGATAGAGGAGGTCTGATTTGATGCGTAAGCTGAGAGGAGGGGATATGGTTTTAGTCCTATCAAAGAGGGTGGAGAAATTGGGGTACCTAATGAGGTTGTAAACAGAGTTCTGGGTGTTGGTGAGGACTCTAAAAACATAAGAAAGGCTAAGCTTTCTACATCTTAGCAGAAAGGGGGGTTCATTGGCTTTAACATGAAGACTGGTGATTGGGGAGATCATGTAGGCACACAGACAAAGCCAGAGGGCTTCATTTTGGATGGTTTTGATGTGGTTGAGGTAAAAGATACTGCCATAGTCAAACTTGGCACGAATGGTGAGCCTGAAGATTTTAAGGAGAGCATTGCGGTTCGCACCCCAAGTGGTGCTGGAGAGGAAGCGGAGAATGTTAAAGGAGCTGTTGCATTTCTGTTTCAGGTTGGTGATTTGTTGCTTGTAGGAGAGTTTGGGGTCTAGAGTTAAACCCAGGAACTTAGTGTGGTCAACTTTAGGGATGCGATTGCCGTTGAGCACAAGGTGCGGGTTAAGGTGGAAGTTGTTGAAATGACAGAAGTGCATGCAGACTGTCTTGTCTTTGGAGAATTTCAAACCGTTATTGTTGCACCAGTATTGCAGCCGGTTGAGGCTGAGTTTGGAGAGGAAAGCCAAAGGAGGAGTAGAAGATGGCGAAGTTATCTACATAGAGGGCACGTTTGACGTTGGGGCCAAGGTAGTCCGCAATGTCATTAAAGTTCATGTTGAAGAGAGTGGGGGAGAGGATGCTGCCCTCTTCTTGGGGGTAGGGGTTGGAGAGGGTGGGACTTGGAACTGCCTGGGTGAGAGGAAGTTTTGAATAAAGATTGGGAGGTGGCCTCTGGTGTAAAGTTTGTGGATAATGCATGAGAGATGAGAGATAGGAGACTTGCCCACCCTGCCATGGAAGCTGTTGACCATTCTCCAAATCTTCTTAGTGGGGTGTTGGTGGTGAGAGAAGATAAAGTTGTTTCAAGTGTTGGTTTTACTGTCTTAGGAAGTGCTCCTGGCTTTGGCATGGCTGATGCAAAAGAGGTTAAGGTTGTGGGTGGTCAGCTTAGTTTTTAAGTTCCTGATGGCCCTTTTCCTGTTCTTAATGGCAGTTTTGCAGTCATCAGTGAACCAGGGGTTGGAAAAGGTGTTAGGGGGGTTTGGAGGTTTGGAGCAGTTGGCAATGTTGATAAGGATGTTACTGAAGTTTGACATGGGACCCTCACCCTCGAGGAGATGGAGGGGAGAGGTGCTAGACGGTTTCGAAAAGGCCAGTCGGCCTTCTTGAGGTTCCAATTCGGAGTGTGGTCTGTGGGGGTTTGAAGGTTGGAGTGAATAAGAAGAGGGTAATGGTCACTACCACAGAGATCAGCAGTGACCTTCCAGCTAAAATCAAGGAAGAGGTTTGGGAAACAGATAGACCCTGTGGCAGGGTGAAGGTAGGTAGGGGAATTACTGTTAAGCAAGGAGAGGCTGTGCTGTAGTAGAGTGTTTTCTACGAGCTTGCCTCTGGGGGTGTTGGTATCGGAGCCCCACAGGTGGTTGTGGGGGATGAAGTCACAAAGAAGGATGAAGGGGGAGGGGAGCTGAGATATAGGGTTGTTAAGGCTGGTTGGCTGAACGTTGGTGTTAGGGGGAAGATAAATATTGCAAAGAGTGAAGGTTTTGTGGAGGGAGATAGACATACAGGAGGCCTGAAGGTCGGTGTTCACATGAACAGGGCTGTGTGGAATATCGTGTCTAACAAGAATGGAGACACCCCCACAGGCCCTGTCAGAGTCCACTTGATGTTTATGGTAGCAAGCAAAGTTGTTGAGAGAATAATGGTCAGTAAATTTCAAGGTTTCTTGTAAGCAGAAGACAACCGGGTTGCAGGTGATGGCCAGTAGGTCAATTTCTTCATAATTGGCCTTTAGGCTCCTAATGTTCCATTCTCTAATGTTGTGGGTGTTATTGTAAATGTTTGTGTTGCACACCATAAGGAGGCAGGGGGTTATCTGGAGAAAGATCTGTTGGGTTTAATTTTTTTTTTTTTTTGATCTGTCCCTGTTTCTTTGGGAGCAGTTGTTTTTGAAAGTTGGACAAGAAATATATTCGGTGTGTTCGGTAATCAAACAATCCATGTTCTCTTCAGTGTCATACGTGTGGGTTTGGATGGTGGGCTGTTTGTTGATAGGTTATTTGTTGCTTTGTTGGTTAGTTTGATGTTTGTTAGCCAGGTTGTTTTGAGTTTGATGGCATTAGAGGTGTTGGGATAGGAAATGACGGGGGTCTTAGAGAGGGAAGGATGGTTGGGGAGAGAAGTGGTGGTGGAGGTGGTTTGGGTAATGGATGTGGTTGGCTTGAAGGCAATGGTGATGGGCTTAGGTCTGGGTAAGAAGAGCCAGGTGAGGTCTGTTTGGGTATGTGAGTCAGTTTTAGTTGTGTTGGGGGAGGGGGGGGAACGATATTGGTGTTAGAGGAGATATATTTAGTAGGAAGGTTTGGTGTGGAGGGAAGCAAGGAATAGTTTCTTGGCCTCCGGGTAAGTGATGTCGGGATTAAGGGTTTTCATTTTGGTTATCTGCTTTTCCTAAAGAAAGGTGGGGCAGTCTTTTGAGAAAGAGGGATGGTTAACTGGGTGAGCACCATTGCAATTGGTGCAGAGTGGGGTGTTGGTGCAGGAGGTGCTGTCATGGTCCAAGGATCCAGTTGCCACAGCTCGCTTGGCTGTGGCAGGAGTTTTTTCCATGGCCATATCTCTGGCACTTATGACAATGTCGGGGTTGGGAATGTAAGGGCGACTGGGATTCTCAGGTAGCCGACAGTGATGCAGGGAAGAGGGGGTGGCAAAAGTCAGAAAGATGGTATTGGTGGGTATTTCGGTACCGTCTCTCTTGAGGACGAGATGACGGGCTTCAGTGACGTGTTGGCTTGCAAGTTCCTTAACGAGGACTTCATCAATCAAGTAGGCAAGGTCTCTAGTTCTGATGACGCCTTTCCCAGAGTTCAGGGAATGCTGGGGGATGATTGTAAGGTCAATACCAGTATTAGCTAGGGTTTTGGTGGTAAGGAGGGTGATGGCTTGAGTGTTCAGTGCAGTGCACCAGAAGATTGCTGGATATCCTGGTGCAGTGCACCAGAAGATCGCCGGATGTCCTGGTGCAGTGCACCAGGAGATCACCGGATCTGAGGGTAGAAACCTTGGGGAAGGTATCGACAAGGCCGTGGAGCGCCTTGTGTATAAGAAATGGGGAAACTCTTTTGAAACTTTCTGGATTATTGGTGGCCTGTGAGATAAGAATTTTTGGGACACCGACTGAAGAATGGTCAATGGAGGTAGCAGGTAGGTCATGGGGAAGGGAGGGAAGGCCAAGGTCAAGGCATAAGTGTTTCGTCATGATGAAAAAAAAAAAAAAAGGGCCGAGAGACCTAAGGCAACTAGAAAAAATTGCGGAACTACTATAAGAGAACCGCTGTACAGGTATCGATAAGGGCATGAAAGTCTGGTCACAACAGGAGGGGAAAAAAACAAAAGAACTGTCTAACCAAAAGCAGATACCCATCCACAGAAAGAGAATCCCGGAAAATGAAGATACAAAACAAAATTTAGGTAGTAAAGTGTATCGAAATGAAAAGTTTGAGAGAAAAGAATAGAAGTCACATTGCTCTCAACACGTCGCACGGGCATTTCTTTTGTATTCAAAATAGAATAGTTTTAAAAATCATGGGACAATAGTTTTCAACAAAGGTACAATTATGTTTACACATAGATGGGAAAAATTCAATACTGTAAAAATCAAAACACAAACACACTTAGCATCAATCTTATTGAGTTTATTAAATATTTCTATACAGTACAATTCAGGCGAATGGTTGAAGATAGGTAAAGTTTATTTAATATTTATAAAGAGTTACTACGTTTGATCACAATGTTCTTTGATATGAAATAAGAAATATTTCACTATACCATAACTTTGAAATAACCAGGGAGAATAATGGTTATTACCATGTTCTCCTGGATTGTATTACTAGTATATCAAAAATAAATACTGCCCTCTCTCTCTGTTGGGTCATGAACTCTAATGCCGCTGTACAAGTCTTCCTTCTCATCTCAGTAAAATCGGCCGAATATACAACAAACATAAGAGTGGCAAATATGTGTCACATTTAACAAAATAATGCCAGGTATATTTAAAGTAGATGTACATGTGTAAGAGTGACAAATAGTTGTCATATTTAAAAAGAAAATGTCAGGTAGACATCTAAATTAGATGTACATACATACATATCTATATATATATATATATATATATATATATATATATATATATATATATATATATAAAACAAATTAGGAAAAAATGACAATGTCTCTAGCCAACAGATTATTTTAAAAACCAAATATTTCGAAAACTCCTGTTTCCTTCTTTAGTGGTATGAAGTTAAATGTTTGTTTGTTTGATGAGGTCTTAACGGCACCACGACAACGAAGGTCAAATTGTGCCTGAGAGGTCAGATCATTTTAGAGGTAGTAAGGAAAGAGACCAGGGGAAGTATGAGAGAAATTCAAGAACAAAAGCCAGAAAGCTGTGATCGAGAGAGGAGGTGCATGGGTAAAACAAAAACAAAGTAGAGAGGGGGTGGAAGAGGAGAATTAAATATGGTTGTAGAGGGATGCATGCTGAAGGAAGGAGACTATTTTATCTGGAGGATTTTTTTGGAAGAACTTAGCAATTGAGTTGTGGGGAGCGAGGGAAGCTCTGGGAAGGTTGTACAGGGGGCAAGCAAGGAGAACGTGTTGGATTGTGAGGATGCAGTGGCAATTGTTACAGAGGGGTTGGGGGGAACCAATAAGGAGGTGGGAGTGAGTGAGGTGGGTGTGACCAATTCTAAGACGGGTAATATGAACGTTGTCGATACGAGAAAGGTTGTTGATGGTGGATTTGAATGACGCTAGAAGATAACAGCGATGATAGCTTGCACGTTAGCACATTTCTAACGATTTTTAGAAATAAAAATTACGTACGATTTTTGGCGCTCTTTGAAATGTGCTAACGTGCAAACTATCATCGCTGTTATCTTCTTGCGTCATTTAACTTCATACCACTGAAGAAGGAAACAGGAGTTTTCGAAATATTTGGTTTTTAAAATAATCTGTTGGCTAGAGACATTGTCATTTTTTCCTAATTTGTTTTGTTTGTAATGGCCAATGCGCGGAACTTATCTTTTATATACATATATATATATATATATATTTTTAGACCCCCCTACAAAAATAGGATTGCATATTTCTATGAAGTTTACCTCCGCAGCAGAATGGTAAGGTCTATCTTATGTGAGAGAGGAGACCAAGCAGTGCACCACACTTTGTTGCATCCAATTCAAAGCTGTAGTCACTATATTTTTTCACTAAGGAATTTCTTCTTCCTGCCTTACAGGTTTTGAAAGAACGTTACCCGCCAGGGGTAACACATATAATAGTGACAAGTTGTCACGTTTGACCTCCAAATTTTAGTATGCCAGTATGTGAAGAGGAAAATACTGGGCATAATTCAATTTGTATCTCTTGACCTTATTAGAAGCTTAAAGGTATATGGTTGTGTAAAGGCAAAATAACTACATTGTTTTAAAATATAAACAATCATAGTGGCAAAACATTTCATCAGAATCGGTAGAACAGTAGTTAAATATCAGGCCTCAATTTGCATATTGTATGCATATTTTGTGATATAGGCCTACTACAGGACAGAACAACTTTGACATTTTATTTAGTAAATCATTTGTTACTTAAATGTCTTTCATAATTCATTAAAATTTTGACCACTCAAAAAATTTTGGTATAAAATTTTAGTGTTCAGAACTTTCTATCCTACAATTTAGATAAGAAATTAAAGAATGTGAGTAGGGCCACATGCAGAGCAGTAATTATCAAGAGAAGCCTTTTTTGCACTAGAAAGTGGGATAAATAATAGGTTTAATATAATTGCTTCCTGATCTGATTGAAATGTGAATGGCTTTAGTGGTCCTAAGAAGTAAGATTGAGCTAAAAGGCATAGGCTACAAGAAGGAAAAAAATCATAATGGAAAAAAAATTCATAAAGAAAAACACAATACCTTAACTGCATTAACTTCGGGCCCACTATCAGACTGCTACTCATAGGCCAAGTAGGCCTAGCATTAGGCATAGGCCTATGTCCTTCATGGGCCTAGGCCCACAGTAGTTGCATAAGTTAATTTCCTAGACAGACGTATCCAGATATGGCCTACAGCTAATTAAACAGCGAAGGTTAAAAACCTTCATTTTAACTATTTAATCAATAGGGCCTATTTATAGTAAAGTAAGTGACATCAATGAGTTTTCACTGCAACTGATGAATGATTTATGTCATATTGGTAACAGTAACACTAACGTTAGGCTATTTGATTATTGCTTCTGTGCGAAAAAAATAAAATAAAATTCAATCACAAAATTGTATGAATTATTAATCATTATTATTTTGTGAACTTATTTCTGGTCGAATTTAAACCAAAATAAACCATTTTACGTATATTTCGTGATCAATTCAAGTAATTTTTGAATAGAACTTGTTACATATGTATTGTTTCTTCCTGCAACGTGCGTACTAGTCTCAAACAATACACCTTAATTTGAGTTAAACATAATGGGCATTAAATGAAAATTTTTATCCAGAAAAATAATGCAAAATGAAATAGCTTAGTATACAATTTTATGAAAAAAGCACGCTGGAATAAAAACGGCTACATAAACGCATCACGTTTTCCCCACACTGTATGTATAGGAACTTTCATCTCTCAGCCTTCAGCATATACGTAGTATAGGGCAAATGACGTCATGCTCTCTGGTTTGAATAGTTGATCACAAACGTACTAAAAAAGATGGCGACCAAAACATCAAATCGGAGAACTTTATCCCGTTGTGGTGCAAATACGTAAAGATTTAGGAAATTTTGGGTGGAAAAGTGTATTATTAATTTATTTAATAGACTAATTGGTATATCCAAAAAGTAACTTATTTTCAATCATCGATTTTGTATATGTAAAGGATATGTATATTTATAGGGCACTCATTGTTATGGTCAATGGCAGCAAAACACGATTTTTTGTGATTTCAAAACAAATTAAACATTCTTCAGCTAAAAACTCCCAAAAATCTAATTATCATGCCATTGATCATATTTCAGCAAAAGGAAAACAGTCCCACCACCCCAGACAAATGTCCTAGTGATAACATACGTGTAATGTTATGGGCTACGTGGGTTGTGACAAATTATTATGACTAACGTTAAAGTTAAAGTAGGCCTGCTGCTCCTGGCCTAAGTATGGTTGTCTATAGCTATTAGTCATATCCCACAATACACTTTTTGACATACTAGTGGCATGTACAGTGGGTTATTATACTTTCCATACATAAAGTAGGTATGATGAACATTAGGCTACCAAACTGAGGCCCATGGTCGATGGGGTGAAATTCGCTCCAAACTTGCTATCTTACTATATTCAGTACCTTATTTGCTTTAATTCTTACTCGTGTCAGGTTCGTGTTGTTTATGTTGACATCATATTTCTTCTATGATTGTCGTACAGCTGATTGGCTAACAACTCATGCACATTTAAATAGATTAAACTAACAAGTAAACATTTTTATTGAACTTTAACCTCATGAATAATCAAAATTTAGTTCTGCTCTTAAAGTAATGGCCGAATCGTTGTTCGCATCGCGAACAGAAGACGAGATTATTTTGTGGATAAACAATCAATTTGTTGTGAACCTAGTGATAAAAGATTATTAATATTTTAGCCAAGAATATTCTCAGGGAAGTTCTGTAAAGTTAAGACTTAAATCCAACAAACTTTGTCTTTGATCTCCACTGGCGTGCATAGGAAAAACCATAAGCTTCGTGAGGCCGCAGAGCAATCACACAATGTCAGTATACAGAAATGGCTTAAAGTGAAAAATATCATGGCCAAACGATGGTAGATGATTCCATATCTAGGTAGCCTAATAAGTGAAGTTGTATTACAGTAGGTCTACCACATACCCAGTGGGTGTCTTGGATGAAATAAACTGTAAACTATCAACGTTAACCCACTGTACATGCCACCAGTATGTCAGGAGATATGACTCGACTAGCTACAGCAATCCCAATATCAACCGTACTGAGGGATAGGCAAATAACTAGCCTACCATTATTAGCTAATATTCGCTAAACTGGGTTTGGTTATGCATATGATATGATAACTTGCATATAATATTAATTAATAGAAATCGGATAAAATAGAATACCTTCATCGTCATGGTCTTGGGGGGTCCCAAATGAAATATAATCCTCGTCTGATTCATCTGACATCTTACTTCTTTTTTTTAAAGTGAGATAAGTAAAAGTAAGATCAAATTATTTTAAAATTTACGGCTACGAACTAAGTTAGAGCCTATTATTGTTAGTACACGTTGGGCCTACGTTTCCGATATCACACTCAGTCACATTAACTCTTCACTAGACGAGACGGGCAGGGGTAAATCCGTAAAAAATGAGAGGACAAATACAAGTCTGAAGTCAAAAATGTGTTGCCGCCTTCGACGCCCCTCACTGCCCAACGGGTAGGGATTTGACACGGACACCCAGTCAGATCTTTAGATCTATGCCCAGAGAACACTTTCCAATGACTATATCTATTTCGAAGAAAAATGAATTTATGAAGAAAATAAAATTCAAAAAATAGAAAAATAACATTGATTTAGCACGTAAAAAGCGCCAGCTCGAAAATGTGTTGCCGCTTTGAACCCACTCACGGCCGAATAGGTATAGATTTGACCCCGACCCCAAAACAAATCATTAGATCTATGCCCAAAATATAATATCCAATTATTACATGAGTAATATTTCGTGGGCAAAAATATTAGGTAAATTTTTCTATTTCCATGCTTTATACAATATTTTCTTACAATAAAGCTGTTCACGAGTATCGCGGGGCCTTTGGGCATATTCAAAAACCGTACCATATCGAAAATTTGCTAGTGAAAACAAAAATGCATGAGGTCATCACCTACTTTTGTTAATATTATTATTGAAGTTATTAATGTAGCGCCTCTCCCGTGGATCGAAGCGCTTTACAATAAAATTGATAATACATAGACAGGCTCTTAATATACAATATTAAAAAAAAAAAAAAAAAAAAAAAAAAAAAAAAAACATTTGCAGGACAATATAAAAGCATAAAAGAATTGAGGAAAAATAAAATATAAACAAAAAAACTAGATAAAAAGATGAGTCTTAAGGGCCTTCTTAAAAGTATAACAGTTTGAGCCTGACAGATTGCAATAGGTAGATTATTCCACAAACGTGGTCCCAGGACAGAAAAGGCGCAGTCCCCACTGACACGAATAGTTCTTGGCACCACAAGGCGAGTGACATCCTTGTTGGCGGATCTTAGACCAACGCGTCTAGGCTTATAAATATGCAGCAATTTTTGAAGGTATGAAGGAGCATTTTTTTTAATGCAGTTGTACACATGCAGTACGATCCTGAAATCGATTCTCTGCTGGCAGGCCAGCTGGATGGGCAACCAATGAAGAACACGCAAGAGGGGGGAAGCGCTTGTACGTCTATCAACACAAAATATTATGCGCGCTGCACGATTTTAAAGTCTTTGCAAGCGTTGAAGGTTTTCACGTGATATGCCACCAAGCAGGGAGTTGCCATAATCCAGCCGAGAAAGGACGAGAGATCGCACTGCATGAGCACAAGTATTTTGATCAATCAGTCTGATTCTAGAAATATTACGCAAATGAAAATTAACAGTGCGACATATTGAAGAGATCTGGGAATTCATATTCATACAAGATTCAAACATGATACCTAAATTTTTAACGGATGATGAAGGAACAATCACAGACCCACCGATCCCCAAAACAATGGACTTGATGGAATGCATTTGGGGTTTTTTTGATCAAAAATTCAGTTTTGGTGTCATTAAGTCTAAGTTTGTTATGAAATATCCAGTCTTTAACCGCCGCAATGCAATTTAACAAGCGAGCTTGGGCAGCTTCCCTATCACCTGGCTTTTTAGGATCGAAGCTAACATATAGCTGAGTGTCATCAGCATATATATGGTAAGCAACATTGAAGAGTTTGATAATGCGGGTAACAGGCTGCGAATAGGCATTGAAGATCGGAGGACCTGCAACAGATCCTTGGGGAACACCATATTTCAGAGGATGGGCAGTAGAATAACTACCAGAGATACAAACTGAACTCTTGCGATCACTAAGATAAGATCTAAACCAGTTTAAAACACAACCTCCGATACCATACTCACACTGAAGTCTATTTATAAGATTAGTGTGGTCAATGGTATCAAAGGTTGCAGACATATCTAGAAGTGCAAGTAAAACAACTCTACCCGAATCTAACTCATTTAATATATCGTTCTTAACACGCAATAACGCAGTTTCAGTACTATGTGCCGGTTTGTAGACAGATTGAAAAACTTCAGTAAGATGTTTTGAATAAAAATGTTCATTAAACGTAGAGATAGCATATCCGATTTCTAAATGTGGAATAATTTACAATAGAAAAGTAGGTTCATAAATAACATCACATATTTTCACCAAAAGTTTCAACGAGTTTTGTCCAAGATTGTAGGTCTCGTATACTCATTAACATGTTTTCTTCTGTTTTTGTTGATCTATTTACCTACGAACTATTACTGATGAAATAATTGGATATGGGCATAGATCTAAAGATCTGATTTGGTGTCAGGGTCAAATCTCTGCCCGTTGGGCCGTGAGGGGCGTTGTAAGCGGCAACACATTTTCGAGCTGGCGCTTTTTACATGCTAAGTCAATGGGAGTTATTTTGCAATTATTTGACTTTTATTTCCTTCATAAATTCTTTTTTTTTTTTTGATATATTAATTGCAAAGTGTTATCTGGGCATAGATCTAAAGATCTGACTGGGTGTCGGGGTCAAATCGCTACCCGTTGGGCCGTGAGAAGCGTCGGAAGCGGCAACACATTTTCGAGCTAGCCCACTTGATCAGACTTATAATATTTTAAGCGGCAAAGGCTCTCGCCTCCCGAAGGCATCAAAGGCGCTTGCCCCCCGAAGGCGGCAAAGGCACTCGCCCCCCGAAGGCGGCAAAGGCGCTCGACCCCCGAAGGCGGCAAAGGTGCTCGCCCCCGGAACACCGTAAAGGCGCTCGCCCTTCCCCCCCCCCCCGAAGGCGGCCAAAGCGCTCAAGCTCCAAAGGCGGCAGACGCGTTCGCCCCGAAGGTGGCAGAGGCGCTCGCCCCCCGAAGGCGGCTGAGGCGCTCGCCCCCGGAGGCGACAGAGGCGCTCGCCCCCCGATGGCGGCAGAGGCGCTCACCCCCCGAAACGGCAGAGGCGCTCACCCACGAAAGCAACAGAGGCGCTCACCCACGAAGGCAACAAAGGCGCTCGCCCCCGAAGGCGGCAAAGGCACTTGCCCCCCGAAGGCGGCAAAGGCGCTCGCCCCCCGAAGGTGGCAAAGGCGCTTGCCCCCCGAAAGCTGAAAAGGCGCTTGCCCCCCGAAAGCGGAAAAGACGTTCGCCAGGCGCTCACCCCGAAGGTGGAAAAGGCGCTGCCCCAAATACGGCAAAGGCGCTCGCCCCCACCCCGAAGGCGGCAAAGGCGTCTCCCCGAAGGCGGCAAAGGCGCTCGCCCCTTCCCCAAAGGCGGCAAAGGCGCTCGCCCCCTTCCCCCCGAAGGCGGCAAAGGTGCTCGCCCCCCTCGAAGGCGGCAAAGGTGCTCGCCCACCCTCGAAGGTGGAAAAGGCGTTCGCCCCCTCACTTGACGGCGGAAGAGGCGCTTGTCCCCCTCGAAGCATCAAAGGGGTTCGCCCTCCGGAAACGGAAAAGCGTTTGCCCCCCCCCCTCAATGGCGACAAAGGTGCTCACCTCCCCCCACCCCTCGATAGCGGCAAAAGCGCTCGCCTCCCCCTTGATGGCGGAAAAGGCGCTCCCCCACCCCCTGAAGACGGCGGCAAAGGCGCTCGCCTCCCCTTTGAAGGCGGAAAAGCCACTCGCCCCCAAAAGGCGGAAAAGGCGCTCGCCCTCTTTGAAGACGAAAAAGGCGCTCGCCCCCTCGAAGGCGGCAAAGGTGTTCGCTCGCCCCTGGAAGGCGGCAACGGTGTTCGCCCCCTCCCCCTCGAAGGCGGGAAGGCGCTCGCTCCCCCAAAGGCGCTCGCTCCCCCAAAGGCGCTTGCCCCCACCCCCACTCGACGGCGGCAAAGGCGCTCGCCTCCCCACTCGAAGGCGGCAAAGGCGCGCTCCTCCCCTCTCGAAGGCGGCAAAGGCGCTCGCCTCCCCCCTCGAAGGCGGCAAAGGCGCTCGTTTCCCGAAGGCGGCAAAGGCGCTCGCCCTCGAAGGCGGAAAAGGCGCTCGACCCCCCACCTTTCCCCCTCTCGAAGGCGGTAGATTCGCTCGCCCCTAAAAGGCAAACCTTTGGTAATTTCCAAAGGGACTGAACATTCTATCGTTCAAAGTCCTTATGAAAATCAAAGTCCTTCAGTATGTAACATTGGTGAACCAAGTTTGAATTATTTAAAGATGGTGCCACCTTTTTTTGTTTTCAAAGAGAAAAGAATGAAGGAAGAATTAAAAAAAAGGGGCTCAGCCAGGTTCTTGTTTCACTCTGACTGATAATGGCTGGAGTCATGCAGACATTTTTAAGAGACTTCATCCAGCAACAACTGTGGAAGTAAATTACGCCTAGAGAGGAGGGGAAATGTGTAATCCTTTCGTAGATGGCCACAATTCTCACATCACACTGCCATTGATTGAGTTTGAAAAAGGAAGATATTTTTCTTTGTGCTTCCGCCACATACAAGCCAAGTTCTATAGACCCCCTTGATTTCTCCCTCTTTGGTTAATTGAAAGTTTGGTAACGCAGATGTGCCAGACCCATCTGATGAATCATGCAGGAGAGGTCATCACAAGATACTAATTTTGCCACTTAATTTGAAGCTGAAGGACCAAGTGGAAATGAGCCATGTGTTTGTAGATAATCTTCGCCCCCTAATAAACTGCTAAACCTAGAGAAGTAATGAGATATCATGATTGGATTGATAGACTGAGATGGGGGAAGTGTTGTGGGTGTGGCCATTGGGTGCACTTAGAATTCTGTGTGAAAGAAAGAAGAGACAAAATTAGTGGTGATCTGGATTTCCTATACCCCATTCTGCCATTGAAAAACTGCAGAGAAAATGAAATAGAAAAAGGCTAGTATCATTTTAACCGTTTTTTCCTGTTTAATCAATAGGTTTGTATTGTTGGGTGCTCTACCGACAAAATGAATTATCAAAACATGTTCGTGACATTACGTGGCAAAATACGGCATACTTTTTTATAAAGGACTTGGCATAATATCATCACAGACAGTGCACAAACTTCGGGCCACTTCAGAAATCATAATCATATGCATTTCTTGGAAATTAGCTGCACCTGATGACGAGTTCTGAATTCAAACTTGTGACCGATTGGAAATTTTAAGGAAATTAATTAGCATACATGTAGATGATATTTCGGTAGATATCTGTTACTAACTTTTATTTTAACTTCTTTCCTGAGGAAAAATGTAACAGGCTTGCGGCACGAACTTCGGGCCCACCATGCTACCGATGTACCATAAATATATTACTCCCCGGCCGTAGTACCGCCGGACTGAATGACTGATGCCAGCGCGTGTTAGTATGGCTGCCATTAGTTTTGGCTGGCCGTCCGAAGTTACAGTAAAAATCCTTTGAATCTCGATAAGTGACAAAAGGACTCCCAAAGGCACTCCCAAAGGCACTGCCAAAGGCACTCCCAAAAGCACTCCCAAAGGCACTGCCAAAGGCACTGCCAAAGGCACTCCCAAAGCCACTCCCAAAGGCACTCCCAAAGGCACTCCCAAAGGCACTCCCAAAGCCACTCCCAAAGGCACTCCCAAAGCCACTCCCAAAGCCACTCCCAAAGCCACTCCCAAAGCCACTCCCAAAGGCACTCCCAAAGGCACTCCCAAAGGCACTCCCAAAGGCACTCCCAAAGGCACTCCTAAAGGCACTCCCAAAGGCACTGCCAAAGGCACTGCCAAAGGCACTCACAAAGGCACTCCCAAAGGCACTCCCAAAGGCACTCCCAAAGGCACTCCCAAAGGCACTCCAAAGGCACTCACAAAGGCACTCACAAAGGCACTCACAAAGGCACTCACAAAGGCACTCACAAAGGCACTCACAAAGGCACTCACAAAGGCACTACTGAAGGCACTCCCGAAGGCACTCCCAAAGGCACTCGCAAAGGCACTCCCAAAGGAACTCCCAAAGGCACTCACAAAGGCACTCCCAAAGCCACTCCCAAAGCCACTCCCAAAGCCACTCCCAAAGCCACTCCCAAAGGCACTCCCAAAGGCACTCCCAAAGGCACTCCCAAAGGCACTCCCAAAGGCACTCCCAAAGGCACTCCCAAAGGCACTCACAAAGGCACTCACAAAGGCACTCACAAAGGCACTCACAAAGGCACTCACAAAGGCACTCACAAAGGCACTCACAAAGGCACTCACAAAGGCACTCACAAAGGCACTCACAAAGGCACTCCCGAAGGCACTCCCAAAGGCACTCGCAAAGGCACTCACAAAGGCACTCCCAAAGCCACTTCCAAAGCCACTCCCAAAGCCACTCACAAAGGCACTTACAAAGGCACTCACAAAGGCACTCACAAAAGGATACCTTTGGAAATTTCCAAAGGGACTCACAAAGGCACTGACAAAGGCACTTACAAAGGCACTCACAAAGGCACCTACAAAGGCATTCACAAAGGCACTCCCGAAGGCACTCCCGAAGGCACTCCCAAAGGCACTCGCAAAGGTACTCACAAAGGCACTTACAAAGGCACTCACAAAGGCACTCCAAAGGCACTCCCAAAGGCACCCGCAAAGGCACTCACAAAGGCACTTACAAAGGCACTCACAAAGGCACTCCAAAGGCACTCCCAAAGGCACTCGCAAAGGCACTCACAAAGGCACTCCCAAAAACACTCCCAAAGCCACTCACAAAGGCATTTACAAAGGCACTCACAAAGGCACTCACAAAGGCACTCACAAAGGCACTCACAAAGGCACTCACAAAGGCACTCACAAAGGCACTCACAAAGGCACTCACAAAGGCACTCACAAAGGCACTCACAAAGGCACTCACAAAAGGATACCTTTGGAAATTTCCAAAGGGACTTTGAATATTCCATCGTGTAAGGTCCTTATAAAAATCAAAGTTCTTCTGTACGTAACATTGGTGAACCAACTGTAAATTATTTAAATATTAATGTTGAGCCGGTTTGTTTATATGCGTATTTAATGCACAGTTCAAAGGATTTTGGTCCGGAGTAGAATGACCCGACTTTAGGACGGTCAGTCGCGAGTACAAAATCCTTTGAACCGTGCATTAAATACGCAAATAAACACGATGCCAAAAACATTAAATCTTTAATAAAATTTCCGTGTTAGATTGTTTCAAATTCAATATTATTAAATTGAAAAATCGAAAAAAAAGTTTACATATATTTTTTTCTCGCTTTGTTAAGAAATTCACCTGTTGTAAAAATGGACGGGAATTTAATGCATGGGTCATAACAATGCAAATTCTTCAAATAGATTTCATAAAGGCCTATATGAAGGACGTTTTACCAGTAATGAAATATCAGCATGAGCTTTCTCTTCTACTTTTGGTTGCGTTAGGGTAATAGAAATTCCCTGAAAATTCAATCAAAATGTTTGAAGCAAAATATTTTAGAAATGGAATCACAGAATTGAGTACATCATATGAATTTAAAAATAGGAATATTAGTGCAGTTATTAAAGGTGTATAGACAGGTATCCTATAGTAACAACGTGAGCTTAAATGGTTTAAAACCATGCAAACAACAAAAAGTCAGCAAACAAAATCGGTTAAAAATTACTATTTTACAACATTTAGCTTTACATACCTACTTTGTAAGCTTAGAATGCGACAACAAAACTGTTAATGTTAACTGATTGTTTTATGGTCCTTTCCCAAAATATTTTGAATAGGAGAAGTCAGCTATAGTTAACAGGAATTTAGATATTATCATAATCTTTACACTCATTGAACAGTATAACGCAATTTTAGTACCTTTAAAATTTGGGAAATAAATATTGAAAAAATTACATCAAAAAAAAATTGGTTGTATTCCTGTACATCACTTTTGCACATTTTGAAAATTTTACAAACTTTGATTTGTCATGATCACTTAAAAACTATGTAAGTGCTACTA
The DNA here is from genome assembly GCA_020152595.1 of Chiridota heheva. Taxonomy (NCBI): domain Eukaryota; kingdom Metazoa; phylum Echinodermata; class Holothuroidea; order Apodida; family Chiridotidae; genus Chiridota; species Chiridota heheva. The sequence goes on from JAIGNY010004136.1 coordinate 189,878, forward strand.
CTGTGACTGTTTATAGACTGTTCAACACAGAATGTTATGCTGTTTCAGTTCATCTCTAACCTTCGATCTCTATTTCTTTATTTCTATATGAACATTTATTGATTTGTATTTCCTTAAGGAAGTACACTTGTAGTCAACACAAGAGCCACATAGAATATCAAGCCTTCATATCTGCATGCTGAATCACATATTAAATTTTATTCGCTTTTTATTCTTTAATTACTTTTATTCCCAAATGTCCACACTTCCTTTTGAGTCCGTTTGACATAATACAAAAAGAACTCTTTGGAAGCTCTCTGATGTTTGTGGTCATGTCCTTTTGGGTTCATTTAACATACATGTTACAAAGGAACCAGTTTGAAAAATCAAGGGGCCAGATACAAATTAGGGGAGAGGGGATTATTATTATTGTTTTCACCATCCAAAAGTAGAAAGGAATTTAACATAATTTTGTAAGCCCGGGACCCTGTAAAATTGCAATTATTTGGCTCCAAAATGATAAAAATGGTCAGGCTTCGCCCTGAGGCATGGACTCTCACCAGCCAGGAATTTTGAATAATCTGTTTGGCCTCAATAAATGAAAATATTTGTAATTTCGACTGAATCTAAGCTTTTATCTATTCATGCAGTCACGTGGCTTTCAATTTTTTTTCAAATGATTTCAATCGTAATCGCCCCTGGAGCGGGGTCCCCCACCAGGTAGGATTTTTTTTGCGTAAACGGAATAATAGTGATTTAAAGATATAGAAAGGTAGAGGCGACATTGATTTAAAATCCACTGAAAAACATGAAGAAAGCAAAAAATGTCGTTTTACAGCTTTCGAAATAATTTGTGCAAAAATGCACATTTTTGTGTTACTTTTGCGATGTATGAACGGGACTAGTCTCTATTTATGTAAATCCATTGTTTCTCAACCCTCATCCATTTCTCTTTGAAAAACCGAAGAGGAATCTGGCGAACTTAGATTTGATCGTTACCATATACTCCCAAGTTCCCAACCAAACCAACCTCATGATGTCAAGCTGGAAAAGGCATTTGAACATTTCAAGGTCTAAAATTAAGGAAAGAAAAAATATATAAAAGAAATTTAAAAGCATTTTTGTGGTGTTTTCCTGTTCATATATACATCACATTTCTTAATATATATTCTAAAAAAATCTAAATTTGATTACTCATAAGTTGAAAACTACACGTCCTATATTCAAAATTTAAATACTATTAAAATCATAATTTAATGTTCTTATGTACTTGTCCATAGGCCTTTAACTGTTTAATTCATTATCAACAGACGATGCAACAGCTCCCTGATGCAACACATGGATAGTACAACGTGCAAAACGTTTCTGCGTATACGTTCCGCAAAAAATTCAAATAGGACCTGGCCAACCAGCCAACATGGCCGATGTTACACATGTAGCAAAAAACTATTCATTTGTAATAAAACTAATCATTATGTTCGTAATAATGCCGGCCGTATGTCGGACTGAGCAGGTTGATGGTGGGTCACATGAGTGGCTGGGAAAATTCTTTCTTGCCATGACGAAAGGCAAAAACAGACAATTGGTTTGGGCCATAGTCTGCAGTAAATCTTCTTTTTAATGTAGGCCTTTTGTCAAAAGAATGAAAGAAAGAATACAGAGAAAATCAAAGAAAAGCTACGAATGAAAAAAAAAAAAAGGAACAAGAGGTACCGTATAATTTAAGTGAGAGCTACTTTTCGGGGCATCTTATCATGGACCGCGGAGAAGTTTTTTAAGTGGAAGTGGGGTGGGGTGGGGGGTTGAACAAGTGAATTGCCAAAAACATTCATATTAAACCCCATACCTATAAGGTCACACTTCAACTTTGCTTTGTTTTGTACTTTATAGCAACTGGGAGCCATGCCCCCTCCCCTCCCCCTCCTACTTAGAAAAGTGGTCCCCAGTTGAGCACTTTGGTACCCAGCTTAGTCCCAATTTGACCCCTACTATATATAACCAAACAAATTTAACTGCACATTTTCTTAGAAGGAAATAAATTTCCCAAAAATGGAAGATAATGTTCTTGTATATAATCGAAGAAATTTGTCCGAAAATGACAGAAATTACAACAAAAATTGGCCAAAAAATTCCCGAAAGTGAGAAAATTTTTCCAGCAAAGTTGTTCCAAAAATGAGGAAAATGAGCAAAAATGAGCAACATTTTCTGATAATTAGAGAAAATTATCCTGGAAATTGAAAAAAAAGTACCGAAAATTAAATTTAAAAAAAAAAAGATTGAAGTAAATGTTTTGAAAATCGAAAAAAATTGTCCGAAAATGATGGAAATTACCCAAAATTTTGGTCAAAAAAATTCCTGAAAATGACCACAAAATTTCCGAAAATGAGCAAAATGTTCCAAAAATGAGCAAAATTCAAGAAAATGAGCAGCATTTTCCGATATTTAAGAAAAACTATCCTAGAAATTGAAAAAAACTACCCGAAAATGAAAGAAAATTTCATAAGAATGGAAGAGATTTTTCTTTTCTAATTGTCCACAAATGAAGGAAATTTACCGAAAAGTAAAGAAAATTGCCAAAAAGGAAGCAAAATTGACGAGGGGAAGGGGGAACCTTTTTGTGTTTTGGCCTCCGCACTAATAATTTCTTTTAAAAGGTCCTTATATGTGTTGCAGGAAAGGCACATGTAATTCACAAGTGATTTGTTTTCACCGGACCCAAGGAATTTCCCAGGATGGGAAGTGGTTCAACACCGGATTAACACCCTGCTATTTTCAAAAAGTGTTCACAGAACCAGGCAGGGGGTGAAACTCCTAAAAATCGGTACCTACGGCTTTACGTCTCGTTCGAAGGACGGTGAGCGCCACCCAACCATTGGCCATTTATCCCAAAGGTCGGGTGGGTAGGTGGGGGAGAAGGTACTAGGTGTGTGATGCAAAAAACAAAACCTCTGCGTCTGATGTCATCGTATATCGTTCTGCAGAAAAATCGTTGTTTAAATCGCCATTGGAATCGAACCTGGAACTTCCAGCATGTCAGTCGTATCATACGCATCGGTCATACGGGAACATCTTACTCTTATTCAAAGGGGGGGGGGAGGGGGGGTGGTTTTTTTCCGACTCGAAAACCTATTACTGTATTAGGCTACGAAGGAAAAATCGCGATGAATTTGTGAATAAACATTTAATTTTGAGTAATGGCTCCACCAGAGTGTTGGCTTAAGGGGAGAGAGCGGCAGCACAAACGGCGTGGGGTCAAGTGGCCTGTTTAAGGGCCACAAATTGGTCCAGGGGCAAAGTCCTGGTAGCAGGGGCATGAGAAGGGTTCTCTCTCAAAGGGAGGGGCAAAACAAAAAAATCCCGGTAACAAGCGTGAAAATTGCACAGCTAAATTAAGTTTCTATCAATTGATCAATATTCAGTTAGTTGCTGCTAATCGGGAAAAATCCAATTTTCGGGAAATACCCTTAAATTTTCGAAAATCATTTTTAGGCCAGTTTTTCGATTTTCAGGAAATTTTGGCTAATGTTTTGGCCAATTTTTTCTGAATCTTCGAGGACTTTCCTTAATTTTCTGGCAATTTTCTTCATTTTTTGGAAAATTTCTTTCATTTCCGGACAATTTTCGAGAAGTTTCCTTCATTTTCTGGCAGGTTTGTTGATCTTGGGAAATTTTCTGCGAATTTTTTGGCCACTTTTGGGGATACTTTGCTCAATTTTCGGGAACTTTCCTTAATTTCCGGGCAATTATATTTCGATTTTCGGAACATTTTCTTCCATTTTGGGGAAAATTCCTTTATATTTCAGGAAAATCTAGTCGGGCCCAAGTATTATATTGTCATCATCATGCCGAATCGGGAGGGCATGATCCAGACATCCAGCTGATTCAGATATGATTCCCTGCATATAGGAATGTTTGGTTCACGCTTGCGATAATCTCCTTAACTGTGCAAAACACTCTAAAAAATCACACATATTTTGCACTTCAAACGTTATAACTAAAGATTCTCTTAATATTTTGTTCCATTTCAAATGGTATAGAGAACTTGAATTAATTATCTATCGTTTGAGGCCATTTTCATTGAATTATTCCAAAAGAAAGTACCGTACTTTGTAAACTATAAAAAGTGTTTTTTTCTTGTTTTTCAATAGGAGCGCAAGTAAAATCACAAGATCATCGCCTCTTTGACCTTTGTAACCAGACAATTAGGATATATCTGTTTACCATATACATATAATTCAACATGATTGGTGCAAAAAAAGGCCCGTACTTTCCAACAAATAGAAATCGATGAGAGAAAATCATTGTAATTGCGGGTTCACTCGTCGTCGAAAATTGTTTGCGTCCGCTTATGTATCCCTTTATTCTAATTCTGACGTAATCTTAGCGCGCCCGAGCTGCTTGGACTGTACTATTGTGTTCAGAGGGTGTCCTTTTGTTTGTGTATTTTAAACATGCGGCGAATAAGGTTTTCCAATTTCGGATTTTGGCTGATTTTCTTCCATTTTTAACAGTTTGTTTTGGTATATTTTGTTACACTGAGATATATTTCTTAATATATGACTGTATTCATTAGAAATTAAACATTATTTGGCCCAAATATTATCGACAACAATCATGAACGCAGAAGTGCAAGAGCGAGGCATAACGATTACATTAGGTTGCATGGTTATGATACCAAAAATAAAGAACTATGCTATTTATTAAACTTTTTGTATGAAATAATATCTGTTTATTATATATCTGAAATAAACTTCTTTATATCTTTTCTTATCACTGCAATCTTAACAATTGTTTTCTATTCAGCACAAGTACAGTTTGTCATACATTTGTTTAAGTAAAATAATTTTTAAAAAGTTTCTCATCAGTAATGTCTTGTCTAACAAACTTTTGAAGTAAAGTTGTGTGTGCATTAAATTTCATTTAATTTGTTTTGCCTTAAAATATTTCATTGGAACTGGCTAATTGTTAAATAAAATGTTGTCTAAAGTTCCATTCCACTTAGCCTACAACCCACATGCGGCATGCTATGCCGTCAAACATGGCAAGACGTCCCACCCTCGCCTACATGCCATTCCACCCTCTCCCTCATGCTGTACTGCCCCTCTCCCATATGCCATCTCAGCCTCTTGACGGTCACTGGTATTATCAAAAGGACAATCCTGGCTATGACACGCCACGCGTTAACACTCTCAAATCTGTGCAACCACATAATACTTTTGTATGATAAATATACACACATAAACGGCCTTTCTTGGGTGTTGATAAATCCGTAATTTTTTCGCCCTTAAAAAAAACAACTTAACAAACATGGCCTCCTGCGTGCAAACTAAAAGTAATCAACTATTGTTTAGATGACTCCGTTCTTAAAACCAACCAGCATAATAATGGTACAATCCAAATCCTACCAAGTGTATTTATAGTTTTCAGTAACACATCACAGCTAGTTCCGCGAATTTTTCCTAATGCGCGTTTTGAGGAGAAACATTCCCATATCCGCCCCCCTCCCCCTCCCCTCCCCTCCCCCTTCCCCGCCTCGTACGTCCATGGTCGTACGTTCAGCCGACTGAGCTACGCTACCTGCCTCACTTCTAATCTGAGTGCAGGGCCGCGACGCTGGGGGACATGGCCCCAATAAAATTCAATTATACCTTTACCTCCTCACCCGATGGGCAAGGGGCATAGGAAGGGTCACCTCTCAGGGGATAAGAACACCTAAAATTTTCCGGTTACAATCGGAACAACTAATAAATCAAGTTTTCATCAAACGTTGCTATACTAATTGGGAAATCTTCTTCAAATTTAGGAAAATCTTTTACTTTTTGTGAAGTGTCCTTCAATATTTGGGAAAGATTTTTTTTTATTTGGGGGGAAATTTTCTTAATTCTCAGAAACTTTTCAAAAGATTTTGTCTCTTTCGGGAAATTTTATACAAATTTCGTGAAATTTTATTCATATTTCGGAAAATTATGCCAATTTTTACCTAACATTTCGAATAATTTTACCAAATTTTCTTTAAATTTTACCAATCTTTTACATTTATGTTAATATTTTCCAATTTAGCTTCTCATCCGGGAAGAAAAGCATTCAACCAGAAAGATCATGTCTAAATACGACATAAAGGGTGCTTAAATGGCCGGGGCGTTCCTAGCTGTCACACTTTCCCATCTGTACAGCCAGTCATTAACTTAAAATGCTCGTTTCGCTCCCGACTTCCGCATTGCGTCACTGATGACAGGTCTACAGATTATTGCTGAAGCCCCCACTTCCGACGGCACTGAGGACAATTCCTTCTAATGGGAACTGGTTCCCTTTATTGTATGAGTCCCACTTGAACCTCTTATTGGGTTCCCAATGACTCAATGGGTTCCCATTCAATTTTGAATGGTGATTATGGGAATTTTCTCCTGGCATGCCTGGCCGCCGATGATCAGTAGGATATGCCTCGCAAAAAAAATGTAAACATTCTAAATCCAAGCATTTTAGGACGGAAAGCTAAACGAGTTTCAAATATGTTTAAAGTAAATGTCCTAGTACAAATGTGGGGTACATGTCCAAATGCTTCCTCATTTCTGCCCCTAATTACGACCCTGGATCATTTGGATGAATTGAACAGCTGAACAAAGACGAATTTTCAACGATCGAATAGCTACTAGCAGACTAGAGAGACAAATTGTTCCATTATCGAATTGTGATACAAATAATAAATTTATTTGCTATAGCGCATTTTACAGATTTAGGAGACTATGCATGAAGCGATGACCACGCACTGACGCAGGAATCTAAATTTCGTATTTTAGAGACCAGAATCAAATGTATGATATCCAAAGTATCAAGCACGTAAAGAAAGAATTGAAGATATAATAAAAACCCTGAAGATTTTGATTCAGCCAATCTTGATTGCTTACAAATTCAAACAATCCAAAATACGTCAGCATTGGCCGCTTGGCCGGGTGTATAAGGCAGTTTATGTTTGTCTCCTGTCTCCTGATAACGTTGCGATCTAGTGCCTTACTTTCGTCTATAACAATCATATTCTCGTTACTCCCTATTTCAACTGTATCCTCAAAAATGTCCTCGAAAATGTACTATTTAGCTTCTTATACACCAAGGACGAATCGCGTGGGAGGGGGAGGGGGGATCTTCCCTAATAAAAATTGGTATAGGAAATACTTTATCCCACACTTTTTAAGAGAATAATGATTTTCTTTCATTAATTAATCATCGATAATTTGATTTTCCCTTTTTGCTTAAAACGCGCTTAAATTTCCTAAAGGCGCTTAAATTTCCTTATAAGGCTTCATGCAGGAGCACCTTCCGTGGATTCCTTTAAGAAGCATATTTCAACCCCTGACTTTTCCAAAGGAATTAGTATTGGCATTTTGCTTTGATATAATTTGACAGCCATTAAAAAAGTTTGCAGTTTTTGAGAATTGATCGCCGACGATTACAACCTGTGTTGAATGTTTTCTTGTCAAAGACCATTTTCTGGGTGCGTGTGTGTATGTGTGTAGTTCCATTAAATAGTGGTCCAATGATTTGTGGTGTTCTCAGCTAGGCTTTTACATCATGGCAAACTTGAATTAAGCTTTATTTGATGAAGCTTATTCAAGGATTTGTGTTTTGTCACTGTCTTATACATGCATACACATAACGATCAATTCTGACAAATTATCTTTTGCCTGCAAATATGGCTTAACAGTTCCGCGTGTAACCGTGACATTATGGTCTCCATGTTGCACACGGAACAAACATCATTATTCTGCAATGGCACAGAGAGTATAGAAGTGACTACGGTCACATGGTAATGCCTAAAAAAAATATTAAAAATCAAATAGAGCATATAGTGACTTCCCCAAAAAAGCATCTTCCCCAAAAAAGATGTCTGAACATTTCAGTCCCTGCGTTCCCGCTAAAACTAAAGAAAATCGTTCCTATGTTCATGTTTTCTCGTAAATTGGAGAACGGAAAAGGCGGTAAATCTCAATTACTCATGCATGAATTAAAGTAGAAATAGCTTCGAATTTTTTTTGTCGCGCCCTTAGGACGCAACAGGACTAGTATTGTAAACCCCATGCTCAGAATCCGCCATCTTTCAATTGAGAATTATATTTTGAATTTTATTGAATGAAGAGAACATGGACTTCAAATGAAGTGCTATTTATTGAAGGTTGTATTTAATGGTTACTTTGCCATAGTCAATTTCAGCAATGCTAATTGTATTGATTGCGTACTTTTTATTCGCAAAAGTAATGTAAATTGTCAACGTTGAGCAATGTAGACGAACACTTCCTGTGCCAATCCGATATTTTGATAGCCAGGTCTAAAAAAAATGGTAGTATATAGACATTTTTACTGTTTCAGAAACATAATGGCAAATATTTATTACACCAAAATATTTTTTTGAAGAGTCATTAAGAGATAATGCAGGAGAATTATATTATTTGAAATTTGAAATGAACGAGGCTAGTCTCACCGGATGTAGTGAGACAATCACCTCACTCGGTAGGCAATACATGATAGGCAATGCTTGCAGTACTTGTGTCGGTAGCATCCTTAAAGGAATTTTTCCATGGATTTTCATTTTTTCATATATGATAGAGAAAATTTGTAGAAACAAAGTGGTAAAAAAACTATGTTAATATCTTACTCCGTTTAGAAGTTATAATGATTTAAAGAGTAGAAAAATGTTCTTTAAAATACCTCGTACAGTACATGTCCTTCAGCTTGGTGATGTCATCAAGGCAATTCCATTACAGTTATGTATTTCTTACAAATTTAATCACACTTTTTTACATTATCGAACAGCATTTTTGGTTCATTATAGAGATTGGGTGGAATAATTTACAAGAAAACAGTTTTTTTCTTTCTTGGTGTACATCACATTTACAATGAGAACAAAATCCAAATCATTTAAAAAAAAAAAAAAACGTTTTGTTAACATTTCTCTATGACATCACAGATGTTGCCAGTCAGGCACTTTTGTCCAAATTCCAAATATATTTTAAAAGTGTTGTAACTTCTAAAGGAAATAAGATATTGACATAGCTTTTTTTCACCACTTTGTTTTTAAAACAAATTCTCTATCATATATATAAAAAAAAGAAAAATCCATAGGAATATTCCTTTAATTTGACGGTAATACAAGTACCGCATTATTACGGTGAAAATGGAATGTCGTGCATGCGCAGAAGTAATTTTGTCAATCGAGATCAGTTGATAGTCTCTTCCGCAGGCGCATACTTTCTATTACTGACAATTAAAAAAGAAAAAGAAGCAAAATGGTACTGATATTGCCGTTGCTGTTAAACCGCTATATACTTAGTAGCTTGATATGTGTCTGAAACCGCTGAGGTCTATTCAACTGATCATTACGTAATTGCATGAAACAGAAACGACTGTACAACGTCTTACACTATGTTATTTTGCTATTTCTCTTACAAGAACACCCTTTAAAAAAAGGCTGTCATGGCATTATTTCTTTTAGTATGGATAGTGATATAGAAAGCAGTGGTGTGTCTTAAGGGGCAGCGCTTCGCCCCTAAAAAATCATAGCACCCCTACCCCCATCTCTCTCTCAAAAGAAAAAAATCAACTTCTGCAAAATTTTCATGAATTTTAAGGAAATCTTCGTAAATTTTCGGTAAAATCTCCTTCATTTTTTAGAAAATTTTCTTCATTTTCGTGAAATCAAAGAGCTTGAAGCTCTTGGTAAAATCTTCAATTTCCGGGAATTCTTTTTTAATTTCCAGGAAAAATCCTAACTTTCCAGTAAAGCACTGTCAATTCGAGAAATTGTCAGGAAGTGTTTCCAAAATCGAACAAAATTCCCAACAATTTTACGCATTTTCCTTCAATTTTATGTTAATAACTTCACACTTTCATCAAAATAAAGCATTCATGCAACCGGGAAATAAACCCCTTTTCCCGGGTCAGAATGATGATTACACCGGATGTGGTTCTGGAACTTAACAAATTGTTAGCGTCCATCACGTACACACTGTAATCTTGCAACCTGTCAAATTCGGCGTGGGTAGAATTTATTTCAGGAGACCCAAGTGCAGATCGTCTTTATTTATTGTATCTATTCTATTAAATTAAAACCTACATAACTTAGTGTTCTCTTTCTTTAAAGGTCGTGTCTAGCTTTTCGTTTTTGAGCACCCCCCTCCCCCTCCCCTCCCCCTCCCCCTTAAAAAAATGATAATAATCAACAACACACTTGTAAGGCCTGTTTTAGATTAGGGGGGACAGAGGTGTATGAGTTAGGGCCCACCACGTGAAAGGGGTTTTATTTCCCGGTTGCATGCATGCTTTATTTTGATGACAAAGTGTGAAATTATTAACATAAAATTTAAGGAAAATGCCTAAAATTGTTGGAAATTTTGTTCGATTTTCGCAGCACTTTCTGAAAATTTATCGAAATTGACAGCGCTTTCCTAGAAAGTGAAGAATTTTTCTGAAAATTGAAGTAAATTTTCCGGAAATGAAAGATTATACCAAAGAGCTTCAAGCTCTTTGATTTTAAGAAAATGAAGGAAATTTCCCAAAAAAATGAAGAAGATTTCCCGAAAATTTACGAAGATTTCCTTAAAATTCATGAAATTTTCTCAGAAGTTGGAAGTTTTTTTTTTTCAGTTTTTTTTTGGAGAGAGGGGTATGATATTTTTAGGGGGCTAAGCCACTAAACATGCCACTGCTTACTTTCTTTATTACTATCCTTACAAACAAATTAGATGCCACTACAGCCATTTTTGAAGGGTGTTCTTTTATCTTGTTAAACCACCAACGTATAAAACGATCAATGTCCATCGACCAGTTGTAACCCATTACTTAAGTTGTATGCGTCACTTTTTTGTTTACCTTTTTACAACTATTTACTACGAGTCAGCTGATTACAAACTGTTTATGGCCTGGATAGCTTTGCAGCGAGCAGATTTGACCTTGCAACTTACATATTTGCATATGTGCACGATGCATGTTACGCAACGAAGGTATGCAGTATGGCTGTAAGGTACGCAATAAATTAGTCGCAGATGATTCATACTCCAAATATGCAAGTGCGACAAAGGTTGCGTTATAAAAACGGAATTGCCATTTAGATGGACCAGGGATCTGTTACTTTGACTAGAGATGAAATTATACAATTTTTCTCCCTGCTATCATCTTGAAGACAAGGTTAAACCAACACACACCTTAGGTATCCCTCCCCCCTCCCCCTCCCCCTTCCTCCTGCACAAGGCGGTCATAAAACAACATGGTGTTTCACTGGCAAATCTCACGTAACAGCTCTCTGGATGAACAATAACTTGTTTCCTGCGTAGACTATGGAGGTACTTTGGAAAGGTAGACAAAACATGGGATGGGGGACCTTATGTAACAATTTCTATATTGCTTGATAGTATATTAACATCAATATCTAAACAGATCAGTTTTTGAGTTATGGCTATTCAAACTTTTGATCAGTTTTTAATTTATGCGGAATTTGTGATGTGTGCGAGTAGCTCAACAACTCAAAATACACTGAGCATACAATTTTGATTGGGAATTGGGTAGAGACTCGAACTGATTTTATGTCAGAATTTTGGCTAAGCCACCTCAAACGATTTACAGAAAACAATGCCAAAGTCACCCTGCTATGCATGCAAATCAATGCCCCAGTTTAAAAAATGCTGTAAAATGGTTTTTTTTTTTTTAATTTGTCATTGTATATTGTTTTGTATGCATGTGTATGCAAAGGTAAATTTATTTGTACATGTAAATTGTAAATGTTGTGAAAAATTAAATAAATGAAATGAAAAATAAAATAAAATGTTCAACCAATGTATGCTAATCAGGGTGTAAGAAGCTTTCGAAAAGTGCGAGGGGGAACGACCTCTTAGAAGGCACTTCCCAAGTCATATGTTCCCCATTCAATCTGTTGATAAAATAGTAGTAAGTCCAACACAACATTACAATAAAGTAAAAGGAGAAACTTTTCATTTTCCAAAGGGGGACTTTTGTCAGTTTTCGTTCCAGTTCCCACTCTCCCCACCTGTTCGTACACCTATGATGCTAATGCTGCTTCTACACGGCAATACACTATCAATACACCTTTAAGATCTATTGAATTGATAGTCAACATATATCACTGGCGCATAATAATCAGGAGGCCCGGCAAGCACGGGTGTACATAGCCACGTGTCGACCCGATCCCCTTCCCCCAACGACCCGTCCTCATAAAGGTCCAACAAGTTTGGTAAAAGGTCTAAATGTTTGCTTCCGAATTTTAAGACTCCGAACAGTTTAAAGACTGCTACAATTTTGGAGAACATTTTTTGTTTGTTCTACGTGCCCGGGCCAAGACCCCTGTCAAGACTTTTGTAATTGATGTTTTACCCTGAAAGATATAGATACACAAATATAAATTCTGAAATAATTTACACACCATACACATTCGAGAGGTACTGTGATCCTCACATATCAATAACTTCCATTTACCCACACTTAAGATAGACGGCGATCTTTTGCAAAATATAACCCCCTCCGCTCCCTTCTCTCCCTAGGCCCGTAGTCAGAACGTTTCTGAGCCTGAGGAGAAACGAGCCACTGAAAGGAACGTGGGCAGATTTCCATGTGATTATACGCAAGGGAAACGGACCTTCATAAAGGGGGAACGGACCTTCATAAAGGGGGGAGGGGGGAGGGGAACTGCAACGTAGCCCTATGCTAATGACGGTTATGCTCTCCTTCACATAGGATGAAAAAATGTACACCCCTGTTTAAACATTTTACCAAGGAAATGTAGGTTAAAAATTTAGTGCCCTTGATAGTTGTTGCAGCTAGCTGGAATTTATTAGAAGCGTATTTCTTTAGATGCGCTTTCTTGTGAAATCTTTCTGTTACTGTTTCTGAATTGTAAATAGTGCATCACGTCTGTGTACAAACCATAATACGTGAACTATTTGCACTAACGTTAGACCGTGAATCGTGATGCTAGCCAATTTTGTCGCAAATAAAAATGCTGCTTAAAATTTAATGGAATATATGTTATGGATTGATACGCACACAAGATATAAGGCATGACTTTAATTTGTGAAGCAGAAGATAATAATCGAAATAAAATACAATGGCAGTAATTTCGCGCAACATTCACTTCACTTTTCGGGAGTTGCAGTGTGTCAGTTCAAGTTATCCCAAATACAACGCTTGCTTTTATTTCTAATCCGAACGTAGGTCCTACATGTAAATGCTTTGTGGTTCGTCAGGCATTCAGGCTCGCATTGCATACCTCACAAAACATTACGTAATCCTTACCAGTAAGCTTTTTGGAAGAAATGTAGGTTAATAATTTCTGGTGTGGAAGTGCCCTTGATAGCTACCTCAAGCTTTGATGCTTTCGTTATCGCTGCCAACGCCCAAGGTCATCGTAAGGGGCGTAAGATAGACCTTGAATACTATTTTGTAAGCAAAAGTCTTCACCTTCAGCCGTAGCAATGCCAATGGCTTCAGCCGCCGAGTCGGACGAGCTAAACGACTCACAAGTGTGGTGTCCGCTATGCTCGGAGCGATTGAATGAGCCTAGAATACTACCTTGTTTACATAGTTTTTGTCGGCCATGTTTGGAGCAGAGAGTGTATGAACAAGAAAGTGTGAAATGCCCTGTGTGCCTACAAGAAACCACTCTTGGAGAAATGGGTCTTGATGGATTGCCTTCTAATATTTTGATTAATAATTTGTTGGATGTTGTGAGTGGACAAGATGATGAACCAGAGATTGGAGGGCTAAGTCCTCATAGATTGTGCACATCTTGTGATGATGGACAGACAGCAACTCATATGTGCAGAGACTGCAATGAAGTTTTATGTGAAAGTTGCGTACAAGCCCATAACCGTGTGCGCCTGACTAAAGATCATCATATAATCGAGTGTGATGATACAAGTGGTAGCAGTGGTAAGGCAACCCCTGTCCTCCCAAACTATCAATATCCAGTGTACTCCCATCTGCTTCCAGACCACCTGGCTAGTTACTGCTCTAAACATGGGAGTGAAATTTTGAGATTGTTTTGTGATACATGCAATGTGGCAATATGTCGGGAGTGTACAATGATGGAACACCAAGGGCATAGTTTTGTGTACCTCCAAGATGCTGTTCAGGAAAGTCGTTCAATCGCCAAAAAGTTACTCAAGGAGGCAAGAGCCACACAAGAGGCTTTAGAAATAGGATTGAAAAATGCCCAGACTATGAAAGACCGCGTTAATGCACGTTGTCAGGCAGTAGCTGTTGAGGTAAAAGCTACCATAGGACGTCACCTAAGTGCCCTGGAGGAGAGAGAGAAGGAGCTGATGAAAAAGATTGAGACTATTCGTCAAGTAAAGTTCAAGGCTTTGAAAAATCAAACTGATGAGATAACCATTGCCTTGGAAGGACTTGGAGCAGCGTTAGATATTGGTGAAAAGGTTCTTCAAACAGGATCGGATCTGGAGATACTTCAAACGCGAACCAAGCTTGCCGGTCAGATAGAGGCATTGAAGAATTTGCAGAGCCACATTCAGCCTCATGAAACTGAGAATGTATTATTCACAGCCCCTGATAGTGCCCTGCTGACAGCAATTTCCATCATGGGTAAATTGAGCACCAACTCGTTTCCAGAGAATTGCTATGCAACAGGCGATGGAATTAAACTTGCACTTGTCGGTCGTGCTGCATTTTTCTTGATTCACGGAAAAGATCACTGCTGTGAGACATCATTTTCAGGCGGGGACCAAATTGAAGTTTCTTTGCAGGGACCTCATAGAATGCTCCTAGGTGCAGAAGTAGTCGATAGGCAGAACGGCACCTACGCAGTTAGTTACACTCCTCAGCATGAAGGGAAACATCTGCTCTCAGCTACCATCCGTGGGAAGCACATCAAGGATAGTCCATTCCTGGTGAAAGTAGGTAGACCAAGAAATTACACTACCATTGGACCAGTTCTTCTCACTTTTGGTGGGGAGGGGGAAGGGGATGGCCAGGTGTGTCGCCCATGGGGAATTACCACTAGTAGGGATGGTTTTATCATTCTTGCAGATCGAAGTAATAACAGAATCCAGGTGTTTAATCCTGATGGGTCGTTTCATCATAGATTTGGTAGCCCGGGTTCAAGAAGTGGTCAGTTTGATAGACCTGCAGGTGTTGCCCTCTCTCCAGAAAATAACATCATTGTTGCTGATAAAGACAACCATAGAATCCAAGTGTTCTCCTTTGAAGGGGCTTTCCTTTTTAAGTTTGGTGAGAAAGGGAGTAAAAATGGTCAGTTTAACTACCCCTGGGATGTTGCGGTAAATAGTGAGGGAAAGGTACTTGTATCTGACACAAGAAATCACAGAATACAACTCTTTTATCCCGATGGTAGTTTCTGTAACAAATACGGGTTTGAGGGTCCCCTCTGGAAACATTTTGATTCCCCAAGAGGAGTAGCCTTCACATGTGAGGGTTATGTGGTAGTCACTGACTTCAACAACCACCGTTTGCTTGTCATACACCCAGACTTTCAGTCTGCAAAATTCTTAGGGTCAGAAGGAAGCAGTAATGGTCAGTTTCTTAGACCACAGGGAGTGGCTATTGATCAGGAGGGCAATATTATTGTTGCTGACTCTCGCAATAACCGCATCCAGGTTTTTCAAGCAAATGGAAACTTTGTCTGTTGTTTTGGTTCAGGCCCGGGAACTAGTCTGGGGCAATTGGATCGACCCTCAGGGTTATGTGTGACACCCGAGGGCCTAATCCTAGTTGTAGATTTTGGTAATAACCGTATACAAGCATTTTAGGAACCTGTTGATTCCAAGTTTACTAATAGTTACTGCAAATTTAAGAGCTACTGTACCTTAAGTTAGACAATTTTTTGACACAAGCCAGTAAATACAGTATGCTTTAACTAACATTGATGCTTTCTCTACAGTAGATTGTTTTTGCTGCTTATAGACAGCCTACCTCAGTAAAAATTACATCAGGAAAAAAGTTCAGACAACATCTCCTACTCACCCTCCAAAAAGCTTTAAGAAAATCTACCTCTGAAATAGATGTATTAATATTTATCTATAAGTTATTGATAGTTATTGATAGAGGTTTTACTTGTTTGATAATTTATATATTTATAAGAACTAAAGGAACCTTTCCACATATGTCATATTCAAAATACAAGCATTGTATTTAATAACAATTCACATACCTCAGATTGACATTTCAAACATACAGCAGATTTTTATTTTAAGATTCTACATTTCTCTTAGAACAAAGAAAAGGTGTTAATTTTCTGCTGGCAAAGTATTCTACAAGTTATTTGTGTGTGAAAATAATTTTGTTTGTACTAATGATCTCAAATTCCCTGCTTGCCAAAATACCTCAATAATTGTGAATCTTTTTTTTCAGATTTCATAGTTCTGAAATCAGTGAAGTGCCAGCTTACCTATTCTTTTAGTTTGAAAAGAAATTGCCTAACTGTAGGCTTAGTCCAAGGTTCACAAATAATTCCTGTGGTATAATGAATTTAGCAATGGATTATTCTTGTTATCCCTTTTTCACTGTACTGTACAGTCTTACATGTACAGTAAGTACAGATTTTAAAGGACTTACTGTACTGTTAGTTTAGTGGGGACTTCTATGTAATTGCCAGCTCTAAATTTTTTAAATTATCTATAATCTTAGGAAAGAAATGTACACTGTACGATAGTCTAATAATTAATATTGCACAAAACAAAAACCCACATAAACTTGGTTTTAAAAATATTTAAATATTTAAAACATATTTCATAATGGAATAAACACATTAAACTGGAATAAATTAATATGAAAAATCTTTTAAACCGGTAACAAGTCATTAGTTGTATGTACAGTATGTAAACTGGCCATGAAATATCTTAAACTTGCCTTAAAAGTTGTGAAGATGTGAAGATATTATCAATTTCAACACCTAGGTATGGGTGGGAGTTGACATGTTTTAGTGGCTGGTTGCATAAGGTATAAACAGGTGATTTAAAGCATTTCTTAGAGGAAATTGACAAGATGTAGCATTTGGAGGGGTTGACCTGTGTTCGTCTGGAGTCGTATTAAGCGTTTGTGATAGCATTTGTACTAACGGCGACCCGTCATTGTAATTGTGTGTTCAACTCTCTCTCTTGTGAAGATGACTACTAACTGAAAAAATAAAGATGCTGTTGCATTATTGTAATAGACAATTTTTGAAGAATTATAGGTAATTTGATGCCCTCATTAGTTAGTCTGTACTGGAGCTATTGAGAAAGGTTAGACTGAAGTACGGTGCTCTTTTGATATGGTCATAGATTTAACATTTTCAAAGTATACTGAAAATAGATGTTATTGCTATACAGTAGTTTGCATGATTAATTTAAATCAGAATCATTCAGATTAGATTTGCTTATTTCGTAAAGAAGATTTTTTACAGAAAAAATTTATTTTTCTTAGAGTGCTTTTAAAGCATAAAAGTTATAATTTGTACGTTTAGCCTCCGTTTTTGGTGTGCTTTTGTCTGGACAAAGAAAGTGTTACAGTAGAAAGTTCAAAGACAAAACCATTTTTTTTTTTTTTTTAAATTGAGGACAGCACTTGCCAAGGCTTCCAATCATGATGCTGCACATGTTTGCTCTGATTAGTTGCTGCTGAAGCTATTGATATAGATACTTTATAATTTGCAGTTATTGATAATCTTTTTGAATTGTAAGAAATTTGTATAGATTTATCGAAATGCATCAGTTGAATAATGCATTTCCAAAGTAAGAATTTGGCATTCCTCGCACAAAAATTTTTTCCCCAAAATTCTTAATATTGTATTTGATAGAAACAACAAAGTTGTACTTTCCCTATCAAGAAAAAAAACTTTAAAAGTTATGTTGCCTCAGGTAATGAATTATGATATAGGAATATTGTGAAGAAAAAAGTATATTAGGGAGTTCCAAGAGTGAAGCTAAATATTATCTTGTTGCAATGGTGTGAGCATCTACCTCAACAGTATCATGCGATTATCTCTACCTCATTTTATGTCTCTGTGTGTTTTATGTGTATAAGAAACTTAGATACCTTCACTGTTTATCAAAAATTTAAAAAAAGAGGGAAAATTAGGAACATAATAATTTCTCAGGAAAAAATGTTGCCTCTGTTTGTACTGCTTAAATGGTGTTTGTATATTCTAAAAGCAGCTGTTATTTTGCAATCATTTATCTAAATATTAGGTATATTTAATAATTTTTTTGTTTTTGAACTGTTCTCAACTACTAGACCAACTGTGGTCCATGCCAAAATGCTCTTCCTAGATCCAATTCCAGAGCATTTTTTTATGGTGTTGTTAACTAAAAATTCATAAAGAAATACCTTTCTATTCTTTTGTTGATATTTAAGATTGTTTGCGTAAGGTTGATATAATTTTTACAAAAACGCAATTCAGAAAGCAGACATTTTGTCCAGTGTTTTGTTCCAGAATCGCATTTAATGCCTGAATGAAAACATTCTACAAAGAGTGTTCCATGTTAGCAACTGACAAACACTGAATAACTTATTTTTATCATACATGTATAAAACAAAGAAGAAAACTTCAAACCTTTCATTTGAATCAAATTTCGTTTTGAAGATGGAAAAATAGGCAAGATGTTCATCCTGATTCAAAGATACCGGCAGTGTGGTCTAGAAATAGGATTTTGTTTGTAATTATTTTCATAATCATTTTTAACCAGATTATCTTGTAGTCATCCATAAGTATGCTTTCATATGCTGCAGTTAAGTATGTACTGTATTTCCCTTCTATACCTATGTTGTGTCATTTATACTTAAACAGTGTTAATCTTTGTATGCAAAATTTTCCTCAGTTGTGTTTTCTTTTTGTCTTGAAATGCATGTATGAACCATTTATTGTGTTGTGTATTTATAAGCAATAGTTGCCTTTTAATCTTTTTTTTTTTTGCATGTTTGATACGTTAAACGAAAACAGTTGAAATGAATTTTAAATGCAGTTGAATTGATGGTGGAAGCTGTATTGTACTCTATAATTGGTGTGTATTTTATCATGTGGTTATGAATCGTGTTATTTAGTATATCATGAATTAAAATTGTATATTTAATATTTTGTTAGTAGACGTTGAATGCTTTTTGAAAGGTTTTAATGGCATACAGTATATATTTTCTAAATGTGTAAAGCATTAAAGACTTTGTTCTTTGTAAATCTAATTTCCACGAAAGCTCAGGTTTTTGCATCAAGAGTGTTTTATTATTGTAAAAAAAGAATTTGTCAAGGATGAAAAATTGTAGCCATGTATAAAGCAATATATAATTGTTGATTTGTGTACAGAAACAATGCCTCAAAGGCCATAAGATACTACTCCATTCCTGTGTATGTTTGTTGTTTATGCAGAAATGATGACACTATTTCATTCAGTAATAGTTTGGTTTGGACATTTACTTACACTTTAGTAAGGGATCAAGCTTCAACTGAAAAATCAAGTTTCCAGTATTGCTGCATAAGAAGTGGAGGGGTGGGAATGATGGGGGTGAAAGAATTGGAGGGGGGAGGGGGAATGGTGATGTGTTGAATTAATAGGGATTTATTGAATTCACATGACTTGCAAGAGTAACTTTGCAAAATAATGTAAGGTAAGGAAGCTCTTGTTGTATTTGGTCAGGCTTTCATTTTGAATTTTATCAGGAAAGACAACCACCCTTGCAAAATTCATTGCTTTTAGTTCCTTGAGAAAGTTATTTCCACTCGGAGTATGTAGAGATATTGTGATTACAAGTAATCTTACTGTAAGTCAGAGGAGTTACAGTAAATGTTTATAATCAAGTCTCCAATAAAATTAACTGTATATGTATATGTATATATATATATACAGTGTATATATATATATATATATGTATATATATATATATATATATATATATATATATATATATATATATATATATATATATATATATATATATATATATATGTGTGTGTGTGTGTGTGGGGGGGAGGGATGCAGCTAATTACCTCAAGGTTACAAATTGTTCTTTACAGAGATCCACATATATGTTATTCTGTGGCTTGCATGCTCTGTATACTTACATGTATAGAGGTGGAGCTAACATCAATAATTTGAGGAGAAAAAAAAAAACTGAAAATACAAAGAGTTTAAGCTGGAGACTATTATACACATGAGACAAATAGTGGTTTGAGGTCCTCTTAAAAAAAATATTACAATTTGCAATTTTTTGGGATCTAAATTATAATATAAAGTAGAGAAGATATTTGATTGAAAATGACAAACAGAATGATTCAAAAGAATGTACACAGAAAGTTGTTAAATAACGTACAGTATGGAATGATTTGAATGATGATCTGTTTTTTTTTTTGGCAGAAAACAGTTTCGACACATTTTCTCCTTTCAGACTTTCTCAGTAATATAGTAGAAAAGTTTTTGGTCATTTTGTAATTGACAAGAAATGCATGTAAGGATATAGGCTTCTGTATGAATCCAACTTTATTGAATGAAATGGTTCATAATACAAACAACAACCATTCACACAATGTTCTATTTTGTTATTGAAAAGTCTTAAAGGCTAACACTGCTCAGGAAAAGTGTTTTATGTAAAACATAAAATATGTTTCGATAATTGTAATTTGATGCGGGTTTATCTGTCAGTAAAGTACCACAGCAGTCTGAGACTGGATATTTTGGTATTGCTTTTGCGCCTTTACATTTTTTTGAAATGTTTTTTTATAAGCTTCAGTAATAAAGCATGAATGTTTTAAGAATAGTACTCGCCTCCTAGTGCTCACAATTGAGCATACTGTATTTGTAGTGTATTTTTCATTCTATAGAATAACTTTTTTAGAATTTTGTGTAAATGGTCTTAATTTAAGGAATCAGCATCCAGTGTCCTTTAAAAAGTGTGATCTTTTGCAACCTTTTGTTCATGCTTTTCTGATGCTTTTTTTCTGTAAGAAAGTTGCGATTTAATGATGTGATCGACATGCATGTGTATTGATATTAAGTAAATACTTTTGGTTGTTGGAGATTGCATGTTTGTTACTTTTTTTCCCTGGAAGGTGAGAGGGAAGGTGAGAGGGAAGGTGAGAGGGAAGGTGAGAGGGATGGTGAGAGGGAAGGTAAGAGGGAAGGTGAGAGGGAAGGTGAGAGGGAAGGTGAGAGGGATGGTGAGAGGGAAGGTGAGAGGGAAGGTGAGAGGGAAGGTGAGAGGGAAGGTGAGAGGGAAGGTGAGAGGGAAGGTGAGAGGGAAGGTGAGAGGGAAGGTGAGAGGGATGGTGAGAGGGAAGGTGAGAGGGAAGGGAAGGTGAGAGGGAAGGTGAGAGGGATGGTGAGAGGGAGAGGGATGGTGAGAGGGAAGGTGAGAGGGAAGGTGAGAGGGATGGTGAGAGGGATGGTGAGAGGGATGGTGAGAGAGATGGTGAGAGGGAAGGTGAGAGGGAAGGGATACAAAACCATGTCATATTCATACAATTTTCCAAATACTGTCTTCAATGTGTTTTCTGATGCTTTTTTCTGTAAGGAAATTGAGATATTGTACCTCAAGGTTAATGATGTGATTGACAGACATTGTTTATAGATATTAATTAAATACTTTTTGTTGTTGGAGATTACATATGTTGTTGTTTTTTTCTCCCTAGAATGTGAGAGGGAAGGGAAAAAAACATAATTCCAAATCATATCATATTCATCCAATTTTCAAAATCATGATCTACTGTCTTCAATGTGTTTTTTTCTAAATTATGATGCATAATTTTCTGATATTTGAGAGGCATAAAAGTCATCCGCAAATTATTGTGACCAAATTTGGTCTCAAATTGACACAAGATGTCTTGTAGATATTTCTTATAATAAATCACATTTATGAATTTGTCTATTTTGTTCTCTGAATCTCTGTCCAGGGGAACATTTTCCATTGACCCACCTTCCATAGCTATTACTAATCTATATATTCAAATGCTTCCATTTCATTTATTTGAAAATGGATGGGTTGGGCCCCATCAGCTATGGTAGTTGATTATTGTTGGGCAATTACAATTGTCATTGTCATAAATTGGGCTTGTAATCCAAGTATCTAGAAATGAAAAAAGCAAAGGCAAAATATAGATGATGAAATTTCCTCCTCTTCTTGCATTTGAGTCCCTATGTGCTCCTCCAGGCATCAAAGTTTTCATGTAATTGCCCCCTCTTTTGAGGGGTTTGTTGAGAGGTAAACGTTTTCTATAAGCATTCTGATTGCTATTTATTATTCTTGAAGGTGGTGATGTTAACCTGATCTTAAGCAATTGTTAAAGATTAAAAGCATTGATTAAGTATTTCTTTAATGTGTAATGCCTCTGATTTACAGTATTGAAGTAACGTCTCGTATTTTCATCAGAGACATTTGTTAACTTATGGGTAAATAAATATGAATTCATATATATATAAATATGTAGTGTCGCAGGAAAGTAACGTTGTCCTATGTCTAAAAATGCCATTCTGAGATAATCACATTTTAAGTTCTTAATTCTGCATAAATATAGGCTAAAATTGTTAAAAGAGGCTAAGATGCATATTAATAGAGCTTATACATGTATAACTATTTATTGGTAATATTGTCAATAATAAGATTATGCCCATTTTGGGGTCTAAATGGACTTGGGACAATTTTGAATACCAGATACTTTACATATGTATATTAAGTTTTCGGGAAATCCAAAAAGTCCTATTTCCATAATTATTTTTTGTATTCCATTGATTCTATAATACATGTAAATTTATTCACATGAATCTAGAAATAACTTCATCACTTGATGATTGGACCACTTGAATTTGCAAAAGGGGTTAGAACAATAATTTAGTTAGAGGATTTGGACGAAACCACGGTAACAGACTGACTATAAACAGGGATTTGGGTATTAGAGAAGTGAAACAGGGATTTGGTATTAGAAAAGTGAAATTACACATTTGCAATTTTTTTTTATTTCATTTAAATTATTATACCTTGGAGCACTTGATTTTGCAAAAGGGGTTAGAACAATAATTTAGGTATAGAATATGGATGAAACCATGGTAACAAACTATATAAACAGGGATTTCGGTGTTAGAAAAGTGAAACAGGAATTTGGGTATTAGACAACTGAAATTACACATTTGCAAACTAAAAATATTCCATTTAACCCTATAAATATACCTTGTCCAAATATTGTTTTTTGTTTGTGTGTTTATGGAAATAAAAACAGTCTTACAGTATGTTCAAGTGGAATTAAAACCAATGCTATGTCCGGGACATAGCACATTTTTTTTCTTTCCACAATATCTTTTGGCCTAGGTGATATACAGTATGTTAAGTCAGTTGTATATAAAGTAGCCTTCTTGGTTTTAGAATATTTTCCAATAATAAAAAAAAGAGTGAAGTTTGCCAAAAATGGACATAGGACAACTTTACTTATCTAGGACGATATGGTGGTATTCTGCCGATGTGGTGATATCCTGCTGATATGGTGATATTCAGCCGATATGGTAATATTCTGCCGATATGGTGATATTCTGCCGATATGGTAATATTCTGCCGATTTTTTTTCATTGATTTGATTTTGTTACTCATTACAAAATTAATTTATGTGATATACTATTCTTCCCTTGTATGTTTTTCTTCTTAAATTTTTACACGCTGCTTTTCATTGACTTGATTAGGTCATTGATGTTCTAACTCAGGGAATTTCTGCCAGTGCTTATGTAGTTAGCTTATATATAGTTAGTTCTTGCATGTGATTGAATGTAGTAGTGTTTATAATGTAATTGAAAATATATTTAAGTGCTGTGAAGTCTTTTTACTGTGCACAAGGAATTGTTTTAAATCTCTTTTGTTTACATGTTGTAAGACCATATAAATAACTGGATTGTAAAGAACTTGAAAGTGAAGGGGAGGAGGGGGTGGCTTCTTATGGACAACTCAAACTTTTATAGTAAAACATTACAGTAAATGCAATGATCAACAATTTATTTAAGAGAAAATGCTACAAGCATGAACAAGAAATGTAGATTAAATGCAAGGAATTGGTAATTAATTAAATGTTTTCTAGCTTTAGCTTTTTGACTCCAGCTATAAAATAAACAAATGAAATTTGAAAATGCAGAAATGATATGCCATTCTCTCTTCATCTGTACATATCTAATTCCCTATAGTTTGATGTCCAATGGAATTAAATCTTAGAATTGTAATTATAAAATTAATTAAAAATATAACCAGGGGAGCAAGATATTTTGGTTTTTCTTCTTAAATGCCCAAATTTGGTTTTTGGTGGAGGGGAATGCAATAATATTTACTTTGAATATTTCTTAGATATGCAGAAGGTTATTTTAAAATTGTAAAATTGCATTTATAGCCTTACAGCATTCTGAAGACCCCACAATAGGAAATGACAGCAAATCATGCTGAACTTTCTGAACAAATTGTACTTGTTTTAACCAAGAAACTCAGTTTAGTTTTAAATTGTCTTTATCCATTTAATAGAGGAATTGATGTAATGGTAGAATATTTTGTCTACAACCAATAGATTATCTGATTATGTTGGTGATGTGCTAATATGAAAAAATTGAATACTTCCACAAAATCATTTTATAGCTAACATTGCGAGGAGTTATGTACTTTTAATGGAGTTTCCACACGGTTCCATCTCCACTTTAAACTGCATGTGAGACTAGTAATTCTTGTTTGACTTCAAATAGATAATAAGGTTTACATAAGAAACGGGTGTTTAATTCCATTAATTGTTTTCATTTTTTTTCTTCATACCAATTACTTGAATGTATGTGCATTTCTTTACTGTGTGAAGTAAAATGGTTTTCTTAAGACTAGAATTGTAAAGTTGTATATGATTGTAAGTGAAAATACCCTACTGGGTATGTTTTGTGATGGTAGCGCTAAGTTGTTAGAGGTTAGTGTATTAATTATAGATCTGTAGGTCATTGCGTCCGTAAATATAGTTTTATAACAAAGGAATAAGCATGATTTATATTCATTGAATGTTACTATAACATCATGGGGTGCTGTTAAAAGGGGATACTTTATTATACTGTCTGGACTTGAAGTACAATGGAAATGTTGCAAAATGTGACTAGTTGTCTGTTCAAGCACCAAACAATTAAACATTCACATTTGACCTGTTTTGGCACATGTGACTAACTGTTAGTGCCATTAAACACAAACAAACAAACAAAGAGTTGTCTATTCTGGTGCAATTTGGATGTGTGTGACCAAACAACCAATTGGATTAATGCTCAACATGTGATGATAATTGAAATTGACCCTTTTATTCCTACAAAAAGATGGAAATTGTTGTTACATTTACAATTGTTTTTTTCAACTTTTTGTAACATGTGGAAACATTTACCTCATACAGGCCACTGGTAAATCACTCTCTACATAATGATTTGTTTAGATCAGGAAAACTGATATAGATTTGTATCAAAGTTGGCAGTTGGCTCATCTTGTCAGTTTAATCCACAATTCCTGCTGTAGAAAAGGAAGCATTCATTTCCCAAACTTTCAACATTTTAAACCACAGATCGATGATGGGGTCAGTATCTCTGCATGAAACACTTGCTCGTTTGATCCTCTTGTTGTTTTCTGATCTTCCAGATATGGATTCTTTCATAAGCTTAGGAGACTAGTGCTTCCTGTTGCATGTAGTTAGGGTTAATGGCATATGGGAATATAGGTAGGTTTAGTATGGCATGGGTTTCATATGTACCTTTTTACATTATTATCTTTAGGTATATTTTTTGGTCTGTTTAATGGTTTATGTGCAACAAACCAGAGCTTAATTGCTTCAAAGTCCATATAAATCATGAAAATTGAAAAAAGATCTCATCAAAATCAGGTGAGAATCAGCCATTTAACATCTTTTGTAAATTTTAGGTCTTACTGTATATGCAAAGTTGTGATGTATGAACAGGCAGACTCCATTTTCTTTTCTTATTTCAGTGTTTTTCAATCATCTTCTAGGCCTATAAGTTTTTGGATCTTACTCTACCTCAGTCAAAATCTAAAAGTGAAAGAAGTTTTTCTTTTCAAAGACTTGGTGAAGAAAAGAAGTATAGTAGCATTTGTATTATGTACAGATTTCATCTGTTTTCTCATTCATTCATCACAAATTGTACATACATTAAACAATCCTGAAGTTTGATTAATCATAAATCTGACACTAAATATATTGTTTTCAAAGTTTAAAGACTATTTAAATGAGAATTCTGTGCTCTCTGTAGTGGGGAATAAAACATAAATGTGTAGCTGTACATAGATTTTAAAAGCCCTGTTATATATTTTAAATCATACCTTAACTCAACTTAACTCACTCAATTTCAGTCTGACCAGAGTTAGTAGTATCCTGTAGAAAGTGTTTAACTAATTGCCCTAAAAAAAGATGTTAAACTTGTGTCAAAAGTTGTCTGCTGTTTACAAGAAGTATTTCATTTTGCTGTTCTTCAGCTGTCCTGACCTTTTCACATTGTTGGTTCAGAGATATGCATAAGTTGTTTTTGATCATTTTCTGTGGTGTCTTGTAAGGCATAAGAGGAGTTATTTCCTGCCATGCTACTGTTTTGTAAAGTTCCTGACCCCCATTCTGCCTTTGCCTCCTTGAAAAAAAGCAACCACATCTATTATGTTTTGGGTGAAAGAATTTCTGTCTCCTTTCCCTCTCCTTTTTACACAAATTGAAACAGTATGTTCCTAGAACATTTTATAAGAGCTGATTTTGCCTGAAGTACAATAAATTACCTTTTAGCTTATTTTGCATCTCATAACTTACGAAGTGCATGCATCATGCCATGGTTGTATTTCATCATGCCACCCACTTGTTCGTTGCCCTTTATCCCCCACCCCAGTATCCTCCCCAGCTCTGGTATCCTCCCCCAGGGCTCTAAGCTGGTATCTTTCCCCAGGACTCTTAAGCTGGTATCTTCCCCCAGGGCTATAAGCTGGTATCTTCCCCCAGGGCTCTTAGCTGATATCTTTCCCCTAGGACTCTAAGCTGGTATCTTGCCCCAGGGCTGTAGCTGGTATCTTCCCCCAGAAGTCTAAGCTGGTATCTTCCCCTAGGGCTCTAAGCTGGTATCTTCCCCCAGGACTCCAAGCTTGTATCTTCCACCAGGACTCTAAGCTGGTATCTTCCCCCAGGGCTCTAAGCTGGTATCTTCCCCAGGGCTCTAAGCTGTTATCTTCCGGCAGGGATGTAGCTGGTAAATTTCCCCAGGGCTCTAAGCTGGTATCTACCCCCAGGGCTCTAAGCTGGTATCTTCCCCCAGGGCTCTAAGCTGGTATCTTCCCCCAGGGCTCTAAACAGGTA
This sequence comes from Chiridota heheva, assembly GCA_020152595.1. Lineage (NCBI taxonomy): Eukaryota > Metazoa > Echinodermata > Holothuroidea > Apodida > Chiridotidae > Chiridota > Chiridota heheva. Next base: position 217,179 of record JAIGNY010004136.1, read on the forward strand.
TCTTACCCCAGGGCTCTAAGTTGGTATCTTCCCCAGGACTGTAAGCTGGCATCTTCCCCCAGGGCTCTAAGTTGGTATCTTCCCCAGGGCTCTAAGCTGGTATCTTCCCCAGGGCTCTAAGCTGTTATCTTTCCCCGGGACTGTAAGCTGGTATCTTCCCCCAGGGCTCTAAGCTGGTATCTTCTCCTAGGACTCCAAGCTGGTATCTTCCCCCAGGGCTCTTAGCTGGTATCTTCCCCCAGGGCTCTAAACAGGTATCTTCCCCCAAGACTGTAAGCTAGTATCTTCCCCCAGGACTGTAAGCTGGTATCTTCCCCCAGGGCTCTAAGTTGGTATCTTCCCCAGGGCTCTAAGCTGGTATCTTCCCCAGGGCTCTAAGCTGGTATCTTCCCCAGGGCTCTAAGCTGTTATCTTCCAGCAGGGATGTAGCTGGTAACTTTCCCCAGGGCTCTAAGCTGGTATCTACCCCCAGGGCTCTAAGCTGGTATCTTCCCCAGGGCTCTAAGCTGGTATCTTCCCCCAGGGCTCTAAACAGGTATCTTACCCCAGGGCTCTAAGTTGGTATCTTCCCCAGGGCTCTAAGCTGGTATCTTCCCCAGGGCTCTAAGCTGGTATCTTCCAGCAGGAATGTAGCTGGTATCTACCCCCAGGGCTCTAAGCTGGTATCTTCCCCTAAGGCTCTAAGCTGGTATCTTCCCCCAGGGCTCTAAGCTGGTATCTTCCCTTAGGGCTCTAAGCTGTTATATTGCATGTATATGTGACCATAATCCCATTGCTTTTAACAGCCTCACCCCTCAGAATTAATTTCCAAGAGTCTGCATGGTTAAACAAAAGTGATCCAGGGGCGAAAGTTTTATTTTGTAACTGCAGCTGAAATCAATAGAAAGACTTACAGGAATGCAATGCTGAAGGTTCAAGTTGAGGTCCATCAAACACTTTGGGAAATATTTTATTTGATAATTTTTCATTAATCACTGGGTATAACAGAGTGGCATGGCCACTCACCTGTACCACGGGAATTTTCTTGGTGGACCCTAACAGATTATCGGTAATAGTTGGCAATTTTTTTTTGGGTGGATCCTTTTTGCAGGATTTCGTAGTCCTGTGAAGTGGGACTTTTGGTCAAACAATCCCTACCCCTAAAAATTTAATGCTGCTTATAAAATAGTTCAATTATTGTAAACGACTTCAAAAATGGTAAATATATGAATGATCGTAGTTTAGTTGTACATTAGAAAATGAGAAGCACCTCTCTTGTGATATGTATTTCAGAAATGTATTTGATAAATTTCCATAAGAGTAGAGTGACCCATATTCATTAATCCAACAAGTTGTAGTTTACAGTTTTTGACAATTTGTCATTTACATCCATTTTGAAGTCTACCAAACCATTTGAAGTCTACCAAACGATTTGGAGTCTACCAAACGATTATTAAATTAGTGTCCATAGACTTTGAACTCTTACAGTGAATTAAAATATAGAAGTGATTAGAGATACTTCAAGCGAGATCAATTTGTGAGTTGTAGTAATAAGAGGGTGAAAAGTAGTAAGACATAATCATTTCCATTTTAACCTTTCAGTTATTTTCTAGTGTTAATTATTTCTTGATTTGTTACTTGTTAAGAATCATGCAAATTTTAATTGTATATGAAGTATAAAAAGATTGTGTATGAAATTTGATTTCGTTGTTGTAGTTGAAGCACTTTGTTCTAATTCTTTTGTTCTAATGCACAGCATTGAAATAGATTGTTCTGTGAGACGATTAAAGTACTGTTTCTTATTTATTTTACAACTTTTATATGATATGTGTGAAAGTGGATATGAGGTGGGGACATTTCCAATTTGGAAGTTTTTTGGGTGCTTTCAGAGCCCATCATTTTTGTCCTTTGTATTGTTGTTAATTTATCTGCTAAAGATTGTTAACAATATATCTGTCTAGACACAGGGGGTGGGGATGTAAGGGGTGCAATTTCCCCCAAACTAATGTGTTTTCAGGCAGGTTCGAGACCAACATACAGGCAAGGTTAGTAGTTCAGGTTAGTGTCAGTGGTGTTTTTTGGTCAAATTTCATTTGTCCCTCAAATCAAATGCACCTTAAGCCTATGGTGGTCTGGGAGAGAGAAAAAAAATCTCCCCCCACCTCTTCCCCACCCCCACACACACACACACACACATTGGAAGTCCTGGTATCACATACACCAACCACTACATATCCAATCTCATGGAAATGTACCAAAGCAATGCCAGAATGCAAAATGTTTCTTTGACAACATATAGGTATTATAGTCAATTTATTGTTTGTATGACTTTGTAGATGCTCTGAGGAGTTTACCCCTTGTATACTCATCGATGAACTCTTTAAACTGACCTTCAACATCACGCAAAAAGAATTTGCATGAAAAGAAATCTTTGATTATTGCTATGTTTGAGTGTAAAAAATGCTAAAATTGAGAGATTTTGTTAACTTCGTTCCCTGGACATTAACCAGACTTTTCCAGGACTTGTAAGTCACCATGGAAATCTGGATCCCTGGTCATTAATTCCCTTATTTAGATAATTCAACAACGTTCATCTTCTTTCACATGAACAGAATAATGTTTTATGATATTTTGTTTTGTTTAGAACAAGCAGGATGGCTAACATGAAGTCTCAAAATGTTAATAAACTTAAAAATGCAAGTTTACCCTTTATAAAGATAAATTAAATAACAACTTCCTTTAACAATTATTGTCAAATGGGTTGCTAACCCCATCGCAATTGTCGTAGAAAGATGGGGACAGTGGCGCAGATTTGTTTGGGGAAAATAGGAATGGGGGGGCTTAAAAATGTAATTCATGCCCGGTGATCGTACAGGGAGAGAGAGGGATTCAAATAAATCATTACAGAGCCAAATAAAGGCTTATACTTGGTCAAAATTTACAAACTTATAAGAATATGTTATTGAAATAAGCGAAATAAAATAAATTTTCAAAATTCCGTGTACCTGGAGGGGCCAGAGGACGAGGTCCCTGGAAGCTCAAGGATTTTTAGATAATTTTAAAGTCCACTGAAAGCATAGATTGGGTCCAAATTTCAAGATGTTCACTTTTCTATGGCCAAATATTAGTATCAAAATTTGCTATGAAAATAAGCAAAAAATAGTATTCAAAATTCTTAGCTGCTGCATTAATTTGATAGTCAAATAAAAATAAAAAAGCATTGATTTAATCAGAAGTGAAAGATTTTTATGATTTAGAGCCAAGTAATTACAATTTTACAGGGTCCCAAACTTATAGATTGAATTTCTCTCTACCCATAAATATGGAGGGGAGGGGAGGGGAGGAGGGAGTTGTTGACTTGAGTCACATATTTTTTGACTTGTGACTTGACTTGATTTGCAAACAAATAGCTTAAGACTTGACGTGCGAACAAGTGACTTATGACTTGACTTAAAAGAAATTTGACTTGTCGACATTAAGCATTTTCACCAAAAAAAAATGAAAACAGAATAATGGTTTTTAAGATGTAGATATTTGTAATGTATATAATCTAATTACAACCCAAACTGGACCAATATAACCATGTATACCGAACCTTTAATTGTAAGAACCTTTATGTAATACAAGTTGTACACATAACGCACAAAGGCTTACTGGATTTGAAGATGCTAAAATATGTAAAAGGAACTTAATGAATGATATAAAAACGACTGGATGAAAGGTTAGAGAATCGATACTTTTGTGAGCATGCAAGCATAGCTACAATATTGGACAAATCTGTTAAAACAATTCAGCTTTGTAAGAGTATTTAGTGTATTTCTCTTTTACTATTTCCGTCCTCAACTAATCACCCCTCCCTTTTTCCAATGTTGGATTTGGAGGAAACTGGGTACGTCAAGGAAATTATGCGTCATCATGCGTCCTTACGTTCTGTGCTGAACAACAAGATGCTGACAAATTTAAGTTTTGAATTGCAGCAGTTTGTATGTCGTATAAGCAGTGGCGACATGAGAGGGGTAGGGAAATAGGGGAAACGTTACGCTAGGTTCCTACAATTGAAAATGGTTTACATTAATAAACTATGCACTGATTTCTTTTTAGATTTTTGAGTCGCACGAACTTCAAGCATAAAAGAGGTTATTTTCAGGCGGGTGTACAGCAAAAGACTTATTTCGCCACTGTCTGCATGCTCGTAGCCAAGAAAGGGAAGGGGGAGGGGGAATCGTCCGAGCGAACGAACCCAATCTTGTGCAGGGGAGGGGGTCGTCTGAACGAACCCAATTTTGTTATTAGAAAGTGCCCTTTTAAAATCTAAAGGAATGATAAGCACCTGAAAATTCATAGTTTGTTGCCCTTTTAAACGAACCCCCTTTTGTTGAGAAAGTGCCCTTGTGAACTCTTAATAGAATAATAAGCAATTGGAATTTCAAAGCTTGTTGCCCTTTTATACGAAAAACGAACCTCTTTCAAATTCCTGGCTACGTGGCTGGTCTGCATTATATTTTTGTGCAAAACATATCCCCACTTTTCGAAGAAATTTGTGTATCCTTCAGTCTTTATGGTGACCAATTCTTTTTTGTCTTTACATATATTTTGTCTTTATCTGTCTATATTATACTTAACGATAACGCTGTATACTGTAATCACAACCTCGTGAATCTAATCAGCTAGTATTTATACCAAGGAATATTCGAAGCAAGTACACTTAAATAATTTAAATGTTTGTGAATTAAATTGGTCTAGGTAAGATAAGCACAAGATAATTATTCAATTTTTGGCTTTCTTAATGAGCTCACCTCCAACTATACAAGTGCCAGTCAAGGGCGCAAATCCAGGTGGGGACAGCGGGACACGTCCACACCAACTTTTACAGTGGTGGGGACATGATATACTGTGTCCCCACCAATTTTTCTTGACCAATGGTTTTCAAAAGGTTGTATTTTGGACCGCGGAAACGCAAAATTCCAATACGAATTGATGGTGGATCTACAACACACAATTTTGACAGTGTAGAAGAATTGTTTCGACCTCAATATTTCAAAGTTGTGGACAGTGCAATCGCAAATTTGGATAAATATTTCACATCTACCGATCTTACGGAATATGGGAAACTGACAGCTATGCTAATTATGGGCGAGTACAATGCAGTTGTTGCTGGACGTTACACTGAATTGGCTCCTGATCCAGAACACGAACTTTCATTATTTAAGAGGAACTTTTCTGGTACCTACATCAGTGAGTTCCATAAAATATTTGAATCAATGAGCCCGGATGTTCGAAAATGTTCCCGCAAGTTGAACGATTACTCAGACTCAATCTTGTAAATCCAGCAAGTTCCTGCACTGCTGAAAGATCATTCAGCTTCTTGAGGCGACTGTAGATGCGATTATGTAATACCATGAAGCAATCAAGGCTTAACCATCTGCTGCTATACGATGTACATAGTGAGATTCTGGACAAAATCGAACCACGCGTTATCGCGGAGAAATTCATCGACAACAATCCAGATACACGAAGAAAAGTATTTGGATGTTACTAATTATGTCTTTGACGTCAAATATAAACTGGACCTGATAACCTGTTGAAATTAATGGAAGGAAGAATTTTAAATTGGTGCACTATAGCACACTTTTCATCATACTGTGTGGCTTGTGGGCTTTCTAAGATAAACGTATACGAGCATGCAACATCCATGTACGTCCATGTAACATAAAGTATGATTACTTCTCATTTTATCTATTTCATCCGCAAATGTTGGAAATAGGGCGGAAATCGCATTTGCTATTGATAAAATACTGTAGAATGTTGATATTTTCCCACTCAGTGAAAGGCCTAAGTCTACATGGTTTTTTGTCCCCCTGATATTTTTTTCTGCGGACGCTCATGTATTTCACCAAATTACTACATTACTAAGTCATGAGATCTAAAAATAAAGGAGATTTAGAAGCACCTTGCAAGGTCCATGAAGTGTTATTTCCGGCGATCTAGGGGGTATATTTAGCAAAATTGTCTTCCTACGCTACGCGCCAGGTGATGGTGGCGCTCCGCTTAGATAGTGTCACGGATCCGATAGTGTCACGGATCCGATAGTGTCACGGATCCGATAGTGTCACGGATCCGATAGTGTCACGGATCCGATAGTGTCACGGATCCGATAGTGTCACGGATCCGATAGTGTCACGGATCCGATAGTGTCACGGATCCGATAGTGTCACGGATCCGATAGTGTCACGGATCCGATAGTGTCACGGATCCGATACTGACAAAATCGACACTCGCCCGACACGCGTCCCCAACATTATTTATGAGAATTTGCGCCCTTGATGCCAGCAGCTTCTTCTCATTTAGCTCTGAATGGATCGTGCACGGCGTCAGAATCAATCCGCCGCAAGGACTGACATGTTTTGCCTTATAACTGTACAAAGAGTTACGTTATAAATTACCAAGGATTTTCTTCTAATTGTTTAGCATATACTTATGAAACTTGTCAGCAAACAGAATAGAGCGGCAACATTGCTTCAAAATATATCAAAAACTATCATAGTAGCAAAATATTTCATTCAAAGCGGTTAGACATTGGCCATTTTCAATCTCAGGCACCAATTTGCATTTTGTATGCAAATTTTGTGATGTATTACAGGGCAACCGTGGTATTTTCTTTTGTAAATCCTTTGTTTTTAAATTGTCTTTGTTTGTAAATCCTTTGTTTTCAAACTTGTTTGCAACTCCCGACTAAAAGTTTTTGCCAACGTCTTTGCCACGCCCCAAATAAAACAATAGCACGAATACTTTTCTCTTATTCCATCATTTCAGTGACTAAGCGTCAGGATGTAAATATAAAGAATTGCTGTCTGCCCACAGCAGCCCAGTTATACATCACAAATTTTACATGAATTAAACACTTCTTTCAAACTCCAAAACTGATCTGCTGGGAGTTTTATACTCTTCCACCAACTTATAAATTGCTACATGTCCATATACCTCTAGTAAATATGATTTAATTTGTAATCTAGATATTTTCCTTCTGTCTGTCTGTGTAATCGTTGTACACAATTTAATTGTATCATACCATAGCAGAAATTCGCTAGGCCTTTAGCTTGAAAGTTTGACTCGTGACTTGACTTGACTTGCGAGCAATGACTTGTGACTTGACTTGACTTGCGAGCAAATGACTTGTGACTTGACTTGCGAGTAAATGACTTGTGACTTGACTTGCCAACAAGTCATTTATGACTTGACTGCTTGACTTGCCAACAAGTCACTTGTGACTTTACTTGACATGCAAAAATATTACTTTGTCACAAATCTGGAATAAATTCTAACCTCCGATTAACCGAAATCTTTCCAAGCTGTTACGGCCCTTTTTCACAGTATTTTTATCCGAATATATCCAACAATATGCTGTCATAATTTTCAGGAAATTTCTTTTCTATACCCATTTCTATTTAAAAATGGTAACGCAAATGATTATTTTGATTTTGCATTACATATTTCGTCTTTTCATCGATTGAATTTTGGAACTTTGTGTGTTTGAATCATTGTTCAGAACTTCAGGAGCTTCGTCCCTGGACCCCACGCAATTTCTCAATTTTCAGGGGACATTTTTTCGTTCGCTGCCTGCATGTTTAGAAATGGTAATTCCTCATTGATTTAATTTCTAGTTTAGGGCACCAACAAAAAGAAATCTTTAGAGCTTCCGGGTGCGTCACCCCTGGACCCCTAACAGGGCTTTGCACCTGGACCCACGATTTTGTCCAAATTTTCTCAAATTTAACGGGAAATTTCTCCTCTTATTTACAAATGGTAACGCAAAGGCTATTGAGTATATTTAACGCTTAAATCTAAGTTTTATCCCCTGTCAATTAAATTTTGTGTTTGATTTTAAGCCAATTTGCATAATTGGAGCATCAAAAACAAGAAATCTTGAGAGGGGGAGGGACGACCAATAGTTCCTCTTATGGCAACCCTCACCATCAGTTTGAAACTGATGCCTCTACACCCCTACCCTAATCAGAAGACGCTATAGCGACGTCCCAGTGTTCCTTGCCATTGAAATCCAACTTGAACTGTTGAAGGTATTTCAAATGTTCTATATATGTAGTTTATGTTGCGAATGATTGGAAAGAACATTTTGTCATCATTTCACGCCAAAACGCATAAAACAATTTTCAGCTTAAGCATGTACTTTCCGTGTAAAGAATATTCAGTGCCCAAAGCAATGCAGACTTGTCAGCTTGTCAGCTTATGTTGTGACGGAAAACTGAAAGATCTGAAGATTAGACATGCCTTACATTTGGCTATAGTTCCATTTATTTTACTCTAATTTTTCATGATCTAATGTCCAGGCTTGTCACTAAACAGCTAAAGCTGCAGTTAACATGCTTTGGAGAGGTATTGCCCTAGTTTATTTACAGGCGGGTATGTTCAAGACATAATAAAACTGCATTTCAAAGAGTATACATTTTTGGGGATGAAGAAGAGAAAGTAGGGAGGAAGATAATTCAAGGTAGACCTACAAATGTCTTTAATAAAAATGCGAGTATATATAGTCGTAATAAACATGAAAAAAGGCTAGAGTTGCCATGGAGATGAGTGAAAATAAAAGAAAAATGTTAAAGGATACCCTCGTGAATTTATTTTCACATATATGATAGAAGGCTATAAAGAAACATATCGGGGAACAAAATGTTGATATCTTATTCCGTATATCAGTTCTTGCATATCAAAGTTTTCACTAAAGTTATCTGTGTTGAAAAGTGACCACGCAGTGCACAATAATCAGATTATTGTACAATGATCCAAGACAATGTTTCTGTTTATGTATTTCTTCGAAAACAATTAATTGCCTCTTTCTAAATTATTGAAAACATTCTTTGTTAAATCATTGGAGTTGGGATATAACTTGCACTTTACATGTGTCTATGTATCTCACACTCTAAATGAAAGAAAACTAAATGTTATCTCATTTAAAGTGTTTTAGCCCAAAATGAGGTTTTTGCGGTGCGCCCGGACGATATTTACCATTTACCTGCTTACAAAGGGTTCATATCCACGTTCCCCTCAGTTGACCTACTATAGTATAAGATTTGTTTTATATTATTCAGTTATTTGCCATTATAAATTTTGAGATAATGTTTGGCCATTAAAATTCCTTCGTGTTAAACCCACTATTTTGCTGGCTTAAACAAACAATGACAAAATAAAAGAATGATTACAAAAAATGAAGATGTTACCCTAGGATGACACAGGCTGTAAAACCTCTAGTTCGAGCTCGGTCTTGGTGTTGAACAAATCAAAATAGGGCAGCCTATTAAGGCTCGGAGCTCGCTCTGACGACAGTGTTGCTTTATGCCTAAATCATTTATGCCTTTATGCCTATCCCATAAGGGCTCACAATGGTCATTTTGGCATTAATATGATCACCAACATACCTTTCCCAACCCATCTCCACCCCCACAAAAATCCCCTTCTCCCGACAACAGCCCTTTTGGTATTCGTCGATACATTTAGATTTATACACCATTCACTGGTTTATCAGTCTCCCAACATTTTTGTAAGGATGCCTACATGCATGCAGCCACCGGGCAGTCACCCTGCCTTCATACAGGGGCAAGACGTATTCCTACAAATTTGCGGGGCGGGAGAGGGGGAAGGGGAAGAGAAGAGTGTTCTCCTAGTCACCCAGCATGCCCGAAACTAAACTGGGTATCGCCTATACATACAAAGTATATGGCTATGCTTTCAATTGCGAACGATGATATAGACACAACTTTTTAAACAAAATGCTGAGTTAGAGACAAATACTTTAAAAGGATTTTTTTTTTAGAAAGGTTTAGAATACAACAAGGTTATACTTTGCTTAATGTGTTTTAGAGAATTTAATTCAGGCCATTATATGGGACAGGTGGACAGGTGGAATCCCCATTAGGTAATTTTGACGTTTATTCATTTGTTGGTCCAGAAACTGCTTCCCTAATTCATTCAAAAAATGTTGCGATCAGAATATGGAAAATGGTAGATCATAATTCAGAAAATTATTAATCTTTATTCAGAAATATCAGAAGGTAGATCAGGAATCAAAAATTGATTGTGTTAGCACCCTAAAAAATATGTCCATGCCACAGAGGGAGAGCTGTCAAATTGGTAGTACTCAGGGGCGTGATTTAAAGGCGATGTGGGGGCGAAGTGTTAAAAAAAAACATTCGTCGGGCAATTCCAATTTTGACTATTTCGTTGAGCAAAAAAATGGTCTAGTATTGAAAACAAATTGTAGGAAAATCAAGTTAATATATATGGTTATACCTTTATGTTGCAAAAAGACAAAATACTTTCGAAAATGTTCTGTATAATATAGTTATCTTTATGACCGCGCGAGCAGCCCCCTCCCCCTTCCTATTTTTTGGCCGGGCACATATCTTAGTCGGGCAGAGACGTACTATGTCGGACGTACTGTTGAATTCAGAGATATATCTCAATCATGCCCGACTCAAACTAGCATATCCAAACAATATCTCCGACCGCCGACTCGGCATGATGCTAAAAACATCATACCTGGGCACTTAGTCGGGCAGAGAAAATATCAGCTGTACTGTTTAAATCAGAGATATATCTCAATCATGCCCGAATCGTCTAGATATAAGAATATATGATCATGGGCCATTATTACTCATTATTATTATTGCACTTATTTATATAGCGCCTCTCCCGTGGATCGAAGCGCTTTACAATAAAATTGATAACACATAGACAAACTCTTAATATACAATATCAAAAAATTAAAGAATTGCAGGTCAATATACAAGCATATAAGAATTGGTCAAAATTAAAAACTAGATAAATAAAAAAAAATAAAAAATATTATAGACAATATAAAACTGAATCAGTAGGAAAAAGATCAGTATTAAGGGCCTTCTTAAAAGTATAAACAGTTTGAGCCTGACGGATTGCAATAGGTAGATTTTTCCACAAACGTGGTCACAGGACAGAGGCGCAGTCCCCACTGACACGATTATTTCTTGGCACCACAAGGCGAGTGACATCCTTGTTGGATCTTAGACCAGGCTCATACAGTCATAAATATGCAGCAAATCTTGAAGGTATGAAGGCGCATTTTTTGTTTTGTTAATGCAGTTGTACACAAGCAGTATGATCCTGAACTGCTGAAAACGATTTTCTGCTAGATGAGCAACCAATGAAGAACACGCAAGAGGGGGAAGCGCTTGCTCGTCTATCAACACCCCAAATCATGCATGATTTTGAAGTCTTTGCAAACGTTGAAGGTTTTCACGTGATACGCCACCAAGAAGGGAGTTGCCATAAGGCTGCGAATAGGCATTGAAGATCGGAGGACTGCAACAGATTCGTGGGGAACACCATATTTTAGAGGATGGGCAGTAGAATAACTACCAGAGATACAAACTAAACTCTTGCGATCACTAAGATAAGATCTAAACCAGTTTAAAACACAACCTCCGATACCATACTCACACAGAGGCCTATTTATAAGAATAGTGTGGTCAATGGTATCGAAGGCTGCAGACATATCTAGAAGTACAAGTAAAACAATTCTACCCAAATCTATCTATCGTTCTTAACACGCAATAACGCAGTTTCGGTACTACTGTACTACAGTACTATGTGCCGGTTTGTAAGAAGATGTTTTGAATGAAGATGTTCATTAAACCTAGAGACTGCTGGATATTCAAGGATCTTGCCGAGGGCGGGAAGATTGGAGACGGGTCGATAACTTTTTAACACGTCTGGATTGAGGGTGGACTTCTAGAAGAAATAATTGCGTTCCTAAGTATGGATGGAAAACAACCAGAACTAAATGAATTATTTGCAAGAGACATGATTATACAGTTAAAGGAGCTACTATATATCATTATTGGGCATCAAAAACTAGACATCTTCAGAAATCATCCGAGGGCTTCGCCTCCTGGACCTTTCCAGAGCTACAATAACTTACATTTCAGTTTTTTGTGTTGATTTTCAGCCACTTTGGGGAAAAAAAATAAAAAATCAGACCAAGGTTTCACCCATGAGCCCCACAATTTTGCCCGGATTTCTTCAATTTCAAGGGGAATATCCCCTCGGCTTGTTTAGAAATGATAACCAAATGCTTATCTGACTGAGTAGATTATAACATTAGAATTTGAAATTGTCCTCTTTTTATCACATACATTTTGGAATTTTGCGTTGATTTCAAACTATTTTCCGGGTATCAAAAGCAAGAAATCTGTGGACCCTTACCGAAGCTTCAATTTTAAACCCCAAAACTGTGGCGAGAATGGAGATAATTCTGGATGACGGTTGGAAGGAAACCTCTGAGACCAGAGGAGTGAAGATCCCTGAGGATAGCTGAGTCTGTAATTAACCATACGTTCCATTATCTTGCAGAGGCAGGATGTGAGAGTGATGGGGCGATTGTTAGTGGGGATGGATCTGTCTTTGCTGGGCTTAGGGATGGGGATAATGATGGCCTCTCTCCAAATATTGGGGACAGTTTTGGAGGACCACAGATGGTTGTAAATCTTGAGTAAGATGCCAAGAGAAGTACTGGGAAGGTTATTGAGGAGATTATAGTGGATGTCGTTGGGGCCTTCGAAAGAGGACCGGATATTTTGAGGGCGGAGGAGAGCTCAGAGAAGGTGAACGAAAGGTAGTTTTCCTGATTAAGAGAGTTTTTCTCAGCCTCGATTTTCCGATTACGAAAGGAGTGGGAAAGACTCTCGTTGGAGGAGGTTTTGGCAAAATTGGAGGCTAAGCAGTCGGAGATGTTGTTGATTTTTGTGTTCTTATAGATAAGGTGAGAGACATTGAGGTGCTTTTCCCTTTGAAGTTACGGATTATGTTTCAGACTTTATAAGGGGCGGTCTGGAGATCCATGGAGGAGGCGTATATTTCCCAGAAGATCTTTTTGCTGAGTTTGATGGTTATCCTGGCTTTGGCTCTGAGAATGAGGAAGTTATCCAGGTTTTAGGGAGATGGGTGGGTTTTGAAGAGACGGAGGGCTTTGTTCCTAATGCTTTCTTGCAATCAGTGGTGAACCAAGGCTTAAAGTTCTTCGCTTCGGGGTGGAGGATGAGTTGGGAATAGAGAAGTTGGCGATTTCCAGAACCTTGAAAGTGAAGACAGAGACGGGGTTGTCGGAGATAAGGATGTCATTAGTAATGGAGATGCTGCATAAACTGGAATAAAGATCACAATCTGCGTGTTGTAATTTTCAGTTTGTAGGGAAAGTGTGTCGAGGAGGCGGGGAGGGTGGAAATGAGGATGGGGAAATGGTCACTACCACAGAGCGAAGGGTGAACTCACCAGTTCAAGAATTAAACAAAGAGGAATGGGTCACAGATGAAGAAATCGATGCTGGTGAGAGTGCCTGTACCCGGGTGTAAGTAAGTGGGAGAGCCGTCGTTAAGGAGACAGGTTGTGATGATTCAGGTTTTCAATGTGTTTACCCCTGACAGTCGAGGAGGAGGAGGAGTCCCAAAGGGGGTTGTGAGTATAGAAATCATCCATAAGGATGAAGGGTTTGGGGACTTGGGAGATGAGGTTGTAGAAGTCAGTGGGGGGGGGGAGGGGGTGGTAGGGGGCGGGAGAGTTAGGGGGATGTAAAGATTACAGAGTGTGATGGTTTTGTGTAAGGTCACGAGACGGCAGGTTTGGAAGTTGTGAGTAAATAGGGATACGGCTGGAGGGGTATCATTCCTAATGTAGATAGAATAGCTGTCAGACGCTTTTCTAGCATTCTGGGAAATAAAATGTGACCCTAAGTACCCCAGAATGGGGGCGGGGTCGGATAAAAAGGTTTCTTCAAGGCAGATGATACTGGGGTTGAAGGTGGATATCAAAAGTTCAAGTTCTTCGAAGTTCGCAGAGAGCCCGCAACAGTTCCATTGTATGATATCAGCCACTAAAAATAGTTAGGAAGGAGGGGCTCCTAAGGGCCCCCCTTCCCCGGGGGGAGACTGGCCGACATCCATGTCTTGGAAAGGGCTGTAGTCTATAAAGGGGAGGCTTAAAGATAAAGAAAGTTTGGGGCATTCCCGTGAAGAGTGGTTTTTGTCGATGTCGGACTGGGTTGTTTTGCCTGAGGGGTAGAAGGTGAGATTGGAAAAAATTGGGCAGGTTTGTGTCAGTTAATGGGAGATCTTAGGGTGTTCTAAAGGTTGCCTAGGAATTGGCTTGTTGTTGGAATTGTTTCCACCAGAATGGGAGAGAGTAGCAGCACATTGATGTGAGGGGCCTGAAGTGTTGGTGGATAAGGAAGTGGAAGAGGCAAAAATAAATGGGAAAGGGAGGGGGTAAGAGTTGCTTTTCCAATCAATCCAGACTATGTCTGTCTGGACACCCTTGGAAACTGTGTAGGTGCGGGGGAAGATGGGACTGTTGTTGGTGGTAGGATTGTTGTCGTTGTTGTTGGTATTTTTTGCTTTAGTTTTTCAAAATGTTAATGTACGATGGTCCTCCTTTTCGAAAAATACTGTATCTGTCTTTAATTTGAACAGCTGTGTAATCAACTACGGCTTATTAAAAGTGGCCCATGTACAAGAAAAATTCTATTTTTATACATATCCTGGGTGCTTAACATGTAAACATGGTATATATATTAATATAATATATCAAATTTTTCAACCGATTTATTTTAAATTAGATATAATTTCGCTCACAATTCAGACAAATCAGTTTTCATTATGTCAACAAGTTTGCTAATGAATGAATTATTTTTTTAATTCATATAGGCAAGAATGGGTTGGGAGGGGCAAATGTAAGGGATGGGTGGGCCATTAATATGTTACCAAGTTTAGTATGTTAAATAGGTCATGAGGGCAAACCCCATTACTTTACCTAAAAATTAAAATCTAATACTCCACACCACGAATGAAATACAACTGAAATATTTCTGTATTTTTGTGTATTTACTAACTGCAACAAATGACAAATTACAATAATTAAGTATTTTCCACTGCAAGATGCATGCATGCATATTCATCTAGTCTTCATTACTATACACTTTCATTTCTGAAACAACAATAAATTACAATAGTGACAAAGATGCTACAAAAACTTTCAAAGTTTCAAAAACCTATGAACTACCTTTTGAAAATAAGATAATAACCTCAACACAAAAACATTCCTGATATCAAAGTTTTCCTTTAAACCTCTTACATGTAAAAAACCCAAAAAAAACATATGTAGCAAACAACTTCAATAAGGATGTTTCAAGTGACGTCATGGATCACATGACTGTTTACATAGCCATTCTGTAGAGCAGACTGCTGTCTGCTTTACACTTACATACGTTTTGATGTTGTAATATAAGATTACTTTTATAAAAGTATGCCGGAATCTTGCTGTGTCGTTGGTGTGCACTAACTAATAAACGTGTTTAGAATCCACTGATCAAGATTACTTGAAGTACTTGAGAGGGTAATTTTTTCTTTACAATAACATTTTATATTACAAAATTAATTCATCTGGCCAGTTCATTTTAACCAGCGTGTGTTTATATGCCCTGCATGTGTTTTACATGCCCAGCATGTGTTTTACATGCCCAGTGTGTTTTCATCACCAGCACTTGCTAGCGTGTTATTAAATCGAGTCTGTTTGTTTTACGTGTGATGTGACTGAGCTGTGTGAAGATCAGACGTGTGAAATACTCAACGCGCAAAGCACTGCCCTGCAAAATGGCTCCAAGTTGAGTTAAGAGTCATATGATGAAATCCCTGTTTATGAATATGAGTCTTCACCACATGTAACAGATTGCAATTTATTGAAAGTGAAACCTTGTTTTTATAGAAATAAAACAAAACATACATCTAAATATTCTTATCAAGTAATTTGTTTTAAATGAAAAAGAAATTATTTATCTTACATTATAAATTACATGAATGGTTTAATTTACAATACCTTAAAATATCTACCTTTAGTTATCAAGTAGAATGATTTTTTTTTTTATGATCTAAAGTTATCCACAGAAGATTATAAGGCTAACGGATGTCCCCTCCCCTCCAAAAAAAAAAAAATTGTTCAAAGGATTAATTCGTTCAGTGATCATCTTCACTCACATGAAAGAGGACTAAAGACTTCAAATGGACACAAAAATATTCAAATTATTCCATTCAAAGGATATTCAAATCTAAAGTTCTCACTTCTGTAGAAATGAATAAAATCTGACTTAAGTCTATGGTAAAGTTAACACTGTTAGTTGCAACTTCAACAAAGAAAATATATAATATATATTTTTTCAACTAGTAACAATATTTAATTGTTTTTCAACAAAATACAGTAATTATTAAGGAAGTGAGGATGTGACATCACTTTTCTTCATGAAGCTCTCTACACAAGTCATTTTTATACAAACATGTGACATCTTTAATCGTATATGGACAGGTACAAAAGTTTTCTGCTATCCACTGACCAAAAAGAGCATTAAATTCTGAGTTTGTCTTTGATTTTTGAAAATAGCATGTGTAGTTTTCAAGCTATGAGCAATCAAAGTTTAAAGGATTAGTTCAGTGGTCAAGCATGTCCATCTTATATGAAACAAGGCTTCAAAAGAAACAAAATGGTGAAGAAAGTGTTCGAAAATCTTATTCGTTAAGGAGATATTCAAGTTTAAAGCTCTCTTATCTGTGTAGAAAAGACTGGTGTAAGTCTATTATGGAAACTTGGCATCTTTATCCTCACATTCTTAACATTTGTTAATGTATTTTTAAAGAAAGTTTTTTTAACTATTTATTTTCCTTGAAATACCCTTTCCTTTCTAGATGCAGTTTTACTACTTTTTTGACATATCCCATGGTGTTCAAGCCACAAAATCGCAGGAAAAAATATGATAGAATACATAAAGACTGAGAAATCTGAGGCTATGACATTACAACTAGTCTGATTTCAGTCCTTTCTACACACACCAAACTTTGAACTAGGATATTTCCTTAATGGAATAAGATTTTTGAAGCTTTCCAAACTATTGTTTCTTTTGAAGTCCTCTTTAATATTGGATAGACTTGCTCGACTCATCATTGAAAGTTTTATTTATTGAAAAAAACCTATCATGTGTGAAACGGAACACACCTAAAAAGGCTTTTGTTTTGATTTTTATTTCTTTTCTTAATTTCAGACCTTCAAAATGTTCAAAATGCCTTTCTTAGCTTGAGGTTGGTTGGGGTATGGTAAAGATCAAATCCTCTTCATTAGAATACAGCTTCCGGTTTTTGAAGAAATATTACAGAGGGTTAAAAACAATGGATTTACATTGGAAAATAGGACTTATGTCTGCATATTTGCACAAAAGGCTGTAAATTGGCCAATCTTGAACCGGTTTGGATGAAATGTTTTGCCTTCTTTATAATTTTAGTGGATTTGAAATCAATTCAGCTAATGTTGCCTCTGCCTCTCCATACACCTTTAAAGCTTGATATCTCCTGAATGGAACAAGGTACCAAAGAAGTTTTTCAGGTTCTTTTTCTTTTTTTATCCTCTTTCATACAAGATAGAAATGCCTGACTGTTAAAGTCATCCATGTCACTAATAATGATGACATTTCACATCTCATTTCCCCCACAAAATCTTTTGATGAATTGCAAAATGCTTTGAATTCATATTTATGAATATAAATAAAAAAATTAAAAAATTAAACAATTAAGAAAAACTGAAGGAAATTCTTCTAAATAGATTGAAAATTATTGAGTGAACAAAAGTGCAAGCACTTTTTTCTTTCAATATATTTTTGATAGCATATTCGATAATGGATTCTCTTTCTTATCAAATTTGAAGGATTAGTTTAGTAAACATGCATGCTAATCTTACATGAACCTATACAATAACGATAATACTGTAATACAATGAGGAAATGTTTAAAAAATCTTATTCCGTGAAGGAGATATAAGAGTTTAATATTCTATCAGCTTTGTTTAGAAATAAATAAAACCAAGTGAGCTGTGCAAACACATTCCTCATAAATCTTTATATCATTTATTTTTAAGATGTTGTAAGACTTTGCATTGATTATCACCCGCAGCAGCATTTTGATTTTTTTTACTAAAAGTTTAAAAATTTCTCAATACAAATATCTCAACAATGATTAAGAACATAAGGGTGTAACATCACTCTCCTACGTAGACTTCCTCTAACAATTGTTTTCATACAAACTCAAGTTAAAACTTCAATATCTTATTTAAAATTCAATATCTCTTCATATGACCAGTTACTTTTGTATTTGTCACTACAAGGTAAACATGTATAACCACTGAAGTGTGCTTTTACGGCCATGGATCAGATGCATTGATACCAAATTGTATGGTGGAATAAAAGTAGGCTTGGTCGCTTCCACTTTTTGAGGTTGAGGGCTCTGAACATTAATTAAATTTTCTTAATGAAAAACCCACACAACACACCCGACTTCATGGAGCCAAACCACACTACAAATATGAAAAACAGTAGGAATATTACTATTTTATAAGAGAAATTTACTTCCTAACAAAAGTTTGAGAGAAAAAAAAAAAATCATATTTAATCATTTTTTTTCTCCCCTTCTGATAACTAATATGACAACATCAGGCCCTCACATCAATTGTAAAACTGAAATAAGATACAGAATGAGAAAATGAAATTTACACCACTAAAAAAATCCTTCAGTATTTTCAACTGGAGAAATTATATTTTTTTCTGCAGTTATTGATTCATAAAAGTGTTTTTCTTTCTTTACTCCTGTAAATACAGTTCAGGGACATACAGTACATAATCATACCTGTAATTCTCATCCACTATGAGTGTGGGGGGGCATTCTCTATTTGGGAGGGAGGGGTGGCCACCCCATCCCCTCCTCACATCTAGCTCAACATTTAACCAAAAATAAATCATACAAATTAACTGGAAATCCAAACATTTCCAGGCTCAAAAAATATGTATCTAATTTTATATTCTCACTTGAAAATAGTGGAAAGTCCTTCTGTCCCCGAGGAATTATGATTCTTCACATAATGTCTTTTTTTGTCTACTGTATTTCAAACCACCAAGCAACACAAATGATTCCATGAAGAAGACATCTCAAGATCACAAAACCAACAAATCTTATTTTGATAGAGGTGGCTACTATTTTGCATCAAAATAAGGAAAGTCAGGAACTAGTCAGATTAACTAGATCATGTTTACTATTAAAGCTTATCTGATAATGCCAGACCTCATTAAATGTACTAGGGTAATATTCCCAATTCGAATATCTCAGGAAATCTTCAAGGAATCTGTAATGCCAAAACTGAGGGTAATTGGATCAAACATGCAGCTGGGAGAAACAAAAGAGGCGCAGAGAGGGATGGAGCTGCAACTATTTTATGTTGGCTCAATCTGACAGTTCTTTACAAACATGTTTATAAACAAGAATATAACAGTATGAGGATCAACATTTCATTGCTTTTTCCTTTTAAACCCTTAAACAAGGATTGTAATGGTGAGAGAAAAAGTGAGACACACCCAACCACAATGGCCTTAAAACATATCTCTTTAATACCATTTCATAAAAATCTGACAAGTGAACAAAATTCCACAAAGAACTTATAAAATGACAATAAATGTTAATTGATACCAAAACCCAAAATACATTTTATATATAGATATAGTATATATATACATATATATATATATATATATTTATATATATGTATTTATATATATATATATATATATATATATATATATATATATATATATATATATATATATAAATGAATAAATATATATATATATATATATATATATATATATATATATATATATATAAATTTTCACCACAAAAGAATAATCTTCAATGTTTTTTAAATGTCCTTGTATACTCATGAAGTGTGTTGTTTGTTTATTATTGAGCTTATCTATCATCAATTCTAAAGAAAGTATTCAGCAAACTAAATATGTTCTTTGAATGTCTGCAATAAAATAAATGATTTCTAAACACAAGTGACCATTACTACATGTAACATTACTTTTGGACGAGTAATTATGCAGCAAAATCATGGGTTTAATTCTAATCCCCTTTGAAATATTTATCACATGAATATTTTCATTTTCTATTAAGATAAATATTATTGACAAATAAATCCTTGAAAATTGAAATGTTGCAGTGCCAGAATAGACTTACACTCCTTTCAAATGTAATTAAGTCTTGAAAAGTTAATTATACATTGCTTTGAACAAAACCCTGTATTAGGAAACAAACTGGAAACTAAATGTATTACAAAAGTGAAGCAGTATCATAAACAACCTGTAGAAATACAAAAAATTGGTGGTTCTATATCCAACACATGTAGAAGAATAGTTTCACTCAAATAGTAGCAGATCACATTTCAATTTCAAATGTTTACATTGATGCTTTTGAATGGATGAACAAAACTTGGTGAATTGTGTAAAGTAAATTTTGATTCAAACAATTTTTTCACCATGCCTTACCCCTACCACAATCTCAGGCAGCCTGCTTACAAATGCATTACAACAAGAGTTGTGATCATTACTTGGTTACATCTATATTATCAAGTAAAGGTTTCAAAATGACAAACAAAGAAATTGAAATGAATAACAAAGAAAAGCACCTCAAGTATCATTTTCAAATAAATAATATATATATATATACAATGAAAGAAATGAATTACGTAATAAATTATATTAAATACACTGTTGGCAAATAAAGAAGAAAAAGAGGTAAAGTGAATTAATCTTGTTTCTAAGATATTTGGTGTCACGACAAAGCATCATGCAAATAGAAAGGTTTAATTTAGAAGTACGTAATAAATATAACAAAATAACCAGCAAAAGATATTATACATTTTGTACAGTATAAACAAAAGCACACTACATGTATTACCTTATTCGTGGCATAAATAGCTTATCCTAATGACAGAAAATGTAACTAACCTTCATCATCAGCTCTCAACAAACACACAGGATACTCAATTACTTGTGTGCACCCCCATAATGCATTTTATAAAAGGCACAAAAAGTAATGGTAAAGTGCAGGCTTCAAATAGTGAGAGTTGACCAGGTTATTAATTCCTGTGGGTATGAGACAGGACTCAAACTTTCAGATTCCGAAATTCAAAAATAAACTCTAGTTTTTGAAAAGTTTGGTAACTGCATTTTCAGCATGTTGTTTGAATTTAGGTGGGTGGATGGGAAGGGAGGGGTGGGTGGATGGGAAGAAAGGGGTGTGTGTATCCTCCCATAAATTCCCACAGGTGTCTCTGATGCTCTGAGGAACTTTACCAATATTGTAGCAACTAGATGGTAACAACTAGATGGTAACAACTAAATGGAGACACTGTTATTCCAGTTTCAGTTATAAAGGACAGCTAGGAAAAGCATCATGCCCTACATTGATTGCAAAAAATAAAATATAAATAAACAAACTTTTCAGATGTTTATGAATGAAAGTTACATCCAAAAGTCCAAATGACAGACTACTTAAACCCATTGAAACCCAACACTTGGAAACCAGAATATTCCAAATAAATGTTTGGACTGCAACAATCAATTTTTACAGAAATGCTACCAAATACATACACTTCATTATATACAATGTGTTCATTGGTTTACACAAGTATTTCTCACAGCTACATCATGCTAATGAATTGCATTTTGGGTGAATAAAAAAGGTAAGGGCTACATTCCATCAAATTACAGTTTAATTTCACTCAAAAAGCTGCAAAAATGTATTTCTATTCTACAAACTTTCAAAACAAAAATGAGATTCTTAATCAAAATGAAATCATCAAAAATGTTGGAAAAAGTACAGCTACATCATACTAATACATTGCATTTTGGGTAAAAAAAAAAGAAGGTAAGGGCTACAATCCCATCAAATTAGTTTTATTTCACTAAAAAAGCTGCAAAAATGTATTTCTATTCTATAAACTTTAAAAAAAAAAATTAGATTTTTAATTAAAATGAAATCATCAAAAATGTTGGAAAAAAACAAAATTATTTGTATGTTACAATTTTAGAAAACTTATATCACAAGGATTTACACAAATGAATTTGACTTTGGCATTAATCTATAAAAATGCATCAAATCTTGTATTTTTATCTCGTTTTACAGTCCAGACACTAATATTTAGGCAATATAAAGTTATCTCACAAATAAACAGTATACATACAACAGGACAATGCAAGTGGATACATCTATAAGTGAGGGGGTCTATAGGTGAATTTTTTAAATATTAATTGAACTGTTTTGCCTCCAAAAGAAATAATATATTGTTACATGAAAATCTCAGATAACTACTCAGTACAAATATTGGTGGGTATAAGGCTTAACATAATATTTGTGAGTCTCTGGAAAATCGTTTTGGTCTAGTGCCCCTTTAAGTCAATTGTTAGTATATAATCCTTTACTTGATATATATATACTTTGACAAGAAAAATAATTTGGTAAAGTGAATCCACTCACTATTTTAAAATAATTGTGATGTATCAAAGGATTATCATAATGGCCAGAAAAATCCATCTTGTATGACATGGGACAACAAAGGGAAACCAGAACAAAAGGTTTTGTGGTTCCGATGCTTTTTCATAAGCTGATTGCTTTGAAAAATTTGTATTAACTGTCATGTAATTGCATATTATAAAATATTTGTTTCATATTTATTCATCAATACAAATTGTTGACAACATTAGCAATTTGCACAATAATTAAGAACATCATCAAAGCAAGTATGATGCAAAAACGATTGCTCATTTATCCTTTTTCAAGAATTTGTCAGCAAGCCCCACCTATTCATTAGCATTTATGACATCAGTAGCACAACATTAGAACATATGTACAGACCATGACCCATCTGTGTACCACATGGCATAAATCTGATATATTGTTTATGGTGTTTACATCATTTAGCACTTATGTTAAGCCAAGCCCACCATGATATTAATGACACCTGTTAATAACATAAGCATGTACACCACAAAATTGTCATGCCCTATATGAAGCAAAATGGACATATAGCTGCTCATTTATCACTTTTTCAAAATGTTTACTTTAAGCACGCCCACTATTAATATGCATGAAATCATCACAACAAACATTAGGCCACATCTGCAGACCATGGGCTATCTGTGTACCATATAATACATTACTCCATTTTACTGTTCTTGAAATACTTTGTTTACAAGCTCTTTTCAGCAAAATCATATTAAGCCCCACCCACTATGTATTTTAATGAAATTCAACCTTTTTACATCATGAACATGTACACATCAGCTAACATCATAATTATACTAAACATGAAACAAAACAGACATGTGGTTGTTGAAAGAAAGAAAAAAAATCAAGATTTTCACTTGAAGCCCCGCCTACTCATTAATATGCAGGACATCATCATCAAAAACAATAGGGCACATCTACAGATTATGGGCTATCTGAACCACTTATAACATTACTCCAGTTTACTGTTCTTGAAATACTGTGTTTACAAGCTCTTTTCAGCAAAATCATGTTAAGCCCCGCCCACTACGCATTTGAATGAAATTCAACAATTTTTACAACATGAACATGTACACACCAGCTTACATCATAATTATACCAAACATGAAACAAAACAGACATGTGGATGTATAAAAAATGAACATTTAAAGATTTTTGTTTAAACCCCACCTACTCATTAATATGCATGACATCATCATCAAACATAATTAGGCCATTTACAGAACATGGGCTATCTGTGTACCACATGACATGAATACAGTTTACCGTTGTTGAGATACCATATTTACGAGCTCTTTTCAGCAAAATCATAATAAGACCCGCCCACTACACATATTAATGAAATTTTGCATTCTTACACGTGAACATGTACCTAACATCATAATTAGGCCAGAAATGAAACAAAACAGGCATGTGGCTGTTAAAATATGAACATTTCAAGATTTTACATTAAGCCCCGCCTACTCGTTAATATGCATGACATTAATATCAAAAACAATAGGGCACATCTACGGATCATGGGCTATCTGTGTACCACATATGACTTTAATCCAGTGTTTTGTTCTTGAGATATCGTGCTGTCACACACATACACACACACATACACGCCATCATGACCGCATAGCTTCCTTATGCTATTGCATCGCAACCAATTAAATGGTAAATACAACCACGCAGATACCATGTTCCTTTCAGGAGATACTGAATTTCAAAGATTTCACAAGTCTCTTTGCAAATGACTGGTGAGACATTTTACAAGAGTGACATCACACAATAACTTTCTCTATAATTGTAAATGCATCTTCCTGAAAATCAGTGCTTCTTCTCATTAAAAACATTTTCCAGCAAAATTCTGCATTCAGCAAAATTGAGATGGTAAATCGCAGGCACTTCTCAAGATTATGTTTTTATTTCACTAGCACTTATCAAGATTCTGTTTTGTTCTTCTAACACATCCCAGTGGATTTAGGCCACAAAATCCCATTAAAAATTTGTTAATAAAATTCCCAAAGTATACTAAAGAATGTAAGTCTTTGGTGTAGACTCGATTCCAGTCATTTCTAACACAAATCTGTTTGTCAAGCTTTGACATTGTTGGAATAAGATTTTTTGAATACTTTCTTTGTATTTGTTTGACCACTCAAGTTTTCCTTTGATATTCTTCTTCCTTTGATATTCTTGTTGCAGAATATCAAGCATCAATTTGTGATGTTATAAGCAGCCCCTTCCCCAACAAAGGCATAAAGAGGTTAATAAATTAATTGCATTAGATTAATTACTCATGTTAAATACTTTTTTTAATAATTTACAATTACTTTTGACAGCACATGTGGATAGTAATACCTTCTCCTACAAAAAGGTTGTACTACAATGAACAGTGAGTTACTCAAACTTATCCTTTTTAGTAGTCCTGTACACAGTGTCATACAAATACATTTATTTCATGTGTTTTTTGTAACATGTATTACAATGGGATAGGACTCCATTTCCAGAGGCTTTAAATTTCAGAAAATTATATCACTAACATCTTATAATGAGAAAACATTATGAGAAAGAATTTTTACTCAAAATCATACTTGAATACAAAGACACTGAATTTGACACCCCAAGATTCTGCTAAAAAGAACCCTTTCACATACCTGACTGCATCTGAACTGATTATCAAGCAAGCACAAATAGCGATTGTAAACATTCACATGCAATTCATATAGGCAATCACAATTTTCATTTAACTGTCGAGCCAAGTCTTTCCAACTGTAAAAGCAAATGATCTGTGTGCTCTCGTAAAAACAAAATACACGGTAATGCAAAGATATATAGGCCTACATTCCAGCAAATCTTGTATTGAAAAAGTATCATTTAACTGTCTACAATGAATGGTTTGGTTGCCAAATGAGTTAAAACTTGAAAAATAGCAGCTAAGACTCAAACGGCAGCATCTCTCATGGCTTAAGTTTCATTCTTTCAAAAATAAAAACACAATAATTGAATTTACTCCCTGTGGCTACTCTGAAGGCTTTCTATATAGATGGAGTTAGGATTTTCTGTGGAAGTAAACTCATGTGATTAATTTACCTTCATCCACATGTAGTCCTTTCTATCTGCACAAATTATTTTCTCACCCAAACACTGAGTTTTCTCACACAGTCAGAATATACACAATAGCCTAATATTTGATTACCCACCAAGTGTTGTCTGACCCAGCCAATGCGTTGTTTTACCCCACCACTGCATCACCTCTTCACCCAGCCACCTTGTTGCCTAGCCTAGCTACTGTATGTGTCAGCCAAGCAATGTGTTGTCTCATTACTATGTTGTTATGCGTTGTCTAACTCAGCTACTGTTTTGTGTTTCACAGCAGTTCCATCACAGATTGGTACAGTCTAAGCCTGCCAAGATAAAAATCATTATCGGACATTAAAACACATGCTACAAATCATACAAGCAACTTTTACAATGACTTGGTATTACACAAGCATCAAGGTTTGTCACTACAAACATTTTCTGATACCCATAATATTGGTCAGTCTTTATGTTGGTATATCGGTATGCCAAAATTAGTGCTGAACTAAATCATGTTCCACATTATAATGATACAGGCAATTGGAGCCATTCTAACTGCTAACATAAAAAGTGGAGCCACCAGCTATCAGTATCAGGTTACCACCACGGGAGCACAGCATTGTCGTGGAACTATTTAATCAATTTTTTTATTTTTTAAAATATTTACTTTATAGACCTAATACACAATATATGCTACAAGAAATAAGTTTGTTTGATGAGGGCTTAACGGCACCATGACAGCGAGGGTCAAATTGTGCCTGAGAGGTTAGATCATTCCAGAGGTAGGAAGAAAAGAAAATAGGAGGAGTCTGAGAGAAGTACAGGGACTAATAGCCATGAAGCTGGGATCAAAAGAGGAAGTGCAGGGGTGCAGAAAAAAAAGGTAAAAGTAGGTATAGGGGAGTGGGAGAGGAGGACTAAATATGGTTGTAGAGAGAGGCACAATAAAGGAAGGAGATTAATTTATCCGAAGGGTTTTCTGGCAAAGCTCAGCTATGGAGTTGTGAGGGTAGCTCTGGGAAGGTTGTACAGGGGGCAGGCAAGGAGAGCGTGGTGGACTGTTAAGGGGCAATAACAATTGTTGCAGAGGGGTGGGGGAACCAGTAAGGAGGTGGGAGTGAGTAAGGTCGGTGTGACCTATTCCAAGGTGAATAATATGGACATTGTCGATACTGAAGAGATTGTGAATGGTTAGTTAGGTCCTAATGGTGGGCTGGATGTAGTGGAGTTTGTTATCAATTTGTGAGTCCCATGAGATTTGCCAGCAGTCACGAACAAGAGAAATAATAAGTGGTTTGATGTCAGAAAGGGTTTGGGAAAAGGGGTAGAGGGGAAGGTTGAGGGCAAGCGTAGCGGCTAAATCAGCTCTGTCATTGCCAGGGATGCCAACATGGACTTTTCCTGCAGATGGGGGAGGGTAGGGGGGGGGGGAGAGGAGTTTGGGAGAAGGTGGGACGTGGGGTTATCCCACTTAAGATTGAGTGAAGAAGTAAGGACAGACTTGGAGTCTGATGGCAAAGTGGCTGACCTAGGAGTACTCAATATAGTTGAGAGCGAGTAGGATGGCCTTGGCCTCAGCCGAGAAGATGGGCGAGTAGTTGGGAAGCCTGCTACTGAGGGTGATGTCTTGGATGACAACAGCAGCAGCAGTCTTGTCGCCTTCCTTGGAGCCATCAGTATAGATGGAGGTGTAGTTTGAGAGTTGGTCTTTGATTTGGTTGTGGAGGTTGATGAGGAGGTTGGGGTGGGTTTTGGTTTTGTGATGAGTGGAAAGGCCCAGGTGGATGGAAGGGACGGGGTGGCCCAGGGAGGAAAAGTGGGCCAGGAGAAGGTGCCAAGAGTGACAGTGTTGATGACGAGATGGTGGAGGTCAGGTTTGATGCGTAAGCTGAAGGAAGGGGATAGGGTTTTAGTTCTATCAAAGAGGGTGGAGAAATTGGGGTACCTAATGAGGATGTATACATGGTTTTGGGTGTTGGTGAGGGCTCTAAAAGCGTAGGAAAGGCTAAACTTTTTACACCTTAAGAGAAAGGGGAGTTCGTTGACTTCAACGTGAAAGTTAGTGATGGGGAAGGTCCTGTAGGCACCCAGGCAAAGCCAGAGTGTTTTATTTTGAATGGTGTTGATGTGGTTCAGGTAAGAGTTGTGAGCGGCACAGTAGACAATATTGCTGTAGTCGAGCTTGGCATGAATGGTGAGCCTGAAGATTTTGGTTCGCACTCCAAGTGGTGTTGGAGAGGAGGTGGAAAATGTTGAGGGAGCTGTTTGTTTAGGGTTTAACGGCACCATGACAACGAAGGTCAAATTGTGCCTGAAAGGTCAGATCATTCTAGAGGTATGAAGAAGAGAAAACAGGGGGAAAATAAGAGAAATTCAAGAACAAAAAGTCAGAAAGCTGTGATTGAGAGGGGAGGTGCATAGTTGAAACAAAAACAAAGTAGAGAGGGGGTGGAAGAGGAGAATTAAATATGATTGTGGAGGGAGGCATGATGAAGGAAGGAGATAATTTTATCCGGAGGATATTTTTGGAAGAACTCAGCAATTGAGTTGTGGGGAGCGAGGGAAGCTCTGGGAAAGTTGTACAGGGGGCAAGCAAGGAGAACGTAATGGATTGTGAGGGTGAAATGGCAATTGTTGCAGAGGGGTTGGGGGGAGCCAATAAGGAGGTGGGAGTGAGTGAGGTGGGTGTGACCAATTCTAAGATGGGTAATATGAACGTTGTCGATACGAGAGAGGTTGTTGATGATGGATTTGATCGGAATTGTGGGCTGGATGACACGGAGTTTATTATTAATTTGGGACTTCCATGAGGTTTGCCAGCGGTCCCGAACAAGGGAAGCGATAAGCGGTTTGATGTCAGAGAGGGTTTAGGAAAAAGGGGCAGAGAGGAGGTTAAGGGTAAGCTTAGCGACTGCATCAGCCCTGTCATTACCTGGATGCCAACATGGCTGGGTATCCAGAAGAAAAGAATACTTTTCCTGCAGGGGGTGGGAGAAAGGAGTTTCTGGAGGAGGAGGTGGCATGTGAGGTTACCTCATTTGAGATAGAGTAAAGAAGTAACAACAGCCTTTAAGTCTGAGAAAATGGCAAAGTGGCTGACCTGGGAGTACTCAATATAGTTGAGAGCGAGTAGGATGGCCTTGGCCTCAGCCGAGAAGATGGGCGAGTAGTTGGGAAGCCTGCTACTGAGGGTGAGGGTTATGTCTTGGATGACAGCAGCAGCAGCAGCAGTCTTGTCGCCTTTCTTGGAGCCATCTATATAGATGGAGATGTAGTTTGAGAGTTGGTCTTCGATTTCGTTGTGGAGGTTGATGAGGAGGTTGGGGTGGGTTTGGGTTGTGATGAGTGGAGAGGCCCAGGTGGACGGAAGGGAGGGGGTGGCCCAAGGAGGAAAAGTGGGCCAGGAGGTGTCAAGAGTGGTGGGGTTGATGCCGAGATGAAAGAGGTCTGATTTAATGCGTAAGCTGAAGGAAGGGGATAGGGTTTTAGTCCTATCAAAAAGGGTGGAGAAATTGGGGTACCTAATTAGGTTGTAAACAGGGTTCTGGGTGTTGGTGAGGACCTAAAAGCATAAGAGAGGCTACGCTTTCTACATCTAAGTAGAAAGGGGGATTCGTTGGCTTCAACATGAGGGCTGGTGATTGGGGAGGTCCTGTAAGCACCTAGACAAAGCCTGAGGGCTTCATTTTGGATGGTGTTGATGTGGTTGAGGTATGAGTTGTGAGCGACACAGTAGACAATATTGCCATAGTCAAGCTTGGCACGAATGGTGAGCCTGAAAATTTGAGAAAAGCAAAGCGGTTCGCACCCCAAGTGGTGTTGGAGAGGAGTCGGAGGATCTTGAGGGAGCTGTTGCATTTTAGTTTCAGGTTGGTGATGTGTTGCTTGTAGGTAAGCTTGGGGTCAAGAGTTAGAACCAGGAACTTTGTGTGTTCAACTTTAGGGATGCGATTACCATTGAGCACAAAGTTCGGGTTGGAGTGGAGGTTGTTGAAATGACAAAAGTGCATGCAGACTGTCTTGTCTTAAGAGAATCTAAAAGTGTTTTTGTTGCTCCAGTCTTGCAGCTGGTTGAGGCTGATTGGTAGCCTACTTTCAGCAATAGGAAAGCTAGGGGAGGAATAGAAGATGGTGAAGTCATCCACGTATAAGGTACGTTTGATGTTGGGCCAAGGTTAAAAAAAATGGCAATGAGGTGTTCCTTTTTTTGCAAAGGATTCCTAGATAGCTGTGTTGAGCGTAATTAACTGGTCTAGGGTATTGCGGCGTTTGCGGAAGCCGCTTTGGTGAGGAGAGAGAATTATCTTGGTCTCAAGGAACCAGTTTAGTCTCTGTTTAATGATCATTTCCATAATTTTACAGAGACAGCAGGTGAGGGCGATGGGGCGGTACTGTTCTTCCCCGGTTTAAGGACAGGGATAACAATAGCTGTCCTCCAGATAAAGGGAAAGGAGTGTGAGGACCAATTGTTGTTGAAGATGGTGAGTAGGGTAGTGGTGGCCTTAATGGGGAGGTGTTTCAGGAACTGGTAGGGGATGTTATCTGGGCCCTTGGAGGTGCAGCTAGCATCGTGGAAGGCTTGGTTTAATTCAGAAAGGGTGAGAGGGGTGTTGTAGCTTTCGGGGTTGTCGGAAGGAAAAGTGATTCTCCGGGCTTCATCGCAAACTTTTTTGGTTTTGAAGGCATTGAAGTAGTTGGTTGAGGACGAGATGTTGCTGAAAGTGGCCGCAAGGTGGTTAACGATGTCCTTTTTCGCAGTGAGAAGGTTACCATTCCGAGAGAGATGGGAGATTTGCCCACTCTGCCGTGGAAGCTGTTAACCATTCTCCAAATCTTCTTAGTGAGGGTGTTGGTGGTGAAAGAAGAGATGAAGTTGTTCCAAGTGTTAGTTTTACTGTCCTTGATAGTGCATCTGGCCTTGGCACGGCTGATGCGAAAGAGGTTGACGTTATGGGTGGTCGGGTTAGTTTTGAAGTTCCTGAGGGCTCTTTTTCTGTTCTTGATGGCGGTTTTGCAGTCATCAGAGAACCAGGGGTTGGGGGATGATTTGGGGGTTTGGAAGTTTTGGGAATTGAGCAGGTGGCGTTGTTGATAAGGATATTACTAAAGTTTGACATGGGATCCTCGCCTCGAGAAGATGGGGGGAGAGGTGTGAGTCACAGAGGTTTTCGAAAAGGGGCCAGTCAGCCTTCTGGAAGTTCTAATTGGGGGTGTGGTCAGTGGGAATTTGAGGGTGCTGTTGCATTTCTGTTTCAGGTTGGTGATGTGTTGCTTGTAAAAGAGCTTGGGTTAAACCGTGGAACTTAGTGTAGTCAACTTTAGGGATGCGATTGCCATTCAGCACGAGGTTCGGGTTGGGGTGGAGGTTGTTGAAATGACAGCAGAAGTGCATGCAGACTGTCTTGTCTTTAGAGAATTTAAAACACTTATTGTTGCACCAATTTTGCGGCCGGTTGAGGCTAAGTTGGAGCCTATTTTCAACAAGAAAAAAGCTAGGGGAAGAGTAGAAGATGGTGAAGTCATCCACATAGAGGGCACGTTTGATGTTGGGGACAAGATTGTCCGCAATGTTGTTAATGCTCAGGTTGAATAGAGTAGGGGAGAGGATGCTGTCTTGCGGGCGCCCTCTTCTTGGGGGTATGGGTTAAAGAGGGTGTGGCCAATACAAACCTGGAACTGCCTAGGTGAGAGGAAGTTTTGATTAAAGATGGGGAGATGGCCTCTGAGGCCGATGGTGCGAAGTTTGTGGGTAATGCCGTATTTCCAAGTAGTGTCAAAAGCATTTTCAAGGTCAAAAAATATGGCAATGAGATGTTCCTTTTTTGCAAAGGATTCGCAGATAGCGGTGTCGAGCATGATTAAGTGGTCCAGGGTATAACGAAGTTTCCGGAAGTCACTTTGGTGAAGGGAGAAGATTCTGTTCGTCTCAAGGAACCAGTTTAGTCTCTGGTTAATGATCCTTTCCATAATTTTACAGAGACAGCAGGGTAATGGGGAGGTAGCTGGAGGGGTCGGTACTGTACTTCTCAGATTTGGGGACAGGGGTTATGATAGCTGTCCTCCAGATAAGGGGAAACTTGTGCGAGGACCAAATGTGGTTTGAAGATGGTGAGTAGGGTAGCGGTGGCCTTATTGGGGAGGTGTTTCAGGAACTGGTAGGGGATGTTATCTGGGCCCTTGGAGATGCAGCCAGCATCATGGATGGCTTGCTTTAATTCAGATTGGGTGGGAGGGGTGTTGTAGCTCTCAGTGTTGTCGGAGGGAAAGGTAATACTCCAGGTTTCGTCGTGAGCCTTTTTGGCTTGGAAAGCATTGGGGTAATTGGCCAAGGACGAGATGTTACTGAAAGAGGCGGCGAGGCACTTAGCGATATCATTTTTTTCAGTGAGAAGATTACCATTCCAGGAAAGATGGGAGACTTGCCCATCCTGCAGTGGAAGCTGTTAACCATACTCCATATCTTCTTAGTGGGGGTGTTGGTGGTGAAAGAAGAGATGAAGTTTTTCCAAGTGTTGGTTTTACTGTCCTTGATAGTGTGCCTGGCTTTGGTATGGCTGATGCAAAAGAGGCTGAGATTGTGGGTAGTCGGGTTTGTTTTGAAGTTCTTGAGGGCTTTTTCCTTGTTCTTGATGGCGGTTTTGCAATCATCATTGAGCCAGGAGTTGGGGGGTGGTTAAGGGGGTTTGGAGGTATTGGGAATGGAGCAGGTGGTGATATTGATAAGGACATTACTGAAATTTGACAAGGGATCCTCACCCTCGAGGAGATGGCAGAAGAGGTGAGAGTTGCAGAGGGTTTTGAAAAGGGGCCAGTTGGCTTTCTTAAGGTTCAAGTTGGGAGTGTGGTCTGTAGAGGTTTGAAGGTTAGCATGAATAAGGAGAGGGTAATGGTCATTACCACAGAGGTCAGCAGTGACCTTCCAGCTGAAATTAAGGAGGTTGGGGGAACATATAGACAGGTCAATACAGGTGAAGGAGCCTGTGGCAGGGTGATGGTAGGTCGAGGAGGGGAGTTAGTGTTGAACAAGGAGAGCTTGTGCTGTCGAAGAGTGTTTTCAATGAGCTTCACACTGGTGGTGGTGGTATTGGAGTCCCACAGGGGGTTATGGACGTTGAAGTCACCAAGAAGGATCAAAGGAGAGGGGAGCTGAGAGATGAGGTTGTTAAGGCTGGTTGGCTGAACATTGGCGTGGGGGGAGATAGATATTGCAAAGAGTGAAAGTTATGTGGGGGAGATAGATATTGCAAAGAGTGAAAGTTTTGTGGGGGAGATAGATATTGCAAAGAGTGAAAGTTTTGTGGGGAGATAGATATTGCAAAGAGTGAAAGTTTTGTGGGGGAGATAGATATTGCAAAGAGTGAAAGTTATGTGGGGGAGATAGATATTGCAAAGAGTGAAAGTTTTGTGGGGGGAGATAGATATTGCAAAGAGTGAAAGTTTTGTGGGGGGAGATAGATATTGCAAAGAGTGAAAGTTTTGTGGGGGAGATAGATATTGCAAAGAGTGAAAGTTTTGTGGGGAGATAGATATTGCAAAGAGTAAAAGTTTTGTGGGGGGAGATAGATATTGCAAAGAGTGAAAGTTTTGTGAGGGGAGATAGATATTGCAAAGAGTGAAAGTTTTGTGGGGGATAGATATTGCAAAGAGTGAAAGTTTTGTGGGGGGGATAGATATTGCAAAGAGTGAAAGTTTTGTGGAGGGAAATAGAGATACAAAATGGCCTGAAGGTTGGTGTTCACATGAATAGGGCTGTGTGGGATATCGTGTCTAACAAGAATGGAGATGCCCCCGCAGGCCCTGTTGGCGTCCACTTGATGTTTATTAGCAAGAGAAATTATTGAGGGAATAAAGGTCAGTGGTTTTCAAAAAGTTTCTTGTAGACAGAAGACAACCGGGTAGAAGGTGGTGGCCAGAGGGTCAATTTCTTACGAATTGGCCTTAAAGCTCCTGATGTTCCATTGTATAATGTTGTGAGTGTTATTGTAATTGTTTCTGTTGTACGTGAAAAGGAGGTTGGGGGCTATTTGGAGGAAGATCTGTTGTGTCTGGGTTGGCTTGTTTTTTCTTTGGATTTGTTCCTGTTTTCTTTGGTGTGGTTGTTTTTAAAAATTGAACTAGAGGTATGTTTGGTGGGTTTGGTAATCGAACAATCCATGTTCTCTTCAGTGTCATACATGTGGGTTTGGATGGTGAGTTGTTTGTTGGTTTGATGTTTGTTGGCCAGGTTGGCTTGAGTTTGATGGCATTTTAGGTGTTGGGGTAAGGGGACGGTAGGTTTTTTGGAAAAGGCAGGAAGGTTAGGGAGAGAGGTGGTGGTTTGTGCAATAGGTGTGGTTGGGTTCCTGGAAAAGGTCATTGGGCTTAGGACTCGGTAAGAAGAGCCAGGTGAGGTCGATTTGGGCATATGAGTCAGTTTTAGTTGTGTTAGGGAGGCAGTACTGGTGTTTTAGAAGACTGTGCTCGAATAGGAAGGTTTGGTGTGCTTCCTGGCCTCCGCGTAAGTGGTGCTGGGATTAAGGGTTTTGTTACCTCTTTTTCGTGAAGCCAGGTGGAGCAGACTTTAAAGAAGGAGGGATGCTTGGCTGGGTGAGTACCGTCACAATTGGTGCAGTGCAGGGTGTTGGTGCAGGAGGCACTGTCATGGTCAGGAGCTCTACAGTTGCCACAGCGTGCTTGGCTGTGGCAGGAGTTTTTTTTCCCATGGCCATACCGCTGGCACTTATGACAACGGAGATGGTTGGGAATGTAGGGGGCAACTGGGATTCTCAGATAGCCGGCAGTGATGTGATGGGAGAGTTGGTGTGGCAAAAGTCAGGAAGATGGTATTGGCGGGTGTTTTGGCACCATCTCTCTTGAGGACGAGCGACAGGTCTCAGTGACGTGTTGGTTGGCAAGTTCCTCAATGAGGTCTTTACTGGTCAAGAAGGCAAGGTCTCTGGTTCTGATGACGCCTTTCCTGGAGTTCAAGGAACGGTGGGAAGTAAATTTTATGTGGATACCGGTATTAGCTAGGGTTTTGGTGGTGGGGAAGGTGGTGGCTTGAGTGTCTTTGGTGCAGTGCACCAGGAGAATGCTGGATCTGAGGGTAGAAACCTTGGGGAGGGTACCGACAAGGCCGTGAAGCGCCTTGTGTAGAGGAAGGGGGAAACTCTTTGGAAACTGTCTGGTTTGTTGGTGTCGTGATTGATTCAAATCTTGGGGAATGGGGCTGAGGAAAGGTCAATGGAGGTAGCAGGTAAGTCATGAGGGGAGAGAGTCAAGGTCAAGCCAGAAGCGATTGGTCATGTTAAAAAAAAAATACTTAGGGCCGGGAGACCCCAGGCAAATAGACAAAAAGTCGCTAAATTACTATACTAGAACCACTGTACAAGTACCAAAATGGGCATAAAGGCCTGGTCACAACAGGAGGGAAAAAATTAAAATAAACAATCTTTAATACCAAAAGCAATCACTCATCCACAAAATAATCTAGGAAAAAGAAGGAACAAAAGTTTAGGTGGAAAAGTGCATGGTAGAGTATAATCAGAATGGAAAGTTTGAGAGAACAGAAAGGAAGTCACGTTGCTCTCAACACTTCCTTGTTTTGATTAAGAAGTAAGAATAATTGTTCAAATAATAAAATATTCATGATAATCCACGTAACGATTATCAGAAATGAGGTGAACTCAATGTAGTTTAATACTTTCCCTAAATATGAAATTATAGTGCACTAACATGCACATATTTGTTTTTGTTAATCTGCAAAAAATAATTCCTGGTAAGAATGCCCAGGCCTCTTCAATGTTCAATGGCAGGGTCGCTTTGGCCTATATTTTGTCCACTTCTCACGCCTTCGGCAATCAAGCCCGCAAGTGGCTTCAATAAGCAACTACAGCCCTGTATGGTAAAAAGCTTTGACCACAATTTGCTGCACCTCTCCAAATATATGATAGAACATTTCAAACAAGAGTTTTCAAAAGAAAACACTCAAGGTCACCTAGTTATACATTACAAACTAAGATACAAATTTTCATTCAATTAAAAATGTAAAAAGTGGTGAATGTTCTTAAACAAATTTTGATGAATTTTGTTTTGCAACTCTCATGGTTTTTAACAGTCTAAAAAGCAATTCAGCCTATGTTGCCGCTGCAAGTCAAAACACCTTTAACTAACTGAAAAGATTTTAACTTTGTCTTACCTGTCAGGCATTCACATTTGTAATATGAGTTTTAAGGTGATTTAGAAGAAGGTTTTCATCGCCACTCTGAAAACTGCAGTGACTACACTGGAAGATTAAAATGCAGGTTGCAGGACCCTTGATGATAGGAGCATTTATAGATGATGTCACCATGGGTGGAGCTTTTGCAGCCAGTATTTTTGTCTGTCCATCATCTGTTGAAACTGGTAGGGATTGGCTGCTGATGTTTGACCCTTGGACAATCTGTGCTGTTTGAATGCCACCTTGTTCCTTGGTTCCAAGCGGTGTATTTTTAACAAGTTCACCACTTTTTTGCACCTTAAGCTCTTCAATGATGTCATCGATGTGGTCATATTTAAAGCCAGGCTCTTGGGCATGACGCCACATGTGGGATTTCATGGATGGTAAATGACCACTGATGTGTCCACAGAATTTGCACTTATACTGCTCTGAACTTACAGGAGCTTGAACTTCGGGAGACATGTGCAGCCTCAAATGGGAACGAAGGCTTTGAGGGTAAGCACCACTAAAGTCACATAAATGGCACTTGTATGGCTTATCAACAGCATGGAACTTCATGTGATTCTTGATACCACTTGGCGTGGCAGAAGTGTAATTACAAAGGGCACACTTGTATGGTTTCTTATGAATAGATGAGATATGTTCAGCAATTTCCTCTCGAGAGCTTCCGATAAAATCACATTCCTTACAACTGTGCACTTTTTTGAAAGTACACTCTCGCTCATGAAGGTAGAGGGCAGCCTTTGTGCGAAACTTCCTCTCACAGGTCATGCAGATTTTAGCATGCGCTGGAACTCTTGAAGACCCCTTTGGTAGCTGGCACAGGTTTTCAGGCTGGACAATGATTTGTTGATGTGTTGCTGATGGTATGTCAACGTCATGCTTCTTCATGTGATTTTTTAACAAAGCCTCTGATTTGAAAGATGACGAACACATTTGACATTTGTGAGAAACACTTTCTTGGCAGTGATCCAACAGATGCTTCTTCAAGTCTGTGTAAGATGGACAGTGATGCTTACAAAATGGGCACTGCATAACCTCTTCAACAGCTGCTGAAGATTTACCTTTTTTCGATTTTGGAACTGCAAAATCACCTGAGTTCTTTCTCTTCTTAGGAGAAGGAGGCCTTTTAACAAGATCTTCCACAACACTTAGAAGTAAGTTACTGATACCTGAGGTGTCTGGGTCATTGGCTGTGGAACCCTTAATCAGAGGGACATCCTCCTCAGATACAGAAAGCAATCTCTTAAGCACCTTCTTCACATCTTTATCAACAACCACTGGAAGGTCATCGGGTATCGTAACCTCCTCAGACGTGGTAACCTCCTCAGACGTGGTAACCTCCTCAGATGTGGTAACCTCCACGATTGAACCCGCATCATTCAGAATATCCAGATT
This sequence comes from Chiridota heheva, assembly GCA_020152595.1. Classification (NCBI taxonomy): domain Eukaryota; kingdom Metazoa; phylum Echinodermata; class Holothuroidea; order Apodida; family Chiridotidae; genus Chiridota; species Chiridota heheva. The sequence goes on from JAIGNY010004136.1 coordinate 254,285, forward strand.
TTCGACTACAACATAAAGATCCTCATCTTTCACTTCCTCTGTCACCTGTGAAGCTTTCATGTCAGAAGTGGCTTTGTTTTCCAATGAATCATAGCTTACATCATTTGATGGTGATGTAGGATCACCAATGCTGCCTTTGTTATCATTACCACCCTCAAAAACATCTAAATAGGCATCAGAGGTATTATCCTTTCTTAACTTCTTCTTCACCTGGTATTGCATGTCATCCTCTGTATTAAGCCTCTTCTTACCTTCTGCACCACCCTCCAGATATGACTTTTCTACCCGTTTCTCATTTTGTTTATCACACAGCTCAGATATCAAAGATGAGCACTCTGCCAAAACATTTTCCACAGTCTGGTCATCATCGACTTGCCTGATCTCTGATTGAATAGATAACACTTCTCCAGTTTCCATTGGCGCAGCTGAATTTGTCAGCCTCGAAGCCTCTTCAGTCACTTCTGTATCCTTCACACTTTTTGTTGCAACACGCTTCCTCTTTCCTACCACTGTGGGATCAGATGATATTTCATCCAAGATGTTTTTCAAAACTGGAAGTTGTGCGCTTGGTACCTCAATAGACCTACAGCTACATCCTGAATGAGAGCCTTGAGATTGTGAAGAACAAAATGATTCACTATCCGGATTGCAGCATCCAATAGCCAGGCGACTTAAATTCCTTTTCTCAGATTTTTCAAAAACATTTCTTTCTACTATTTTTCTGCCCTGAACTAGGACAACATTTTCAAACAAATTTCTGGTGGGACTTTTACCTGTATTTGATATCTCAGTGTCATTAGGTTTCTCTTGAGACTTTTTGTCAGCCTCAATTGTATTTATCTTCGCTTCCGATTCTTCCTCCTCGACAGGATAAAAACAGCTCTGATCCCCAGAATGTCTCCAGGCATGAGATTTTAGAGTACTAAGTTTATCACACTGGTAATTACAGACAGAGCACTTGAACAAAACCACTTCCCCATCCTTGACGGAAAGAAGAGGGTCATGACATTTCTTCGAACCCACTGTCGTGCTCTCCAGGTGGTTGATCATGTGATTTCTAAACTCGGATATGCTACAGCAGAAAAAACCACACTCTGAACATTTTAACACCAAAACCTTTTCTTGATCATGTTCCTTTAAATGGAGCTCCATCGAGGACAACTCTGAGGTTGAAAACTGGCAGAGACTACAAACAAATTTATTATCCTTTTTTGTCGGACAATGGTCCTCCTGATGCTTTTCAATGTTAGTTTTGATGGTGGTTACAAAATCACACAATTTACACTTAAAAATCTGAACTCCTGAATGACTTGCAAGATGGTAGAGAAGATTGGTATAATCAGATACCCACTGACAACAAATCTCACAAACCACTTTCCATGACTCCAGAGGAACTACCTGAGCATCTGACTTTACAGCTTCCACTTCTCTAGGAATTTGTGTCTCTTTAAAATTTGCCATTTTCACTTTCTCACAGCACAGACATAGAATATCTGTCTTTTTCCTTAAATCTTTTTTCTTCACAGCAAACAAGCATGGGCAGTTTGGACATTTGAGCAGCTGCGAACGAGATTTTCTTTTTCCTTTTGTTCGTTTTTTCCCCTCTGTTGTCCTTGTGGGTGTGTTAGCACCAGAAGAACATTCTGATTTTGTAGCACTTTGTGGAGATGAACACATCTCACTGCTCCTCACAAGTTCAGTAAGTTTCTGAATGACAACTGATAAAACATCATCTTTGCTTGGGTCATCTTTGTTCTCCAGAGCAACTTCCTCTACCCTCTCTTCCTCATCTTTGGGTGGTACATGCCCACCACCTTTCAAGTTTTTCACACCAATTGTCATGCACTTTGACACATGCACATCTGACCTTCCTCTTTTCGATGATTTTCCCCCATCACCACCCTGATCAGGTTTCTCTAAGTCCTCATTGTCAGCTATGATTACTTTCTGAGCATTTCCTCTGATCACACGTTCCACGACTACTTTGACACCTCTAGGAGATGAATCGTTTGTCAATGACGTAACATCTACCATTTCATCCTCATTGTTCGGCGTATGGCGCAACTTGGTTCTTGACGATGCCCTCGCTCCATCTTTGTAAAATTTCAAGGAACCCCCTATGGTCATTTCCATGGCCGACTGAACCAAGTTTTTCCTTCTTCTTGTCATATTGTGAGATTGCTCCTCAAATCTTCTTCAAAAGTTTTCTTGTGCAGTGAAAAGTTCTTTCATCTTTTATTGAATTGTCTTTCCTGCAGCAATAAAAGAAAAAAAGAAATGGAAAATGTTAGTCTGTAACTATCTACCAACTGTGGTGTAGCGGTTATCATACATGTCTGCAGACCACGAGGCCCTGGTTTCAAGCCTGGGTTGGGTAGACATGCCAGTGCACCACAACTGGTCATCAAAGGCCGTGGACATTGACTTGGTTGTCGATGTTATGTCTGTCCGTACGTCGTACCTGTGTTCTTGTCCGGGTCGTATTAAGCGTTTCATGATAGCATTGTTACTATCATGACCCAATACGCAGGTGATAACCCCGTCATTGTAATTGTGTGTTCACTCGTCGTCGAAAATGTAAGTTGCTGATAAAAGAAAATGTCAACGTATTTACCATATTCACTTCAAAAGTCCAGGGACAAACAGGTAGAGGAAAGATCAATCCAATTTTTTCATAGTCAAGTACAGATCTCTGGAATGGTATAGAGGAGATATTACCTAAAAATCCAGTAATCTAGAAAACAAAAATGCTGTCAAAATTTGTTAAAAATTGATTATTTACAGCTTTTCTTAATTTGTTTGATGCTACTTAAATCCTTTGTTTTTGACCTTGTACCAAAATTCTTGAAGGAGAGTGGATTATTCTGGAAAAAATATTTTGTATCAGACATACATCCAATCAAAATCTAATAGAAGACAATCTATCATCAATTTCAAAGACCAAAATTAATTGAAAATATACACAAATAACAACAAAATCGAGCTGTTCATTCTGTTGATATGATGTAAATTTTGCATACTGTACAGTATTTTAAAAAATCTGCACACTTTGATCAGGCATAATACACCAATTAAAAATGCTACAATTTTAAACAGCAAAATCAGTTTCAAATTGATCAATTAGACAGCATTTAAAACATTGGCACCGTAATATGCAAATTAATGTATGAAAGCTCTGATTTCTTTGTTTAATTCAATTTTAATCCCATTGTTTTTCAATCCTCTGCAAATCTGGCGATGAGTTTTGAACCATAAACCCAGTGAAGATCTACTGTATGGCTCTTTCCATCATTTTTAATGGCAGAAAGTTGGAAGGAAATATCAAAGGTTTAAAGATACCTTTCTACATCAAGTGATGCAGGAATTGCCAAGGTGACCCCTACTTGTTAGTAAATCAGTTATGGCCCCAACTTATTACGTTTATTTTTACAATGACATTCTAGCAAAATAACATTTGAGAAATCATGACAAAAAGGACTGTAATTTCAGGGTTTCAACCCCCTCCTCCTGCCCCTTACCTGAACATTTGTATACATCACAAATATTGTACTGTACATATGTTAAAAGCTGCTCAAAGCTTGATCAGCAAAAATTGAAAAACCAGATATGCAATTTTCATAATTTTATGGTGCATTATTTTTGATGCAGTTTACTATTCAAACAATGAAAGAAAAATGTGTACTGTATTACTGTCTCCAAACCTTAATCTGTATGTGTCTAAAATCACAGAAACATGTACAAATACTCACTGCTATTCATGGCTATAGATTCAAATTTGGTTCTGCTCTTCACAAAATCTATTTTTCTAATTTCAGCCAAGTCACACGATTTTAATCTGGGATCTGCTGCCCTCTTTTGATCAAAGCAGGGTCATAATACCATGGCATTCATAATAAATTGACACCTCCCTCGTTTAATTTCATGACAGTTGAATGCATTATTTTTAGGAGATTTGCACGTTTTAAGTTTGTGAGGAATTTGGTAATAACTTATATCTTGCAACATTGTGAAGTAATACTTACCAATAATTTATGTATCATTTGTATTATTACAAGAGCAATGATAAAAATATTTTAAAGTATGCAAATAATTTTTTAAGTCTTTGAATAGCATAATGTTACCTAGTGGTTAGCTCTGCTTAATTGGTAAAGTACCTGCTTTTCAGACGGAAGGTCATGGGATTAAATCCCGGCTGCCTTCTGCGGCTTTGAGCTATGTTTGTTTGCAAAGTGCTTTTGAATTTACCTGTATACTGAGAAAGGACGCTATATAAAATTTCATTATCATCATGTCAACTTTAGTCTTGTTTATTTATTTTTTTGCAACAGTGAACTGATACAGTAGTGTCTTGCAACATTTTGAATTACTGTGCAGTCAACAATTCTACAAACTCAGCAACGCCAAACATACTTTACTTTTCAGGCAGAAAAAGAGAGGCATAAACAACATTGCCAAATCCAAATCTATTTCAAAAAATCATTTAAATAAAATCTACTGTAAGATTCAAGAGTTCTCACCACACAAATTCAAGTATATACAGCTACTCGGAGTACCACAGTAGACCTCTACGAATTAGGATAAAAAATCTGAAATGAGAAAAGACAAAAAACTCTGTATTTCTTCTCTTTTACAACAGAATCAACATAAGAAATACTCCTTTTTTAGAATGAAGTAGTAACATGATCATGTCATCTGCTTGTTGGAAATCTGTCCAATATGTAAACGCCAAAATGATTAAAAGGATATGACCAAGTAAAACAATTAAAAAAATCATACCAAAGGAGAACTTGCAAAAATGTTGAACTACATCGTAGCATGAAGACTGATATACAGTATCCTACCAGGCAAAAATGCAAAATAATGTCTCTTTTGATGTTAAGATCTGATTTTTAATAACAATCGAAGGAGCAAATTACATCAATTTGATAAATTGATGTTGATATCTACAGACAAGATCAAATGAATTATAATTATTTTCATGAAATTTTCCTCTCATGAATAATTTTCACTTAATGTCTTAGTTCAGTCACTCAAACCATAATTTGGGGTAAAAAGTGATTCCATGAAATTTTATTGATGCTTCCCTGAAATTCCAAAATTAAATTGAAGACAGGAAGTACATTTTGTGCCTCCCCTTGGCGACTACCAAATCAAATCTGGCCCGCCAGACAATCCAATCTGCTCCGCTAACAGTAGTCATGTTGGAAAAAACAAAATATCATACCAATCAATCTGAAAGAGATCGGTAAAAGTCACAAAATAATCGTTTACTTTAGGTTTTCCCTAAGCAGATCAGCAGCTCATCATATAAAATGTTATCTTCAGTGCCGATATAACATGGGCAGACTTGCGGCTTGTCCAGTGGCATCGCCAAGGTGAGACACAAAATTTTCTTTTTGTCTTTAATTTAATTTTGGAATTTCTGTGTTTGATTTAAGCCATTTTAGGGCATCAAAAACAAGAAATCTGCAGAGAGCTTCCGGGGGCTTTGTCCTTTAGACACCTACCAGGGCCTCATCCCTGGTTCCCACCAGGCCCATAAGCAGGCCCCTGGACTCCATGCCGGTACGCGCATGCTTAACGTGCCACTAATAGATGCCACTTTTATAGTGCCCCCCTCCCCATTTTCCTCTCCTGAACTGCTATGTCCCCCAAACGAAAATCTCTGGCTACGCCACTGGACTTGTCAAAGGAGGGCAGATAAGAAACCGCCAACATCTGGCATACATCCTTCTTATCACACGCGAGCTCTCAGCTTTTTTATATTCAGGGATTGTTTTAAGGGGTTTTGTTTGTCATGTTATGCTGGTTTTGCCATGCAATTGGCCCGCAGCCTGAGGCTGGTATGAAATGATGGCCCTTGGAAAAAATTAATTCAAAACCTGTGGTCTACACATAAAACAGATTTAATAAATGATGTTTTCCCCCATGAGTAAAGATACACGATAGTAAATTTCCTTCCTGGTAAATCAGTAAAATGGACAATTTTCAACTGATTTTAATCCTTTTTATGGGTTTTTAATAGAATATTACCTCCCCGACGAAGTTGGACAGAAGTTTTATTTTCACCTGTTTGTTTGTTTGTCATCAAGATATTTGAAGGATTGATGACTGGATTTGGATAAAATTTGGTGCGTGGTTTTGCTACTAATTAAGGAAAAAGTTATTAAAATTTGAGACATATTAGAACAAAGGAAGGGTGTTATTAGAGGGGTGAGACATTTTAGGGTGAGTTTGTCTGTCATTAGAATGTCTCAAGAACTGATGATTGGATTTTTATCCAATTTGGTGTGTGGTTTGATAATTGCTTAAGGAACACATGATTTAGATTTGGGACATATTGATACAAGGGAAGAGCAAAAATTGACAGTTGAAAATTTCCAATGGAATGTGATGAACAATGAATTCATACTATGAAAAGAAACAATCAATTTTCTGTATTCATTGAAAATTAAATCAAGTGGTCTCTACTATCAAAGTAGTAAAACCAATTGGTCCTCGCCATGACTGGACTAGAATGGTAAATACCGTCATGGTTCGCATGCCCATGCAAATTGACACACATATCCTATAACCCGGCCAATTACAAAAGTGGCATGTCACACTAAGTACAACATGGCATCCCATACCAAATCCCACATGGCATCCCATGTCCAACATGGCATCCCATGTCCCACATGGCATCCCACATAGCATCCCATGTCCCACATGGCATCCCATGTCCCACATGGCATCCCATGTCCCACATGGCATCCCATGTCCCACATGGCATCCCATGTCCCACATGGCATCCATGTCCCACATGGCATCCATGTCCCACATGGCATCCCATGTCCCACATGGCATCCATGTCCCACATGGCATCCCATGTCACATGGCATCCCATGTCCCACATGGCATCCATGTCCCACATGGCATCCCATGTCCCACATGGCATCCCATGTCCCACATGGCATCCCATGTCCCACATGGCATCCCATGTCCCACATGGCATCCCATGTCCCACATGGCATCCCATGTCCCACATGGCATCCCATGTCCCACATGGCATCCCATGTCCCACGTGGCATCCAATGTCCGACATGGTAACCCATACATGGAATCACATGCCACATGGCATCCCATGTCTCACATGGCATCTTATGCCCCACATGGCATTCCATATCCCACATGGCATCCATGTCCAACATGGCATCCCATGTCCCACATGGCATCCCATGTGCCACATGGCATCCATGTGCCACATGGCATCCATGTCCCACATGGCATCCATGTTTCTTCATGGCATCCCATGTCCCAAATGGCATCCATGTCCCACATGGCATCATATGTCCCACATGGCATCCCATGTCCCACATGGCATCCCATGTCCCACATGGCATCCCATGTCCCAAATGGCATCCCATGTCCCACATGGCATCATATGTCCCACATGGCATCCCATGTCCCACATGGCATCCCATGTCCCACATGGCATCCATGTCCCACATGGCATCCATGTCCCACATGGCATCCCATGTCCCACATGGCATCCCATGTCCCACATGGCATCCCATGTCCCACATGGCATCCCATGTCCCACATGGCATCCCATGTCCCACATGGCATCCCATGTCCCACATGGCATCCCATGTCCCACATGGCATCCCATGTCCCATGTGGCATCCAATGTCCGACATGGTAACCCATACATGGAATCACATGCCCACATGGCATCCCATGTCTCACATGGCATCTTATGCCCCACATGGCATTCCATATCCCACATGGCATCCCATGTCCAACATGGCATCCCATGTCCCACATGGCATCCCATGTGCCACATGGCATCCCATGTGCCACATGGCATCCCATGTCCCACATGGCATCCCATGTTTCTTCATGGCATCCCATGTCCCAAATGGCATCCCATGTCCCACATGGCATCATATGTCCCACATGGCATCCCATGTCCCAAATGGCATCCCATGTCCCACATGGCATCCCATGTCCCAAATGGCATCCCATGTCCCACATGGCATCATATGTCCCACATGGCATCCCATGTCCCACATGGTACCCATGTTCCACATGGCATCCTAGGTCTCACATGGCATCCCATGTCCCGAATGTCATCCCATGTTCCGAATGTCATCCCATGTCCCACATGGCATCTTATGCCCCACATGGCATCCCATATCCCACATGGCATCCCATGTCCAACATGGCATCCCATGTCCCATATGGCATCCCATGTCCCACATGGCATCCCATGTCCCACATGGCATCCCATGTCCCACATGGCATCCCATGTCCCACATGGCATCCCATGTCCCACATGGCATCGCACCCCATGTCCCACATGAAATCCCATCTCATCCAATGTCTCAAATGGCATTCTACCGTATGTCCCACGTGGCATCCCACCATATGTCCCACATGGATTCCATCCTACATGTATGTCCCACATTAATCCAACCCTATCTACTACATGACATCCCTCCCTATGTCACACATGGCAACCCTCCCTGTGTCCCACATGGTATCTCTCCCTATGTCCCCCATGGCATCCGACCTTATGTTCCGCATCAGTGGCTTCCAACTTGATGTCCCACACGGCATTCCACCCCATGTCCCATATAACATCCCATCGAATGCCTTGTCTCAAATGGCATTCCACCATATGTCCCACATGGCATTCCAATGTATGTCACCTATGGCATTCCACCCTATGACACATATGGCATCCCACCATATGTCCCACATGGATCCCATCCTACATGTATGTCCCACATTAATCCAACCATATCTACCACATGACATCCCTCCCTATGTCCCACATGGCAAGCCTCTGTGTCCCACATGGTATCTCTCCCTATGTCCCCCATGGCATCCCACCTTATGTCCCGTATCAGTGGCTTCCCACCTGATGTCCCACACATGTCTAACATAGCATTCTTCCATATATCCTACATGGCATTCCAACCTGTTCCAAATGGCATCTCACCCCATGTCCCACATGGCATCCCACCACATGGTATATCACCCCATGTCACACATGACATCCCACCCCATGTCCCACATGACGTCCCATTGGCTCCATAAGAAGTCTCATCCTAGCTATCACAGTCCCTGATTGAGCATACTATGTATGAAAGTGTCAGTTCATATAATTACTTATATGCAAATGGCTTGTTGAATAAGATAAAAAAAGGCAGAGTCAAATAATTATGCCTGATATAGCTCTTGGTGTATACCACATGGTATATATTATATCATGTGTCCCGCATGGCCCCCATCCATGTCCCACATGGCATCCCTCCTATGCAGTCACATCCTGTCACACTCCCTGACTGAGCATACCAAATAAAAAAAAATTGGTCAGTTCATATACTGTACTATAGCAACTTTATGCAAATGACCACAATAATAAAGTCAGAGTTTAATAATCATGCCTGATATAAACGTTGGTGCCTAATTATTTTAAAGAATTTTAAGGATTATACATCTCCAGTGCTACGAGCGAGACCCTTGAGGATCTCTGAACAATATTGAAAAATCATATCATTTTACTGTTATCTTCTAAGAAAATATCAAATGTTTTGTAGACTTTTTAAGGAAACTAGTCTTCAATCTGTCCTAAGTGTCTCTGAGAAACTTTAACATTTTGCAAGGAAATTCTAATCTTCCATAAGAATATCTGAAGAAAATTCTAACATTTTCTGAGGAAATCTCAAAAAAGTTAAACATTTCTGAGGAATTCTCATGAAAAACTGTGGATGGACGGCCGGAAGGACGGACAAAATCGCCATTACATAAGTTCATATTATGCTTCGCTTGCTGACCAATAATCATGCCTGATATAATTGTTGGTGCCAAAATTTTTTGAAGGATTTTAAATCTCCAGAAGAGAGATGCTTGAAGATCTCTAAAGAATATTGAAAAATTATATCATTTTACACTTATTTTTTGAAGGAAATATCAAATGTTTTGTAGACTTTTTAAAGAAACTACTTCAATCTGTCTTAAGTGTCTCCAAAAAACATTAACACTTTGTAGGGAAATTCTGGCCTTCCATAAGGATATCTAAAGAAACCATAACTTTTTCTGCGGAGAATTTTTAACATTTTCTGAGGAATTCTCAGAAAACTTCAAAATTTCTGAGGAAATCTCAGGAAAAACTGTGGACAGCCGGAGGGACGAAATCGCCATTACATAGGTTCGCATTATGCTTCGCATGCTCACCAAAATTGATGGAATGTGAATCTTAATTGAAAGGAACTCAAACAATGAATACTTAGCCTGAATGAAACTGAAAGTAATAATATGGCCTTGGAAGAAATCAATCAAAAGATCATCATCAAGTGTTCAGAATGCAAATGATCATTACAGATCAAAACTTGGGGGTGAATCTTGATTGACCTAGGATTTCTCAAGTAGATTTTAGTGGGTATGGGGACTAAATGAACTCTTAAAATAATTCTAGGCATATTGAAATTGCAACTGGGGTGGAGGTATGCACTCTACAGAGTGCTAATATCCTTGTTAAGCTATGTAAAATGGTGAACTCGCATTTACAAGCTTACATCTGTATACAGTATATTGTACAGTACAGTCACTTTTTGTGATTTCACCTTGCTGTCCTCTTCCCTGTACAGTAAATGAACATGATTGTTAAATCATTATTAGGAAGATAAAATCGATGTTCTTAAATTTGAATGAAAGGTACAGCCCAACATGATTCATTAGTGCCAATAAACATTCCTACCCTTGCTTCTGTCCTTCCCCCGTTCCAATGTATTCCAAATTCTAATCACTTCTTCCATAACCAATAAGAAAACCATCAACCAAATTTTACCAGTGTCAATGAACTTTTTGGGATATTTTGATGACAAACAAACAAAACAAACCAGCAGAGTCAGACAAATAGACAGACAAACAAATGAAGGCAAAAACATACTGCAACCTTTGTCAACTTTATTGGTGGAGGTAATACTATAACTAGAATGGTAAATACCGTCATGGTTCGCATGCCCATGCAAATTGATACCCATATCATATGACCCAGCCAACTATAAAAATGGCATCTCACACTAAGTCCCACATGGCATCCCATGTTTCACATGGCATCCCACACTATGTTTCACATGACATCCCACCCCAAGTCCCACATGACATCCCATCCCATGTTCCACATGGGATTCCATCTTATCTCCCACATGGCATTCAATCATATCTCCCACATGGCATTCCACCATATCTCCCACATGGCATTCCACCATACAGTATGTCTCACATGGCATTCCACCATATGTCCCACATGGCATTCTACCCTATGACCCACATGGCAATCCCACCCTATGTCCCACATAGATCCCATCCTACATGTATGTCCCACATTATTCAAACCATATGTACCACATTAATCCAACCATATGTACCACATGACATCCCACCCTATGTCCCACATGACATCCCACCCCATGTCCCACATGACATCCCTCCCTATGTCCCACATGACATCTCTTCCTATGTCCCCCATGGCATCCCACTGTATGGCCCACATCAGTGGCTTACCACCTGATGTCCCACCATATGTTCCATATAGTATCCCTCCTAATGTCTCAATGACATCCTACTTTATGTCCCACATGGCATCACATCCTATGTCCCCATGGCCTCCTACCCTATGTCACACATAGCCTCCTACCCTGTCACACATGGCATCCCAACCTATGTCACACTCTGTGTTACTCGTGGCATCCCACCCTATGTCCCACATGGCATCCCACCCCATATCCCACATGACATCCCATGTCCCACATGACACCCCATCCCATGGCATTCCACCCTATGTCCCACATGGCATTCCACCATATATCCTACATGGCATTCAACCCTGTTCCACATGGCATCCTACCCATGTCCCACATGGCATTCCATAGGCTCCATTAAAAGTCTCATCTTAGCTATCAATTTCTTATTGAACATACTATGTATGAAAGTGTCAGTTCACATGACTTATATACAAATGCCTCGTTGAATAGGAAAATAAGGCGGAATCAAATAATTATGCCTGATATAGCCTTTGGAGTATACCACATGGTATAAATTATATATGTCCCGCATGGCCCCCATCCATGTCCCACATGGCATCCCTCCCTATGTCCATATGCAGTCACATCCTGCCACTCCCTGACTGAGCATACTAAATAAAAAATTCTGGTCAGTTCATATACTGTAGCAACTTTATGCAAATGACCACAATAATAAAGGCAGAGTTTAATAATCATGCATGACACAACCCGTTGGTGCCAAAATATTTTGAAGAATTTTAAGGATTTTAAATCTATGAGAGAGACGCTTGATGATATCTGAACAATATTGGAAAATTATTTCCTTTTACAGTTGTCTCCTAAGGAAATATCAAATGTTTTGTAGACTTTTTAAGTAAACTATTCTTCAATCTGTCTTAAGTGTCTCTAAAAAACATTAACACTTTGTAAGGAAATTCTAACCTTCCAAAAGGATATCTGAAAAAACTATAACTTTTTCTGAGGAACTCTGAAGAAACTTTAACATTTTTTGAGGAAATCTCAAAAAACTTCAACATCACTGAGGAAGTCCCAGGAAAAACTGTGGACAGCCAGACGGATGAAATCACCATTACATGGGTTCGCATTATACTTCGCGTGCTCATCAAAAAACATAAATACTAATGAGCAATGAATGAAGATTGTTCTTTAAAATACAAAATTAATTCAAAATATCAGTTCTATAATATCATAAACTTGTTTACTAACAAAATACACAAAACACAGTACTTACTGTAAAGTATGATGGATGTACTGTAGAGAGTTGGTACATAAACTGATGTTTTGGGAGAGAAAATCGATGAAATTTATCCCACTTTCTGATCATTTTCAATATCACTTTCACTTGATATGGGTTTTTGCCTAACTCAGAAATCTGTTCTCAGAATCTTTATTGTACCTACCACCATTCCTAGAATGCTTTTTTTTGCAAAAGAAATGTACTTTGCAGTATACATGTAATCATGATCTTACTACATCCACATCAATTTTCAACAAATTTCCAATCAATTTCCAACAAGTTTATGTGCGAACAACATTGAAAGCTATGAGTGTTTCACTTCATGGGGTTTAAATATGGAATCTGCTTAATTTGGAACTTGAAATGTGTAAAAGTGTACATATGTTTAAGAGGAGATTTAAATTTGAAATACTGTAATTGAAAAGTACAAATTAGTGTAATTTTACTGAATTTCATACATGTATCTTTATTGGATAGGTTTATGTGCACAACACATTTACAGTGTATTGCTCTCTTAGATATTTGAATGTATTATTTTAAGAGGGGGGAGAATAACATAAGTTCAATTTTAAACTTCTTCTCTCTCCTTTTCAATTAATTTTGTTTTGAATTGCAAATGTCTATAACACTTCTACTCATTTTCTTTACTATTTGTATATTGTATATTATTCAAGTTTTTGATGTACTGAGATGCATGACAGACATAAATTGCAACAAACAAACATCGCAATTGGCCAATTGGTAAAGGAAGTCATATCAATCATAAAAGGGCTCACATTTTGAGGTCACAAGAAATAAAATGTGACCAAAAGGGGTGCGTCAATGTTTTGACCACCTACTTTGTTGCAATGACTCACTTGTGCAGGGGTGTAGGGTGAGTCACACAATTGACAAGTGCGTAAAACACCTTTGTTTTTTTTGTCCGCATTGCCAATCATGGAAAATCTAATGTAGAAATACTGGATAGTGGTATTAAAACAGTTACAGCATTAGGAAAAATCTGATATGAAGTAAAATATTCAAATTTCGAAAGGAGTAATTGCAGAATAAGAGAATCCAACAGTTTTAAAAGTATTCACCTTGAGTTTGCGTGGTCCGAAGTAACTTGTAGGCTAAGAACTTTAAAAGATGGTCTTTTTAAATGGCATTTATTTTGATGGTGCTATGTTATTATCATTATAATCATAATGATTAATTTTCTATTTTCATGTCGTAAATAGTAAATGTTTGTGTTTTTTATAATATTATTTTTTAATATAGGTTTTTGCTAGGAGTCCTAGCAGCTTTATATCTTATTCTTTTAAGTTTGGAGTCCTAGCCATACTAAAAGTGACACTTTTTTTTTAGCCTGTTTGGAGTCGTACTCAGTCATACCAGTCACTAGGCCCTACTCCATTTTTTCCTAGGGCCCCAGTTGGCTTCTTGAGGGGAAGATCTTCCGCGCACATTTTGAAAAGTTAGAGCACAACTTTATGCAATTGGCGCCTAAATTGAAAGGTTTATATTGAACAGTATTGTATTTTAGGCGCACATTTTTTAATTTTGGGCGGCGCACAATTTCTTCTTGGAAATCCATTTTCTGCACACATCATGCAAACTGGGACTAGGGCCTAGTGATACTTGGACAGTTACGTTGGATTCTGCAGTTATACCTTTCTAAACATGAAATTACAAAATATAGACAGAACAAATTCATAATCATAATGGAAAAATCAAGGGTGACATTACCAGATTGGAAAATTTGTGGTGCCTCTATGTGCCAGCACAGTACCTAGGAAATCCCCGCACACTTTGCAAACTTTTCAATCTGGGGTGGGGTGACAATATTTAGTACGGAACTCTTTGTCTCCTGTCTCGTCTCATCCAGACATAGGCTTAGGAGCCTAGGCCTACTGGCATTTGGATGCGCCGTGCAGCAGTTGGCAGTATACTAATACTAATTACTATGACATTAGCATAGTCTGACATAGTGTGATAAACACCTTACTCAGTTGGTACTACTTGCAAGGCAATACTTGCATACAGAGTGAGACAATGCATAATACACTTGTTTTGTTGAAAACCACTCAGACAACAACAAATAATATTATCATGGAATGGAAACTTTTCTCGAAACTGACAAAAGTACTTACAAGCTATGATTTTGATTTCGTTAGCATCTTGAATTAAAGTATCTTTCAAACAAGTTACAAATGAAATGATGAACATTTTGTACGTAAAAAAAAATCTATATTATGGAAATAACATTTCGATCACTTCGCAAATTCATCACTTTTGGAAACGCATACACAATTAGTGCACGTATTACCTGAGTGTGCTGTCACTACTATTTTGAAAATGTTCGTCAGTAAATGCACGCAGTGTTCGAATTTAATGCTATACGCACGTTGACTTCACCAACACTCTATTGTTCGACAACTTTTTGACTTATTAGATACATCCACCCAAGGCGCTTTTTGAAAGATAAGTCAGTGGTGAAGGCTCTTACACAAAGCGCAACTTTTCAGTTTTCTTTATTAAACTCACGCAAGTGAACGTCTCTATATATCATCATTGCATATATCTATTTATTTTGTATTACGTAAAAGTGATCCATGACAATAAAAGGCATTGCCAAAAGTTAACCTGATATCATCGCGGAAAGGCCTAATGCTAGTTATTCTAGCCGTAGTTGAAATTCATTTACGCTTTTATGATAAAGCCAAATTATGCAGTTAGTAGTGCTGTCACACTTAGATTATGTAAATACAATCTTTATAAAACTTCCAGAGTGTGAATTGAACAAACTTCAGAGGGTACAAAATATTGCGACCAAAACAGTTCTAGACAAACAAAAATATCATAACAGTAAGGAATGCCTCAAAATCTTACACTGGCTTCCAGTCAAATTGAGAATCCAGCATAAGGTACTTACCTTAGTGTACAAGTGTGTAAATAACCAGGCACCAAATTACTTGAAGGATCTATTAATTGATTCTCGAGGTCGGTTTGACGTAACCATGTACAGGCTCAGTACGGTTTTGCCAAGAGGGGAAACTTTATTATTAGTCAATGAGATATTTGTTATGAATACTTGTGTCGCCTCAGCCAGTACGCCACAATTAATGATACCCATATACATTGGAAACTATCATCTAATACACAACATTTGTGAAGAAAAATAAAATTTGTCAAGTATTTGTTGCAAAATGACAAAAAATAATTTTTCTCCTATTGACTGCAATGATAACTGACTGTTTGTTTTCCCCTTTGACTAAAGTTTGAGATCATCAAATAAGCATTGTTATGTCGCCGTGCACCACAACATTTCCTGATGTCCGGCCTCCAGAATATACCTAGACGGAACACCAGGTCAACTACCTCGATATAAAAAGTTATTTGTACCATTTACCAAACGTAACACTTTTGCTGGTCGTTCTTTCAAGTTTCAGTGTAATGGGACGGACATGGTGGAATGACCTGCTAGATTATATTAAACTTGCTCAGTCGGTAAATGTTTTTAAGCATCATTTGAAAACTTACCTTTTCAATCAATTTTAGTGGTATCTCCTATTTTATTTGTTTTCTTTATTTCGGTCCTATTGCGCTGGGAGTGCGGCATTGTATTGTCTGTTTTATTTGTAAAGCGCCACTGAAGATTGCCAGATCGAAGTGTGTGCTATATAAATTTATGGATTATGATTAATGCAGCAGTTTCAACATTACAACTTGGTAGGCTATAGAGCGTTTTCTGACTGTGTATAGCAGCTATGTAGTGGCTATAGTCATCTGACACAGTGCAATATTGATTGAGTGTGAGTACAGACTGGTTTAGTGTTGTTTCAGCCTAACGTTAGGCTAACTTGCGACAACAGCATTAGCATAGGCCCCTAACAAAAGTTACAAATTTTAGCTCGACAAAATATGACAAGAGAAATGTTAGGAAGTCGTGTTGAATAGTATAGTAACAACAAAGTCTTCAATTTCAAAAAGACAGATACATACTAACGATTCTGAAGATTTAGGTAAAGAACTGACGGAAATTCATATGGTAAAAACTTAAAGACTTCGTGTAAAATGGAAGAAAAGCAACATATTCCGTCACGACATTGGTTTTGGGTTTTGACGCCGGGTTTTCAATTGGTCACGTGACCATTTGAGGTCAGGTGGTATAGTCATATGTTTGAATATATGCAAATTGACAGATTTGCATTATGGAAGCTTGTTTCCTCCTTTCATGTAGTGTCCAGAAACGATAGCTATCGAATATTTTGACTCAGATCTGTATTAATGCTAATTGAACTGATAGAATCTTGCCTGAGAAATTCCTATATAGCAGCAAGGTTACTTTTAGTCAGAATTCCGTAAGTATCGCGATTATTATTATTTGTGTAGGAAACTTTTAAAGTCTAGTATGGTGTTTGTTTGTGAACCTACAAGCTACACTACAATACCTAGGCAGCTTCCGCACTGTTCACTTTAGTTTACACATACTGACATAGGCTATGCCGCTGGTGACGTACTAGGGTCTATGTGTATACTGCACTGAATGCAGGACTCAAACAATTTGAACTTGACATTACCAACTCTTAATTTTGTTCCTGCTATGTAAGGAGATGGTAGGAAAAGACTGTCAATGAAATAGTATGATTTTCTATTTGTGGCAGCAATTGGTGAGAGATTAGGGAGATAAACATCTCACTCAGTATGCCCTAGTACGCCTACACTAGTACAATGTAGTGTAACATGCTAGGCCTTAATCAGATAACATGACTGTGTACTGTAGCTATATGCATCGGCTGTACACAATATTGCAAGTAATGTAGGGCATACTGAGTGAGATGTTTATCTCACTAGCTACGCCTGGACTACACATTGAGATTTTCATACGACCAACACTTACAAATTATGATGGTTAAACCATTAAAAATAGTACTGACGAGCTACCAAATTGATGACAATAATATTGTAAACTTACTAAATACATTTTCTCCTTATATACAACAAAAAAGAATAAAATTAAATGATCCGGAGCTAATCGTTTACCTTGACACTTTTGTCCGTCCGACTTGCGACGGCCGTACACAAGTATTGCACAGCTCAGGCCAGATTAGGCTGGTGAGTGTTAGTTTTCAGATAATCGCAGTTACGATCTTCCTCGAGAGACAACAAGACAACAGCGCGATAAAAAGTTTACATCACAAATTAAACGATGGAGGATCATGTTTGATATGATGTGGCAAAACGGTCAAAAAATATTTGGGAAAAGAATTTGGGCCTATACAGCTAAAAGAAAGTCTAGTTTAGTCAATAATTGTTCTCGAAGCAGTTCTTGCATAAATGTTTGAATGACTTTCATGTCCATGTTGTGATGCTCAATACATAACTTGTATAGGAACGGGGAGGGCAGAGGGAACGTGCCCCCACACAAAAAAATAAAAATAAAGTGCCCCTTTTGAAAATAAAAAGTGCACCTCAATTACTGTTAAAGGTGCTAGAATTTGTGGCGGAATTTGCAAACACTTCTAAACAAATACTACAAAAGTACCTTTTCAAAATGAATGCTGCTTGGGCTCAGAGATTCTATCTACTGATGGCGTTGTATCTCGGTTGGCGTTCATGTCCTCTTAAAGGATTTTTGCCGACTTAACCGATTCAGATGGAGGAGGGGGTAATCTTAATTTATTAAATAGAATAAAGACAATAACTGTTTTGTCAATAAGATTGTAGACCCACCTGTAACAAAATATTTCCTTCAAACAAAATTTCATATATCTTGGGTAATTTTCGTACTCCTTACACCGGACCAATTCAGCTCCATGAAACATACCAACATGAAAAGTGGGTGGAATTTTCTTACCAAAAGTGGGGCAAAGCCAAAAAATTGGGGGGACAAAATCACGCTTATATGCAGAAAATAATCTTACAAAAAGTAAAAATTCGGGAAAATTTGTGTGTGTGTGTGGGGAAGGGGGTCCTTCCTTTGAAATTCCCTCTCAAATCCCTCCTATGTATACATGAACAATGGTGATTGATATGCTTCAATTTAAGCAGTTTGATGGCATGGTCAGTTGACACAAAATTAAATTCAACCACTGATGTCTTCATATTGGTAAAAAATCATATGAAGCACGTTAGGAAAAATGTCTTACACACTGGAAAATTGAATATCGTGAAATGGAAGAAATGCTTCGATGGTAGAGCTTTCAACATATTGGCGAGGGGGGGTAATAAAGTCAAATGAAATGTGATAAAAATACTGTGGAATAAAATGAGGTGTAATGTGATAACACATGTGTGCCTTAAAATGGTTCCATCGCCCCTGAATAGTGTAAGTATAGTGCATGTCTAAACTTCTCTTTCAAAAAGATGGGGGGGGGGGGGGAACACCATGTACGTGGGGGAAAATGTATTCTCAAAACGTATTCTGACTAATAGCTGGCCTAGGTCCTGAACAGAGAAAATTGCTCCTCTCATAGTAAGAGGATTTTACAATAACCTAGTTAGCCTACATTAATCTCTTTCCGTTTGGGAGTTGAAATTGGGGTACTATAGTTAAAAAAAATTGGAAATTGAGAAAACGTTGCGGATTCTTTTGACGCTTGGACGTTTGCAATGTTTTTAATTAATTAGGTACAGACACTTCAAAGCTTTGCACATTTGAACCATCGCGGAGAAGGATCAGTGAAATAATTTCTTATTTTAACAAATTTACAATAGCCACTGAGGTTTAAAATGTACATTATGTGCCCATTAAGATTAAGTCTTTTTTAGTTTATTCATGCTATGTTTACATAAACAAATTTTTTAACTTACAATGACAAAAGGCAACAGCCACAAATTCAACGCTAAAAGGCTTATTTTAAGCTGTGCGTCATCAATACTCCGTTACGCTATTATGTTGACATGTTATGTAAACATTTCCACCTTGTAATTTGCACAACAACTACAGTCAGTCAATGCATATGGCTACAGTACACAGTCATATGTTATCTGACTAGGTAGAGATGTGTGTTTGTGTGTGGGATGGGGGGGGTAGTCCCAAAATCTTTTTGGCTCTCCTTTTGGCTCATCTGTCAAAAGCAATGGCCTAACATCCTTTATCTACAATGGTATTAAACTCTGGAACCATCTCCCCATTCATACTGTATCAAGGTTAACCACTCCAAAGAGGCTTTTAAATTAAATTGGAAGAAAATCCTTTCTGATGCTGCCTCTAGGAGGTTGATTTTAATTTTTAATTAACTTTACAGGGTTTTTTTCTCTATGTACAGTAACTGCCATCCTTTTTTTTTTTTAATACCCAATTTGCCATTTTATTTTTAATTCAACTCATATTTAATTTTGATTGTTATGGTTTTTACTCCATTGTTTACCTTTTAGTGTTCTTTAATATTTTTTTGCCAGTCTAGGCTTCAGATTTAGGGTTTGTATTTTATTTAGGCTCACTGTTTGACCATTTATGTCTTATATATTTTATTATTTTGTATCTATTTTCATATCTGTGCTCCATTTTGTTTTCAACAGTTTTGCATTCTATATGCCTATTTAACCATCTCATAGTGTTTTATTATTTTTAGTCATTTGCCAGGTTTAGGGTTTGTTCAAGGCTCAAGCCCCTGGTGAAGAAACTCTGGGATTTTAGCTATTCTGATTGATAAGGACAAGTCATTAGCCAAACAGGATGAATGCTTAATACTATTTCCATCATTTGCCCCTGTGAAACAGTAAAGCTAGGGGTCTGACTCTGACCACTATTGTCTATTGGTGCAGTCATACTTGGTATGAAGCTGTTGACTTCATCATTATCATCAACCGCACCCGACCGCTCCCGCACCCGACCGCTCCCCACCCGACCGCTCCCCACCTGACCGCTCCCCACCCGACCGCTCCCCTACCCGACCGCTCCCCACCCTACCGCTCCCCCACCCGATCGCTCCCCCACCGGACCGCTCTTCCACCCGACCGCTCTTCCACCCACAAGTTTAAGAAGATGATTTTATTTAAGGGTCAAATAACATGAAATATGCCTCTTAACACATATCGCGATACCAAAAACTAATACAGACCTAAGAATTTTTTGTGCAACTAGGCTAGGCTACTTCGTACGTTGCGGTACTAATGTTATGATAGTAAGTGAATCAAGTTTAAAAAAGTGCAAAAATATTGTTAAACAAAAAATCGAATTAAAAATAGTGCTCCTTCACCCCACACTGGCACACTCAGATGTAAGTTGGCAAAAAGAACAAAAACTTGGCCCAGAAAATGCCTCTCTCTTCGATGATTCATGGTCACGGTGGCTGAATTACCAAATGATGAAATCTAAAACATAATAGTCACGCAATCATGTCATCTGCTAGATGGAAATCATTGTTTCTTGCATTCATCATTTATATGCATACACAAACAAGTAGTGATATTAACAAATTTGTGTCCTGAGTCAGTTTTCTTGAAAAATATTGCGATATTTTTCTCCACGATACGTAATACAGCCATATCATGATAGCACTATTATGAATATATCGTCTTATGGCCATAATCTCCTCACTTTTCAGGAATTCCAGTTTGTGTTCCCCACTTTTTCTGGCAAATGCGATATACTTTCCATAAAATTATAAAGATTGTATACTAAGAATTAAAAAAAAAGTAATTTTATTTCATGGTTTTGGGCTCCCCACACTTATGAAAAATTACTGCCGCTGCCGATGGTTCCTTCTGTTCTTGTATAAAGTACTACGGTGGTATATACTGTACCTATTATACGACAGTGATGTTATCCAAAACAACATGTGAGCTCCTCTTTATCATTTAATAGCTAGTGGAGGAAAAAAGTGGGGGTGGGCAATCTGGGGGAATTAAAACCATACATTTTTAAACAAGGGTATAAGCAAACTAGTCAACTTTGTTAATGATAAGAGGAAAAGAGATGAAAAGACAAAGAAAACATTCAGAATTATTTGTTCCTTTTATCATTGTCTTTTAAATATGATAAACATGTGTAACCGCCAAACTTCTCCTTCAAGGTGCTATTCTCATTTGTGTTCCTCAGAAGGCAACCATGGAAGAAGAAGATGCCCATCTCTGTCTCAGATGCATGTCAAAAATTTCTGGTCTAGAGAACTACATCAGCCATCGCAAAGGGGGTTGTTCTCGTTCACAAACCAAAGGACTAGAGAATAAAAACACAGGTACTGCATTGTATTATCATACAGACTTGGAAGATTCTGCCTGGCATATGGGTAGAAATTTGAGCCAGGAGGGGGAAGATGATTGGGGAGGGGGAGGGAAGGTTGAGATTTGTACTTTTAAAAATTATTCTTTTGCATTTATCAAACTGATGGCTATAAAGCAAAATGTTTGCAGTTTCTGAAAAATGATTACAGCTTAATGTTTTCTTGCCAATTACCTTTTTTCTGATGGTATAGTCCATGTTTCAAACAACAAAACTGAAAAGAAAATTTAAACACAGTCAATGGGCATAATGATAGTCTTTTCATGTCGCTTTGTTTTGTCTTTTGCAAGAAGACTATACAGCATGACATGACTTATGAGCATCATTTCCCCCAAAAGGTGTCTGAGAGCAAAAATATAACTCATTTATTTATTTATGCATATTGTGTGTTGAAAATAAGGGTGGGGTGGGGAGGGGGTTGAAGGGCAATATTGGAGGGGGTTTGAAGGGCAAAAAGGGCTTGAAACTTTTGGACCTTCTTTTACTTATTTTTTGTGGTACTACATTTGCTTATCTTGGATAGGGAACATGTATGTTGTTTCTTTGTGGGAAAGTTACTGGAAACAAAATACTTTAATTCCACTGAAAATATGGATCAAATGAAGATCAACTTCAGAAGCTGATATTTAAGAGCCTGTTGTTAGAATTAATCCCTTCTTTCGACAGTTGGACAACCTTCATCACCAAATGAAAGTGTAAAAAGGAGAAGATTTGACTTCATGCGAGAATTTTAGCATATTTTTAACTTACAAGATTGTTAGCCCCCTTTGGCTCAGAGAATAACACCCCTGGCCAAATTTGTTGCCACTCTGGTGAGTCAGCCTCTAGTATAGTGAAACAATTTAATTAATTGTAAATAACAAAATAACAGAAAGATTGTACTGTATTCAACAAATGAACAGAAAGCCTTCAATGTAACTGGATAAGTTTACAAGAGAGAGGTCATTTGGCAGGAGGCAATTTGAGAGAGGTCATTTGGCGGGTCATTAGAAAGGGTCCAAAATGCATAGAAAGTAGGGAAAAGTTATTAGCAAAATTTGCTGGTAGGCTGACAAATTTTGTATCAATATTTAATCTCTTTAGGTATCGTGTTCTTGCATCCCAAGAAAATGTAGGACCTGTGACTGCAATTAAAAGTTGGTCATACTGTATATGTCATTTAAAAATGTATTCTTAAAAGTTTGCCCTTTGGGGTTGTTGTGACTCTGCTTCAAAGGAAAACAAAAAAAATTAGCACTTAATTGTAACTATGCAGTTTATAATCCTACCAGATAATATCTTAGTTAAATCATAAATTCACTTTAAATACATGTATTTTTAATGTTTAAGATTCGTCTATGTATACATGCAATATAAACACTGAGTCTTCAGCATAGGCGGCTCTAAGAGAATTTAGTTGGAGGGGCAAAACATCATTTGGGGGGCAAAACATCATTTGGGGGGCAAAGATGAACATTTTAAATTATACACACATGTATAATTTAAGAATTCTGGAATCTTGAGACCAGTAACAAACTTTACACTATCAATCCCAAAGTCAGGACCAACCCTCTGCACAGTCGCAATGTGGGAGGACGTCACCTGCATCCGCCACTGTCACTCCTTTCTCACCCACTTTTTCCTCCTTTCTGGCTCTCCTACACCTCTCTGCCCTACTTGCAACACTGATCTCTCGATCAAGCATATCCTTTTATCCTGTCCCTTATTCCAGAACTCCAGATTTTCCTATCCTAATCCACTTCATTTCTGATCTCTTCAAGAACAATCCCTCCTCCGACATTATCACCTTCCTTCATAATAGCAACTTATTCCACCTGATCTAGCCCTTAACCACACTACACTCCCTTCCTTTTGTATCCTACCATCCTATTCTTCTTTCTTTTTCTTTTCTCTATTTGCTTTATTATTTATACCGTCCTAATTCTTGCACCTTAGTTTTCTAACACCCTCTCAGCACATTTGACTATGACTGTCGCGGTGCCGTTAAACATCAACAAACAACAACAACAGTATAATATAGGCATTTTTGTATTCATTATATCAATAAATACTGCTTAGCAAATCTTTGATCCTGGGCATTTGCACCCCCTTACTACCTAATGGTAGGACGTCGGATGGTCTTCAGAAGTGATCATTGCTATTTAGGTAAGCAGAGAGTTACAAGGCATTCCATATCAATTATGGTCTACAGAAATATAATTAAATCTTGAGGTTTTTAATGCCATTACTTGTATTCATAGTTGGCACTCCTATTTGATCTCTTCATTTGTGCAATAAGTGAGCAAGAAAATGTGATTTTGTGTTTTTTTTTTTATATCTCTTCTTAGAGTATTGTATTGCTGTTACGGAAGACACTGTTGTGCAGAATGAAAGTCCTGTGGTTGATCATGCAGCTGCTGTGGATATCAAGAAAATAAAAAAGGAAAGCAAAACTCAAGATCGGACTCTGAAAGTTAAAAAAGTTGTTTCTGCTCCAAAGATCACTTATGTTGAGAAAAACACAAAACAAGGTAAGGGAAGACCCAAGAGAAAAACAGTCACACAAAAGGATGTGAAAGTTAAAGTGGTTAAAGAAGAGACCAAAGCAGACCAAACAGAAAAGTTCAGATCTTTGAGGCGTCGGAAACGTGTTTCTCATGAGGAGTCTACAAGTACAAAAGGGAAGGGTTCCAATGAAGAGGCTTCTGAAAGTAACAAAGCGTCCATGATAGAAATGACAGTGACTTGAAAAGAAAGCGACCTAGGATAACATTGAAGTTGAATTCTTTGAATCTGAAAAAAGTAAGTATCGTAGCACCTCCATCAAAGCCAAAGCGAGAAAGGAAAGAAGCGACAAGCAAAACTCTGACACCCGTCTCAAACAGTGAAATTTACCATTGTGATCTTTGTCAATTTCAGACCAAATCGGTGAAATCTCTCAAACTGCACAAAGCATCTTGGTCCCACTTAGAAAAGAAAGCTGAAGAGGATGGGGAAGAGAGGAGCTTTAATTGTCAGGAATGTCCCTGTTCCTTCTTCACTTCAAAAGCCCTTAGGACTCATTCAAGAGAGCATATATCATCATTTAAATGTCAGGAGTGCCTTGAAAACTTTCCAAGAATGAGCCTTATGAAGAAACACCTTACTGAAACTGGCCACATTTCAAAGTTCCCATGTGCTATCTGCAACATGGAATTCACTGTTGAATCTCATCTTCGTAATCACATGACCGTCCACTCTGATGAAAAGCCGCATAAGTGTCACATTTGTGAATTTCAAACAAAGCGAAGAGCAGATTTGAGTATGCACATCAAACGTCACATGGGTATCAAACCTTTCCATTGTGAGACATGTAAATTCAAATGCTTGAAGAAATCTGTACTAGTCAGGCACATGGAAACACATAAGGACCGCCCAAGGGACTTGATCTGTGAGGTTTGTGGTGCAGCTTATTGTTCAAAAATGGTATTGCAACATCATATCTTCACAAAGCATCAGAACGGCAGGAGGTTCCCATGTAATTATGAAGGTTGCACTTACATCTTTTGCTATAAATCTGAACTTATTGCCCACCAGCGTTCCCACACAAAGGAAAAACCGTACCTATGCTCTGTATGTGGTTACGAAGGATCTAACACCTATGCACTCACGAAACACATGAGAATCCACACAAATGAGAAGCCTTTTAAGTGCCCCTTCGCTAGCTGCAGCTATGCAAGTCGCTTTTCTGCTCATCTTGTTCGGCACAAAAGACTCCACACGGGGGAAAAACCTTATAAGTGTCCATTTTGTAATTATCGTTGCAATGCACAGGAGAATCTTCGCAAGCATGTGCGCAACACAAAGAAACATTCAGGAAGAGATATGTACATCTGCAAAAACTGTCCAGATTATTACACGACCAATATTTATAAAGAAATGGTGCATCATACAAGAACAAACCATAGTAAAGAATATATAAAGTTACAGGATGTTTCAAAGCAGTGTGGCATTTTTGTACCAGGATATACTCCTCCACCTGATATTGTGGAGCAGGCATACACTGAGAGCCAAGGAATGGATGGTGAAGAACTAAAAATAGTACAATCTGATGATGAAGGTGCAAAGAAAAATTTGAAGACAAAAATTGAGAAAAATGAAATATCTGTTGTATCAGATCCTAATACAGTTACATTTATTCTAAACTCAGAGGAAAAAACTAGTAAGGGGTCCTCTGAACAGCCTTCCCACTTCCAGCTGCCAAAGGGTTATCAAATTCAGCAAAGTGTTTCCCATCCCACAGAGATGGTCATGATGGAAATGTACAATACGGGCCGCACCAGTGTTCAAGAAACCAACGTGGGTGGGACCATTACAAACTCGTTAACTGCTCAGAGTGTTGCAGAAGCTATGAGGTGTCTGGTACAGGGACAAGGATTTGATGATGGAAGACCACCCTTTGCCTATGTGGTCACCAAATACCATTATGCCGAAGGATGGGGTATCTCCAGCTCAAAGTCAGTTAACAGCTCCAGTCCCTCAAGTTGTATCTATTCAATCTGCTGATGCATCAGGAAGGCCAGTGCAAATTACATACAACAACCTTACTACCAATCAGTCAATGTACATCCCTGGACAACCAACTCCGATTGTGACAATTCCTGCAAGCATGGTGCCACCATCATCAGGGGCTGAGACATTGCACACCATGCAGGTGGGACAATCCACCTACAGCATGCCTGTCACTGCCTCATCTTGCCCAACCACAATATATTCTCCTTCCATTAGGGAAGGACTTTCTATTATTACATCTGCAGCAGCCATTGAGGCTTCCTCATCGTCACAACCAAAAGAAAGCTTTGATAGAAACCAACAACTTCAGTTTTCACAAAATCTTGTGGAGGCTGTTAACCAAGCAAGAGCAAGAAGTGGAGACACTGCAGCAGTGGTCCTCCTTCAAAATATGGATGAAAAGGCGGATGCTATACTCAAGCAAAAGGAGAAGAGTTAAAGCGGCTAACCTACATTCAAGAGAACTCAATATATTAACAGAACCTTAAGGACATGAGCTCTTGTGGTGACATGCAGGGACTTACTGTACCTCTTGTTGTGGATGGTCACAACCTATGTGCATACTGCCAGGGTGAAGATACTTTAAACAAAAGTATGTGCAAGGGTACCACTTTCTAAAGCATTACCTCTTTGGTGTGTGTATGGTTGAAGAGTAACAGCCAGCGTTCGACAAATTGCCTGTCTGGACGCCCGAGGCAACTAGTATTAATGTCCGGGCAAGTTGATTTACAAGTTGATATGCTTGCTGGGCAACCATAAATTGATCCAAACTAATAGAGTGAATTTCTCTTTAAAAACTTAATTCATTACACAGATTATTACTTACTACAATATAACTGATGGAAATGCCCAGAAAATATCTTGAAATCAGACCTACTGTATATTCCATTTATTTTGAAGCCAAAGTATTTTGTTATGTTACAAAATGATCTTAAACCTCACCATTACAACATCATACACATACCAATACCCAAGACATAAACATATACTGCACACACATAAAACATATAATGTGCAGATATATGATCCAGGCCACCAAAACTGGTTGAACATGTGCGCAATGCATGCTGTTTTGCTAGCGAGGCTTGCTCCTTTTAACCAATCATATCTCGCGTAAAAAATTGCATGTATATATATTTCCAGTCACTGTTTCTTGCCGAGGTCTGTTCTGCTGTGTTAATGCACCACACACAATGAGTCCAATACCCATTCCATGTACACATACAGTATTGTACAGGGCATAGCGTACGCTGTATATACTATACTGTTACATGGCAAACTTGACCTGCCTTTGCCACTTGTTTACGCAAAAGTTTATTGAACTTCCATGTTTCTTTTTTGATTTTATGGAGCCTGTTATTGCTTTATATTTGTAGAGGATATATGGATTACAATTTCCACTGTTTTCTGATAAGTGTAAGAGTCTTTTATTGATTATACAGCATTCTCAGTAAATATTGCTATAAGAAATATTTTACCATAACGTGCATCACCTCATCCAATAGTATCGTTATTATTGTCGGACAAGTGGATTTTGCTTCCGGGCAAGCATTTCTGTGCATGTGTCTGCCCGGCGGACAAGTGAAGTTTTGGGCGATTTGTCGAACGCTGGTAACAGCACTCATTCAAAACAAGCAGTTCTCAATGTAAACAAAACAAGGTTAGTTCTTAATGCAACCAAAATGATGTTGAAGTTGTCGACAGACATTTATGGTAAAGAACTCATGAGGTTACTTAGCAAGAGTTTACTGTACCACCTCTCAAAAATCACACTGCTGATGGTTAAGAAAGAAGACCTTTTAAATATTGGTGTGCGTATAGTTATAGAGTAACAATGAATGTTCTTCAATGCATGTTCAAAATGAGGTTGAAGTTTCAATAACCAAAATGAGGTGTAAGTTCCATGATGTAAGCAGAATGATTTTTAAGTTCTGTGTAACCAACACAAGGTTCAAGTTCTTAATGTAACCAAAACAAGGTTCAAGTTCTCTCTGTAATCAAAACAAGGTTAAAGTTCTCAGTGTAACAAGACAAGGTAAAAGTTCTCACTGTAACCAAAACAAGGTTGAAGTTCTCAGTGTAACCAAAACAAGGTTAAGGTTCTCAATGTAACTAAGACAAGGTTGAAGTTCTTACTGTAACTAAGACAAGGTTGAAGTTCTCAGTGTAACCAAGACAAGGTTAAAATTCTCACTGTAACCAAAACAAGGATGAAGTTCTCAATGTAACTAAGACAAGTTGAACTTCTCAGTGTAACCAAAACAAGGTTGAAGTTCTCAATGTAACTAAGACAAGTTGAAGTTCTTATTGTAACCAAAACAAGGTTGAAGTTCTGAATGTAACTAAGACAAGTTGAAGTTCTTACTGTAACCAAAACAAGGTTGAAGTTCTCAATGTAACTAAGACAAGGTTAAAGTTCTCACTATAACCAAGACAAGTTAAAGTTTTCACTATAACCAAAACTAAGTTGAAGTTCTCACTGTACTTAAAACAAGGTTAAAGTTCTCACTGTTACCATCTAGTCATACTATTATTCACCTCTTGCCATACAGGAAGTGCTAGATGCCTCCCATGGTTACAGTCTTTGTGTACTGAGGTGTTTTCTGTTAACACCAGATTTTGAACTACGGAAGGGATTTTGTGATAGGGGAATTTAGCCGGAAATGTGCTACACATTTGCTGACAAAAGTACAGCTTTCAGCTCAAGTGTTTGTTCTTTTCAATGGAATCGCCCAATTAAAGCTGCTTTCCTGAGGTTACATATTTATGCAACAAAACAATGCATAAATTTTAATATTGTCTTCCTTTTCCTTTATTAAATTGCTTTAGTTTGGCCCAAATATATTCTTTAAAAGTTCTTAATATTCAATTAGTTTTTTTAGGGATTTTATTGCTTTTAAAGTCTTTTAAAGCCATCACGCATGTATGGTGGGTTAAAGTGTAAATATTTTGTTTTTTGTGAATATCAGAATTAAAGCAAATAAAAGGAAGACGCTAAGCATCCATCACTCAATTTTATTCTGACATTGGTTAATAACCCTTGTCGGACCAAGCCAGAAAGGGGACCAACACTTCACACAATTTCAGTCCGCCAGAGGTTAACATTTTATGTGACTGCTACGTTATTCTGTTGCTCAGATTGTGAGCACTGCAATATCATTATACCCTTAACATGCAACCGGAGATATTGTGATTGTATTAAATTCACCATAGAGATAAAAGTGAAGTGAAATGGCACGTAAGCCGCCAAAAGAAATATTAAAGTCTTGTTCAAATTTGATTCTTCAGAAACATTACAAAGATTTAAATTTCTGTTACATTGAATATTTTCATCACACTGAACTTGTATAAATTTATCTACGTACACCTTGTACTGTGTATGGGCAATGTGGATTTTTTTTATATTCATGCAGAAAAATCATATGATACCATTAAATACCTTAAGAGTATATGGACAGCTTTAGAAATAAAAAAATTATGTTGAAGTGAACTTTTGTAAGAATAGTAAAAAGAAGTAACAATTATTTTGTTAAAGTGCAGTAAGCAACTATATCTTTTTGCCAATTTGTAGAATGTGAAATCAACTGTTTTACACCCTCTTGCCATGAAGAATTTATTGCATTTTAATTAAAACTTTTAATTTTCTATGGATTTGTTTTTTACGACCAGTCAGATTGTAATGTAATCCAGTAACTCATTGTTAGTTACATGGTAGCTTCGGTATGAATATAGATTGCAATAAATAATTTGAGGGTAAGAAAAAATTAAAAAATTGACTTCCAGCAGCATGGCATGGAAAACTTGTATCAAGTACAAGAGTCGCAACTACCAAAGGATACTGACCAGAATTAAAGATGAGTGAAACTAGAAATGACATCAAGATCACTGTTAGAATAACAATTAGTTTTGCAAGGTCAGGGCAGGAAGGTGCTAATAGAAAATATAACAGTTTGTCTTCAAGCAGGGCCATAATTCCTGGAGGACGGGAATTCCTCCTCCCCCATTTTAGGCAGAATTTGAGAAAAAGTACACCAGTTTTTGAAAAACATTGCCCCACACTTTATTGGGGAAAAGTATTGCCCCATGTCCCCTCTTTGTGAAGGAGAATTATGGCCCTGTCTTTGTGTACCATCCATTTTGACAAGGAACTGTCTTATTACTGCTTTTGGCTTTAAAAGATGTTCAGGTCACTTTTAAAATAAAAATTCTGATTTCAAAATCACCAAGTTCAAAATGTCAGCTCCTTTGTTTACTGACTGGGGGGATGCTATACACAGTTGCTTCAAGGAGATGCTCTTCGTGAAGAGAGAAATATTGTGTGCTTTTAAATGTTTGTATGATGAATTGTGCCTAATATCACAATTAAAGTAAACAGATATTTCTCTAATAATTAAACTTATTAAACTTTATTGACATTGTTTCACAAGGTATTTGTAAATTTGTTTTAAACATGCAGCATCAAAATTACAACTACTATGCTTACCTTATATATTTTGAGATTTTAAGGTAATGCTTGTAGATACTTTTTGAATACATTATAGATCAAATTATCAATTTGTGTATATTTGTATTTAATTACTTTCAAAGGAATAAACATACTGAAATACTGCCCCTCCTAATACAACTAAAACTGACTCACATGCCCAAACCGACCTCACCTGGCTCTTCTTACCCAGTCCTAAGCCCATCACCATTACCAACAACCCAACCACACCCATTACCCAAACCATCTCCACCACCACTTCTCTCCCCAACCTTCCTTTTCTAAGACCCCCGCCATCCCCTTTCCCAACACCTCTAATGCCATCAAACTCAAGCCAACCTGGCTAACAAACATCAAACCAACAAACAAAACAACCAATCAACAAACAGCCCACCATCCAAATCCACACGTATGACACTGAAGAGAACATGGATTGTTCGATTACCGAATATACTTCTTGTCCATCTTTCAGAAACAACCGCTCCCAAAGAAACAGGAACAGACCCAAAGAAAAAACAAGCCAACTCAGACCCAACAGATCTTCCTTAAGATAAACCCCTGCCTCCTTAGGGCGTGTAACACAAACAATTACAATAACACTCACAACATATGCAATAGAACATCAGGAGCCTTAAAGCCAATTCTGAAGAAATTGACCTTCTGGCCACCACCTTCAACTCTGTCGTCTTCTGCCTACAAGAAACTTTGAAAACCACTGACCATTATTCCCTCAACAATTTCGCTTGCTACCATAAACATCAAGTTGATGCCGACAGGGCCTGTGGGGGCGTCTCCATTCTCAATAGACACGATATTCCACAGCCCTGTTCATGTGAACACCGACCTTCAGGCTCACTGTATCTGTATACATCTGTATGTCTATCTCCCTCGACAAAACTTTTACTCTTTGCAATATCTATCTCCCCCCAAGGCTAACGTTCAGCCAACAAGCCTTAAAAACCTCATCTCTCAGCTCCCTTCATCCTTCTTGGTGACTTCAACGCCCACAACCCCTGTAGGGCTCCAATACCACCACCCCATGGGCATGCTCGTCGAAAACACTCTTCGACAGCACGCCTCTCCTTGCTCAACATGAACTCCCCGACCTACCTTAACCCTGTCACAGGCTCCCTCACCTGTATTGAACTGTCTATCTGTTCCCCCAACCTCTTTCTTGATTTTAGCTGGAAGGTCACTGCTGATCTCTGTGGTAGTGACCATTACCCTCTTCTTATTCACTCCAACCTTCAAATCCCCACAGACCACACCCCCAATTGGAACCTCGAGAAGGCTGGTGGTCCCTTTTTGCAACCCTCTGTGACTCATCTCTTCCCTATCTCCTTGAGGGTGAGGATCCCATGTCAAACTTCAGTAACATCCTTATCAACATTGCCACTTGCTCCATTCCCAAAGCCCCTAACCACCCCCTCCCACTCCCAACTCCTGGTTCACTGATGATCGCAAAAAAACTGGAATTTCAAAACTAACCCGACCACCCACAACCTCGACCTCTTTCGCATCAGCAATGCCAAAGCCAGGCGCACTATCAAGGACAGTAAAATCAATACTGCGAACAACTTCATCTCTTCTCTCACCACCAACACCCCCACTAAGAAGATCTGCAGAATGGTTAACAGCATCCATGGCAGGGTGGGCAAGTGTCCATCTCCCATCTCCCCACGAAAAAGGACATTGCTAAGCACCTCGTCACCTCTTTCAGCAACATCTCCTAGGCCAACTACCCCAATGCTTTCAAAGCCAAAAAAGCTCGTGATGAAGCCCGGAGTATCACCTTTCCCTCCGACAACACCGAGAGCTACAACACCCCTCTCACCCTTTCTGAACTAAAGCAAGCAATCCACGACGCTGGCTGCACCTCCAAGGGCCCAGATAACATCCTCTACCAGTCCCTGAAACACCTCCCCAACAAGGCCACCACTACCCAACTCGCCATCCTCAACCACATTTGGTCCTCTCACTCCTTTCCCCTTATCTGGTGACCGCTATCATCACCCCCGTCCCCAAACCAGGACAGTACTGACCCCTCCAGCTACCGCCCCATTGCCCTCACTTGCTGTCTCTATAAAATTATGGAAAGGATCATTAACCAGAGATTAAATTTGTTCCTTGAGACCAATAGAATCCTCTCTCATCATCAAAGCGGCTTTCGGAAACATCACAATACCCTGGACCAGGTAATTATACTCTACACCGCTATCCAGGAATCCTTCGCAAAAAAAAAACACCTCATTGCTATGTTTTTCGACATAGAGAAATCTTTCTACACTACTTGGATATACAGCATTAGCCACAAACTTTACACCAGAGGCCACCCCATCTTTATTCAAAACTTCCTCTCACCCAGGCAGTTCCAAGTTCGCATTGGCCACACCCTCTCCAACCTGTACCCCCAAGAAGAGGGCGTCCCCCACGGCAGCATCCTCTCCCCCACCTTCAAGCTGAGCTTTGATGACATCGCAGACAACCTTGGCCCCAACATCAAACGTGGACGACTTCACCATCTTTTACTCCTCCCCTAGTTTTCCTCTTGTCGAAAATATGCTCCAACTCAGCCTCAACTGACTGCAAGACTGGTGCAACAATAACGGTTTTAAATTCTCCAAAGACAAGACAGTCTGCATGCACTGTCTGTCATTTTGACAACAACCACCACAACCCGAACTTCGTGCTCAATGGCAATCGCATCCCTAAAGTTGACCACACTAAGTTCCTGGGTTGAACTCTAGACCCCAAGCTCTTCTACAAACAACACATCCTCAACCTGACACAGAAAGTAACAGCCCCTCTGCCTCTCCAACACCATTTGGGGTACGAACCGCCATGCTCTCCTCAAAATCTCAGGCTCACCATTCGTGCCAAGCTTGACAACGGCAATATTGCCTACTGTGTCGCTCACAACTTTTACCGTAACCACATCAACACTATCCAAAATGAAGCCCCCAGGCTTTGTTTGGGTGACTACAGGACCTCCTTAATCACCAGCCTTTATGTTGAAGCCAATGAACCCCCCTTCTGCTAAGGTGTGAAGAGCTTAGCCTCTCCTATGATTTTAGAGTCCTCACCAACACCCAGAACCCTGTTTACAACCTCATTAGGTACCCCAAATTCTCCACCTTCTTTGATAGGACTAAAACTCTATACCCTCCCTTCAGCTTATGCATCAAATTAGACCTCCCATCTCGATATCACTCTTGGCACCTTCTCCTGGCCCACTTTTCCTTCCTTTTTTTTCACTGGGCAGCGCCACTCTTTACAAAGCCAAACCTACCTTAGCCTCTTCATCAACCTCCACAACCAAATTAAAGACCAACTCTCAAACTACACCTCCATCTATACTGATGGCTTCAAGGAAGGCGACAAGACAGCTGCTGCTGCCGTCATCCAAGACATCACACTCAATAGCAGGCTTCCCGATTCGTCCATCTTCTCGGCCGAGGCCAAGACCATCCTCCTCGCCCTCAACTAAAGGAGTACTCCCCACTCAGCCACTTTGTCATCTTCTCCGACTCCAAGGCTGTCCTTGCATCTTTACTCAATCTTAAATGAGATAACCCCACATCCCACCTCCGTAAACTCCTTTCGCCCACCCTTTGCAGGAAAAGAATATTTTCTTCTAGATCCCAGCCATGTCGGCATTCCTGGAAATGACAGGGCTGATCCAGCCGCTAAGCTTGCCCTCATCCTCCCCCTACCCCATTACCCAAAACCCTTTCTGACATCAAACAGCTTATCGCTTCCCTTGTTCGTGACCATTGGCAAACCTCATGGGACTCCCAAAATGATAACAAACTCCACGTCGTCCAGCCCACCATTCTGATCAAACTCACTATTCTGATCAAACCCACCCTTCTGATCAAACCCACCATTCTGATCAAACCCACCATCCACAACCTCTCCCGTGTCGACAGAGTTTACAATACCCATCTTATAATAGGTCACACCCACCTTACTCACCCCTATCTCCTTATTGGCTCCCCCAACCACTCTGCAACAATTACCATTGCACCCTCACAGTCCATCACGTCCTCCTTGCTTGCCCCTTGTACAAGCTTCCCAGAGCGTTCTCGCACCCCACAACTCGATAGCCGAGCTTTTCCAGAAAAACCCTCCATATGAAATTATCTCCTTCCTTCACCATGCTTTCCCCTACAACCATATTTAGTCCTCTCCTACCCTCCTCTCTCTCTCTCTCTCTCTCTCTATGTTTTTTCACCCATGCACTTCTCTCGATCCCAGCTTTCTGGCTTTTAATTCTCATGTTTCTCTCAATCTCCCCCTGTTTTCTTTCCTTCCTACCTCTGTAATGATCTAACCTCTCAGGCACAATTTGACCATCGCTGTCGTGGTGCCGTTAATCTCCCCTTATTACACTCAAATGAGGATATTAAGTTCAATTTTTGTGTCTACTTTGTTCCAGTACTTAAAAAATGAGCACCCAAATTTTTGAAATTTGATACAGTATGTTGACTATTTGTTGACCTGAAATACTGTGACTGTTTCCTTAATCACAATGACTATTTCCTGAATCACACTAAATATTTCCTGGAATGCAGACTATTTCCTGAATCACAGTGAATATTTCCAGAAATTCAGCAACTATTTTCTGTATTGCTGTGAATATTTCCTGAATCACAGTGACCCTTTCCAGAAATGCAGTGACCATTTCCTGAATCACTGAATATTTCTTGAAATGCAGTGACTCAGTCAAAACCTGAATGGCAGTGAATAATTCTAAAAATGCAGTGACTTTTTCCAGAAATGGAGTGACTATTTTTGAAAATGCAATGACTATTTCCTGAAATGCAATGACCATTTCCTGAATCACTTAATATTTCCTGAAATGCAGTGACTATTTCCTGAATTACAGTGAATATTTTTTCGAAATGCAGTTATTCCTGAAGTGCAGTCACCATTTCCTAAAATGCTGTGACTATTTCCTGAATTGCAGTGACTATTTCCTGAAATGCAGTGACTATTTTCTTAAATGCAGTGACTATTTCCTGAAATGCAGTGCCTGTTTCCTGAAATGCAGTGCCTGTTTCCTGAAATGCAGTGACTATTTCCTGAAATGCAGTGACTATTTCCTGAATCGCAGTGACTATTTCCTGAATCGCAGTGACTATGTCCCGAAATGCAGTGACTTATTTCCTGAAATGCTGTGCCTGTTTCCTAAATTGCAGTGAATATTTCTTTAAATGCAGTAACTATTTCCTGAATCGCAGCGACTATTTCCTGAAATGTAGTGACTATTTCCTGAATCGCAGTGACTATTTCCTGAAATGCAGTGATTATTTCCTAAAATGCAGTGACTTATTTCCTGAAATACAGGGCCTGTTTCCTGAATTGCAGTAAATATTTCTTTGAATGCACTTACTATTTCCTGAATCGCAGTGACTATTTTCTGAAATGCAGTAGCTTTCCTGAATCGCAGTGACTATTTCCTGAAATACAATGCCTGTTTCCTGAAATGCAGTGACTATTTCCTGAATTGCAGAGACTATTTCCTGAATGGCAGTGACTTTCTTGAATCGCAGTGACTATTTCCTTAAATGCAGTGAATATTTCCTGAAATGCAGTAACTATTTCCTGAAATGCAGTATCGCAGTGAATATTTCCTGAATGATATGACTATTTCCTGAATTGCACTCAATATTTCCAGCAATGCAGTTAATATTTCCTGAAATGCAGTGACTATTTCCTGAATCGCAGTGACTTTTTCCTGAAATGCAGTTACCATTTCCTGAAATGCAATGACTAGTTTCTGGAATGTAGTGACTATTACCTGAAATGCAGTGAATATTTCCTGAAATGCAGTGACCATATCCTGAAATGCAGTGAATATTTCCCGAAATACAGACTAGTTCCTGAAATGCAGTGACCATTTCCTGAAATGCAGTGACCATTTCCTGAAATGCAGTGACCATTTCCTGAAATGCAGTGACCATTTTTCTGAAATGTAGTGAATATTTCCTGGAATACAGTGACTATTTCCTGAATTGCAGTGAATCAGATCAGATCAACTACATCAGGAGTAGGCCCCTAATAAATATCGTAAGAAATCATTCCCTTAATAACTGATCTGAGAGAAAAATATGGTGGCATACTTATAAAATCTGGGATCCTCAAGTCAAAACTGATGCGTGCGAGGGTGATAAGCTAATATATATCATTGATGGGATCTAAACCAGGCTGCCATTCCGAAAGAGAGAAGGACACACCACATTTAACCCTGCCCACACCCCCACCGGTGCAAAAAAAAATGATACTAACAAAGTTTGTTACATAAGGGATGAATACATGTGTGTTTCATATCTGCTCAGTTTAATCGATATAAACAGTTGAAAGTTTGAAGGTAGACAGTTGAAAATTTGAACGTAGACATAGTTGAAAATTTGAATGCTTTGTAAATCAAAGTGGTGAAGATTTTAAACTTAAATTGTGTCTGAGTCCCGGTTTTAATAGTCTTATACCAGGGAGCTGTTCTTTTACAATTCCCTGCTTATACGAGGACCATCCATGTGAGGTCTATTTATCGGTTGAACGATTGTTCTTTCTTTATTTTGAAATTAGTCAAGTAATTTCACTGCATTATTAAAAGGAGAACATAAATTTAAGCGGAAACATAAATTCAAGCAAAATCATGGGTGTAGTTAGGGGATTTGTACGACCCCCCCCCCCCAAAAAAACGCCAAAATATTTCCCTCAGCGACCCCTCCCCCCTCCCCCACCCCCTAGTTATTTTAAATAAGAAATCTGGAGTGTTTG
This sequence comes from Chiridota heheva, assembly GCA_020152595.1. NCBI lineage: Eukaryota > Metazoa > Echinodermata > Holothuroidea > Apodida > Chiridotidae > Chiridota > Chiridota heheva. The sequence continues at coordinate 292,108 of JAIGNY010004136.1, forward strand.
TGTGTGGGGGATATGCAGAAGGGATAATCATATCCACACAATTTATAAAGTCAACAGCATAGGAAGATATTTGACATGGAGGGGGGGGAAACAATTTTTTGTCTCAACAAACCTATTAATTATATGGGTCTCTTATGTCCAAAAACTATTTGTAGAGGGGGAGGGCTCGTAAAAGTTGGGAAATTTCCTACAAATTGAAGAAAATTTCCCAAATATGAAGACAATTTCCCCCAAATAAAGAAATTTTACGAAAATGAAGCAAATTTCCCATAAAAGGAAGGAAATTTCCCGAAACTTAAAGAAAACGCTTCCTCAAATTTAGGAAAATTTCACGTAAATAAGCAAATTTCTCAAAACTGGAAGCAAATTTTCGAGAAAAAAAAAAAAAAAAGATAGGAAATTTCCTGAAAAATGAATAAAACTTCCAAAAAATTGAAGAAAATTTTCTTAAAATGAAGGAAAGTTCCCGAGAATTAAGAAAATTCCCCCAAAACAAAAAATAATTTCTTGAAAAAAGAAGGAAATTTTCCGGAAGTTGAAAAAATTCCAAGAAATTAAAAGAAAATTCTCTAAAAATGAAGAAAATTTTCCCGAGAATTTATTTCATGAAAATGAAGAAAATGGAAGAAATTTTAGGAAATTTGCTTAAAATGTAGGGAATTTTTCGAATATTGAAGGAAATTTCCCGGGTCTGTTTCTCATTTAGTTGTTGACTATTAAGTTAGCGATTTATCATTTTTTATATTCATACATTTATTTCATAAGGATAATTTCTTGGGTCAAAAACTTATCACTTAGGGGGGTGGGGGTAGTGGCATAACCACAGGGGGTGGGGCTTCCCCCACCCTCCAATATAATTTTGGCCCGAAATTAGATATATGCCCCAAATTGTGAAAGACTTTCACAATTTGGGACATGAGAATTGAATAAATTCACAAACGTTTTCTTCAAGACATGATTATTTAAATTTTCCCTAACTTTGGTCCTAAATGCCCCGATTTTACTGCATATTGTTCTAAAACTTTCCATTTGTTTCAAATTTTGGTGGTAAATCTGATGATACAACGGGATCTTAATCTACAATTTTCCAATTTAAAATAGACCGCCGTTACTAGCAATAATTGGACCAAGAATACGGCAGTCATATACTGCCGTATACTTTCAAAATAAGTTGAGGGTTCCCGTAAAATTATATTTCCCCAGTGGTACCAATTCATTACAAGCCTTTTTCATATATGTATTTAGGCCTACTGGTGAGCTACCCTGCATGATATTTGCGGGCCTGACGAATAAAATAAAAAGTAGGCCTTAAATACGATTCATTAAAACTATGATTGGAGGGAAAAATTACTCTCAAGGGTACTTTAATACAATGTTTGTGTCATTATTTTCTTCATGTTGAGGACCCCTTTCTCCCGGGCTAGTATGGTGGTTACCATCCTTACTTTAGGAATTTATTGTCTATCGTGCCATTTTCTCCAATGAAAATTCCTTAAAACGTTCTGTCTTACTATTCCTCCAAATGGGCTGAAGTTAGATCATTCTAGACCCTCAAAAAGGTTAAAATACACCAGCTTTCCAGGGGTTTCACCCCTTTAAGCAGGCCCATGGATCCCATGCTGGAAATATCGCTCTTGGATAGCGCTGATGTAACGTGCAGTAAACACCAGGAAATGTTAGGTCCAGCCCCACCAATATAAATACCGTCCGACGGCACTGAGAAATGTCTGCAGCTGCAATTCATATTATTTAATGATTAAAAGACAAAAGCCTTTCGCCATATTTGGCCCTCCTAAAATTTTGCAAGGCCCCCTAAATTTCTAGGTCTGGCTACGCCACTGGGAGGGGCGGGGGGGGGTAATCAAAAGAAATGAGGGCATTTTCCCACTTAGTATGTTAAAAAAGGCTTTGCCCCTCTCTAATATAAAATGTTGGCTACACCCTTGAACGTGTAAAAAAGTTCAACAAAGTAGTAGCAGCTTAATTAGTTTTATATTAAAAACAGTGAAGACGCCTTATTTGGTAGTCACATTACTGACACATGATCTGATGTCTATAGACTCCATAGATCAATTAAGTGATTATGATCACAAATTTCCAATTGCCCTAATTATGATCCTAACACTTCCAATTTTGTAGATCTTGGTATAGAATATTCCTATTTCCAGGCTGAATTTTGGTTCTAAATACCTTTGTCTTAATTGATAATTGTCCA
>JAIGNY010004141.1:0-55000 GCA_020152595.1 Chiridota heheva
CTACTCAACAACCGGTCAATCTTTGTGCCTACTTTAAATATTCTCTTTTCTAAGCTTGTATATGGTGGAGGATATGCAAGTTACCTAATATTCCAAATCTACTCAACAACCGGTCAATCTTTGTGCCTACTTTAGATAATCTCTATTCTAAGCTTGTTTATGGTGGAGGATATGCAAATTACCTAACATTCCAAATCTACTCAACAACCGGTCAATCTTTGTGCCTACTTTAGATATTCTTTATTCTAAGCTTGTATATGGTGGAGGATATGCAAATTACCTAACATTCCAAATCTACTGAACAACCGGTCAATCTTTCTGCCTACTTTAAATATTCTCTATTCTAAGCTTGTATATGGTGGAGGATATGCAAATTACCTAACATTCCAAATCTACTCAACAACCGGTCAATCTTTGTGCCTACTTTAAATATTCTCTATTCTAAGCTTGTATATGGTGGAGGATATGCAGATTACCTGACATTCCAAATACACTCAACAACCGGTCAATCTTTGTGCCTACTTTAAATATTCTCTTTTCTAAGCTTGTATATGGTGGAGGATATGCAAATTACCTAACATTCCAAATCTACTTTCAACAACCGGTCAATCTTTGTGCCTACTTTAAATATTCTCTATTCTAAGCTTGTTTATGGTGGAGTAAAATTACCTAACATTCCAAATATGCAGATTACTTGTATATGGTGGAGGATATGCAGATTACCTGACATTCCAAATACACTCAACAACCGGTCAATCTTTGTGCCTACTTTAGATATTCTCTATTCTAAGCTTGTATATGGTGGAGGATATGCAGATTACCTGACATTCCAAATACACTCAACAACCGGTCAATCTTTGTGCCTACTTTAGATATTCTCTATTCTAAGCTTGTGTATGGTGGAGGATATGCAGATTACCTGACCAAGCTAACATTCCAAATATAGTCCTATCAAATCATATCAGATTTAAGGTTAAAACCCCCGCCCTGGTTCTTCTCCTCGCTTTTGAGAAATTGAAAAAATGACCATGACCATCTCATTCCCCCCTCCCCCACCCCCTCCCCGCCCCCACTTTTCCTTCACCCGTTGCGACGGCACTCGTTGATGCTACCTGTCCAGAAGCTACCTTTGAGAAGCTATTCGAATATTCATGTTCCAATGCATCGAAATGATATGTCGCCATCAGTCGTGCCACTTGATTGAGCCTACAGGTATGTCGCTCACATCCTGATCTGGCAGTTAATACCCTCAAAGCCGCCCAGGCAGACCCCGCTATCACAGACGCCTGTCTGACCATCACATAAATTGCCCATGCAGTTACACGTGTGGGCGCAATTCGGGCCATAGAATCCTCTTCGACATTCTGAAAAACAATGAGACAAAAATTACGTCACTTTTGGCATAGGTATGTAAAACCGTGGGTAAGGAGTCGACAGCGCATATGTAGGACGGGGAAACAAACCACCACTTCCACGAAAAAATACATTGTAATGATATCAACAATTACTCGGCAGACTTCCAAACAAAAGAGAAAGTAACATATTACATTACAATTTTTATTTTCATCCTACAAATCGGGATGTTACAATGATGCAGGAAACTGCAGTGGTGGCGGGAAAAAGGAAGGGGGAGGGGTCTAACGAATTCGTTCGTCTTTTATTAATTAAATCTAAACAAAAAGTTTAAAACAATAGACAGGCAATTGACTGCATGTTTTGCCTCCTTAAATGGGTCCTTAAATTCAAAATTAAAGAAATCTTCCCGAAAATCGAAGCAAATTTGACAATAGTGACGGAAATTTTCCGAAAGTTGAAGAAGTCCTCTTATTTAATTAATTATTTATTTATTTATTTATTTATAACTCCACGAAATAAAATAAAAATTAAAGCAGATGTGCCGAAATTGAAGAAAGTTTATCAAAACTGAAAATGAAAAAAAAAGATCTGAAAATGAAGATAATTTCCAGAAAAACAAGACAATTTCCAGAAAATCTCCAGAAAAGGTTTGAGATTTCCCGAAAGTTGAAGGAACTTTGGAACTTTTCCGATTACCAGCAGCGTTTGGTGGCTTACTATGTTAGTTCACCAGTGCACAGAAAGTTGAATACGTCACTGTATAGAGCAAAAGACTTACTTCCGGTACAGGCTTTGCCTCTCCACCCGGAGTAGCACGAACACCCATACGGTTCCTGCAGGCAGAATAGAAGTCCACGGCACTTGCCCACGTCAACTAGCTCTGTTCTCCCACAAGCCCACTGACCACTTTGTCCAAATTCATAATTCGTAAACGCTTCAAAGATGAATATAGAAAACAATTGTGTATCATATGAATATATAATCAGGGGTCGAGCTATAGTTGAATAAGGAATATTGCCGTTAATTGTCATGTTCATATATATGATAGAGGTCGATTTAAAAACAATTTGGTGCAAAAATATTTTTGATATCTGTTTTTCGTTTAGGAGTTATTTCTTGAAAAAGATTGTGCGGGTCCTCATTCATATAAGATGGACATGCTTGACCACTGAACTAATCTTTTAACGGAATAAATATATATTAACATGATTTTTACATTAAATTGTTTCTTTGATAGTCTTTTATTACACATGAAAATTGTATTTTATTTCTTCCTGCGATGTTAAATGTTGTACTTTACAAAACCACGTGATTTGTCAGGAATGCATAAAAGCAAAATCTAGTAAAGTAAATTGACTAAACTTGAAGCAATGAAAAAAAACTAACTTCATTTTCTTTACAATACATTAAGGGACTAGTTCAGTGGTCAACCAGGTTCATCTCATATAAAAAGGAACTCAAAATAAACACATTTTGGAAAAGTACTTCAATGTCTTATTTCGGCACATTTCTGTCTCACTTGTTCCTAAATGACTAATGCAGTAGGTCTACCGTAAAAAAGGTGTGCGCCTTAATCCTCACATTATTAGCAACTGTTTTACTATTTGAATTATTTTTCCTAAAACTTTCCTTCGGTGGTAAATTGCCTTTAATAGATTATGTTTCACTACTTTCATGACCTACAGTATCCAATGGTTATTAAATTACACAATTACAGAGAGAAAAATATGATAGAATACATAAAGAATTTGATGAATCAGTTGTTGTAATGTCACAACTAGTCTGATTTTGGTCATTTCTACAGAAATGATACAGAACTTTTAATTTAAAAATCTCCGTAACGAAATAAGATTTTTGAATGCTTTCTTCGCCATTTTGTTTCTTTTTAAGTTCCGTTTTTATGGGATCAACTTGTTTTACCACTGAATTAATCCTTCTACAAATAAGACGAAAGTGAGGACTAGAGCGCCGACCTTCTATCAGACTACACATCCCACTAACTTTCCTACACGAATGACACGGAACAATTCTCTTGAATATCTCCTTAATGGATAAGATTTTTAATTGTTTTCTTCTGCAATGCTATTTCTGTTGTACCCTTTCATACCTTTTAGCCACTGAACTAGTCATTTAAATAAAAAGTACGTACGTATTTCGCAACTATCGCCAGTGAATCCAGGAGCACATATGCACGCACCGTTGTCGGGGTTACAAACTCCACCGCTTTGACACTCCACGCAAGTTTTAGTACAGTCGGAACCCCATTTATTCTTGGGGCGTCCTGAAAATTGTTGATAAATAATAAAGTAATTAGTGGCAATAAAGTGATGAATATTCACACATTTGAAATTACAGTGAAAAAATTGTTAACGATATTTGGCAAAATCAGTTTGCGGTCTGTGAATGGGTAAACTTTAATGAATATGTAAACATACATCTAATTACATAGGCAACAGACTCAATAGGTGACTTGTTGTGCGTGCAAATCTGCCTGGGACACAAAAACACACATTGTGCAAAAATACCTTGATATGTGCTCACTAACAGCTGAATCCCGTGACGTAAGAACTTAGGAATGGCTGCATCTCAGAGGGAATTTGGTTGGAGGTATGGCAAAGACTAAACACATATTTATCATAATGATTTACCACTGACGTCACAGGAAGGAAATTGATCGCAGGTATGGTAAAGATTAAAAAATGTGTACATTTTGCTGCGGTACCTCAAAATGATTATGATATATGTTTATAAAGCAAAATATCAAGGTCGCTCTGTAATACGTTTCAAACTTGCAATTAAATGTGCATATTGATGATGTGATTAAAAACGTAGTTAAATGGGCTATTTTTCACCGATTAAGATAAAGCATTTGCTGTAGCCAAGTTCTTTAAGATTCTAAAGTATTTAGGTTAATGTTGCCTTTATACGTCTGTATACCTTTAGAAAGGCTGTAGAGTTCTTTCTGTATACTTACTGCTCACAATGACTCGCGTACTGGCTGACTGGCGTCATACTCCCGCCCTTGCTGATACTGTAGGATCACGAAATAAATCCCTGCAAGTTCAACCCTAGTCAAAAGCTATTCCCCCTCCTTATAACTGACTCCCCACCTCCCCACCCCGAAAAAAAGTTCCAACATATGTCATTCTTCCAAATTCTATGGTGCTGTTATTTATTCATCAAAAACTGGTGCAAGTCAATGGCGCCTGAAACAATGGCCTTCTCCCACTTTTCATCAAGTTTGGATTTGCCCCCTCACAATTTGCATATAATAACCAGAACCCCCTCCTTGTGATTTTCCTAGATCTGTCCCTGCAAAGTATTTGAAAAAGGTGCAAAACTTACTGTTTTTTATGCGTACTTTGCTATAAATGTTCAATATTCTGGAGTCTCCTCTTCCGTCGGTAAAGTCAAATACTGCTTTATAAACCCCAATCCGATGCTTTGACAACATCTTCGGCTTACTTGCCGCAAAGTACGTGTAGTCATCGCCTTTTCTTATTTGTGGTTTGTAATCGAAAACGCCCCGAAAAGTCTCTTTTACAATTGTAATCGAGTTCAATTTACTGATGGGAGATCCAAAGGCAAACATGCGCATAACCTGTGCTGATTTCCTGTTCCTTAAGTAGCCATCTGTGACTAAAACTAAATCCAACTTATCTGAAACAGTGAGAGACAAATGAATAGCAAATAGACAATTTTAAACCGATTTTAGCCGAACGTGATTACTTTACGGTATGCCAACCAATCAACTGCTGGGTATATTAACCTTTCTGGGTTTAATGATTGACAGCTTTTTCAACCAATCATCGCACGAAATTGCCTAGCAACAAAATCGTTACTAAAAGGGGGCAAACAATCTACGCGCTACTGGTACAGTACAGCTAGCTAACGGCCCGCGCTAATGTAGTCAATGCAAGTTACTGTACAAAAATTTTTATGCACACACAGACTGAGTGACGGAAAAATGGTGAACAAAAAAAAAATGCGTTTACGGGCCAGCTCTGGGCTTTGTAAATCTGATTGCTGTTACCCAGAACAGTTAGCAAACTAAATTTTCTTCATCACTGTCACTAAAAACTCCACAAATCCGGAGAAGTGCCATAAATTAATCAAAGCTTGCGGCAGACCTCGCGAACATTTAAACGTCCACGCATTGGTAATGCACGATTGCAGATTTGAGGTTTGTTTGCCTCACATAGTTACCGCATTGCTATGGTGTGCGTGGCCTATTTGGAAACCTGGAAAGTTAATTACACAACCAAGCAGCTGCAATTGCTGGATGAAAGTTGTAAACGGTATGGGCGCGCGCATTACCTTCACATATATATATATATATATATATATATATATATATATATATATATATATATATATATATATATATATATATATATATATATATATATATATATATATATATATATATATATATATATATATATATATATAAATATATATATATATATATATATATATATATATATATATATATATATATATATATATATATATATATATATATATATATATATATATATATATATATATATATATATATATATATATATATATATATATATATATATATATATATATATATATATATATATATATATATATATATATATATATATATATATATATATATATATATATATATATATATATATATATATATATATATATATATATATATATATATATATATATTAGGCTTGATACGGTTGGCCATATGCCTATAACGTTCGTGAACTGTACAGACGGGGTCAAGAATACCAACTAATTGATTGTTGAACAACATTGCCCCGGTTTACAATTGGTTCATTACAGACACGGTAATTTCGTCTATGTGGCATTACCTAAATTGGTTTGTTTTGGAATTTGCCGACTGAGATTTGAAATGGTCTAATATGGATTGTGTAAACAAGAATAAAACGACGTAATATCTCAAGGTGGCCTGTCTCTACTTTCCGGTGAAAATCGATGGTTTTTATTTTCGCAGCGACCAATCAAAAGTGGAGCTTACCGCCGTCTGTATTGGTTATCGTAGCCGTTGTGCTAGCAGGGACCAGCAGTTCCTTGGTGCCAGCCGTTTTAATGGTCAATAACAAATATTTGTATTGACCCGTTTTGTCTCTTAAAGTGATATTATGCTATGGACTAGTTAAGAGGTCAAACAAGTTTATATTATATTAGAGAGGACTTTAAAAGAAACAAAATGGTGAAGAAAACATTCAAAAATCTTACTTAGTTAAGGAGATATTCAAGTTTAAAGTTTGGTATCATTTGTGTAGAAATGACTGAATTTAGACTGGTTGTGATGTCATAGCCTCAGATTCCTCTTTATGTATTCTATAGTATTTTTCTTGCAATTTCTTGGCCTAAAAACTATGGAATATGTTAAAAAAAGTAGTAGAACTGAATCTAGGAAGGGTATTTATAATATACCACCTGAAGAAAGTTTGAGGAAAAATAATTTAAATAGTGTAAAAATTAATAAACTTTCTTTAAAATACATAAAGACTTTGAGGAATCTGAGGCTGTGACATCACAACTAGTCTGACTTCAATCGTTTCTACATAAATGATTCCAAACTTTAATCTTGAATATCTCCTTAACGGAATACGATTTTGCAATGTTTTTTTCACCATTTTTTTCTTTGAAGTCCCCTTTTATATGAGATGGACATGCTTGACCACTAAACTAATCCTTTAATCTCAGAATACCATGTTCGTAGATACGTTCTGTAGGTCTGCAGGAGGGTCAAAATGCTTTGCTGAATATTTCTGAGTCTCTGGAACTTTTCGTTTATAGTGCCCATTTAATGCCGTCTGCCCGCCATTTTTTCCAAACCTTACGCAGCGACCAATCAAGCTGGAGCTTACCGTCGTCTGTAATAGTTATCGTAGCCGTTGTGCTTGTAGCTCCTAACTCTACGAAATCGGAACCAGTCACAGACACAATCTCAATCAATATCGTCACACTCGCTTCCGCCATCTCACCGTCTTTAAATTGTATCGTTGCGGTGACTTCACTTTCGCCCACAAGAAGAGAGTAAGACTGCAGTGAAAGGGCGAATTCATCGACAAAGGCGGCTCCATTTGGCAAGATTGAAACTTCTATGATTTAAGAAGAAAAGATAACTATAACAATTGAGGAGTGATACCAAACTATCGGCAGGGAAGAGGGAGCAACATATGGTCAGGAATACCAACTACTTAATTGTTCAATAAAATTGCCCCAATTGCTTCATTATCAATCAGATTATAGACACGTAAATTTCGGCCATGAGATTTTACCTAAGTTATTATTATTATTATTTGTTTTTTTGTAGATTGCCGATTCAGATTTGAAACTTCAAGCCAGTAAGCAGTGCTGCGGGTCATAATTCTACAAGATTGCTTTCTTCCACTTTTTCCCCGGAAAATTGTATACAGTACATACATATACAAAATTAATGCACATTTTTTCCCACGTGACAAAGCTGCCCATCTGCCCCCCCCCCCCTCCCCACTCTCCCCCCAAGCCCTCCCCTCCCCCGCATGAAAATCCTGGTGCCGCCACTGTTCAAGTATGTAACTTCACAACTGGGTATATAAAGGCCGTGGCCGTCTTATGTTCAGCCCTGGATGCTTTCAGAACGTTAAACCTTGCTATGCTATGCTATGTCCCGTCGGAACACTGGCATAGACACCAAAGCAGCGTCGGTATCATTCTTCTGGAGGAACAGTAAGACATTTTGAAAATAACTTAAAGTTTGACAATTGGCAGCCTCCTTCTTCCTTTACTTTCATATTATAGCTTGAAGGGGCACACACAATACATAATAAGTCCTGAAACCTGGACTCGTGCTCCATGCTGGTTAAAGATTTAATGAAAGGTACCCAGCCAGATTGAATATCTCATGGTCTTACCAATGTCTACCCCTTCGTCTAATGCTACCGGGTGCATATTGCAATCAACGACAGCGATTACGATTTCTGCCGAACCCGACATGCTACTTGGTAGAAACTGCACTTGAAGAGGAACGTCATTGTCTAAACAAGGACAGAATAAATCAAACACCTTAGAACAGATGCGAATTGCCTACAAATCCAGCAAATACAATCTTCAGAATTTCTGCACTTTAATTTATTTATGGTGCTAATATTCATGTTAATTTATGTGGTTATGCTAATATTGTTGTAATTTATGTGTTTATGCCAATAATGATGCTAATTTATGTGGTTATACTAAAATGTATGTTAACTTATGTGGTTATGCTAATATTGATTTTAATTTATCTGTTAATGCCAATAGTGATGTTAATTTATGTGGTTATACTAAAATGTATGTTAATTTTTGTGGTTATGCTAATATTGTTGTTAGTTTATATGGTTATGCTAATATTGATTTTATTGTATCTGTTTATGCCAATAGTGATGTTAATTTATATGGTTATACTAATATTGATGCCAATTTGAGATGTGTGAATGGACGGGCCTTTTTTTTTAAGAATGTGCTCATATCTCCTAAAATCGACATAGGTAAAATGAAACCCACGTATGTCGATTCCATTCCACATAATGGGCTTCTCGCTCTGCCATAGGAGGAAATTGAACATGTCTGAATTCAGATATATTCGATTACCTTTAATCACAGAACAAGAAACTTCCACATATATATAATTAAATTGACACATGTCGGTTTATTTTACGATGCCGATTTCAAGTGGAATAACTATGACGATTTATTGTAATAATATCCAAGTGTCTCCAATCACAGAGCACAAATACAACATGTGGCAATTAAAATTATCGTAAGTCAATTTAATTATACAAATGTCGATATCAGGATTTTAGTGGACTATACAGGTGTACCGTATTAGGGGCCCGACACAGCTTTGGGATGGTGTTTGTGTGTGTGGGGGGGGGGGGAGGGGGTGGGGTGGGTGTAATGTTTAGGGGGAGATTCCAATGTTGGCAATCCCCACCGGGTGAAAAGGTAAAGGCTTATCTAAATAATATTGCTTTGAAAATGATTGGGGCCATTAACCCGAGACCATTACCCCCTCCCCCTCCCCCCTACGGTGTCTGGCCCTACATATTTACCTGCATCCTCTATAATATTGAGTGTAAATGATGAAATATATCCCGATTGGAAACTGTTGTCCGATATGTTCTTAATAGTCAAAATCAACACTTCATTGACTTCAAGATAGCAGTCATTGACCACTGTCCATGACAACTGGACATCGGTACTGCCCTCAGGAACAGTGATGTCGCTATTAAAGCCAGTGATGTCAGTATCAATTTCGATGGTGGAGCTCGGGTCAACGCTTAGCTCTGTGTAAAAGTACAATTGATATTATTAGGGTATATACAGGGCAACAATTCACTGTGGACTTGAAAAAGGTGGTGCAGACACGTCCCCTGTTACTGATTGTTTACATTACCGTGGGGTTTATCTCTTACACAAAAACAAAGCCGCAAGGAGGGGTAAATACAGCGGGAGTGGGGGTTGATAGACCCAAATTGAATTTCTGTCCCTAAATTATGAAAAGATAATGTTGAAAGTGCATAATAATAATTTTATTCCCCAACAAAATTCAGTTCCCCCCCCGCAATTCTAGGTTCCCCCCAATTTCCATTTCTCCCAAAAAAATTCAGTCCCTGCCCAAAACAAAATCACAAGTCTGCCTACTTAACTGGGTCACAGGTCACTCACCAAAGGTCAGACCACCAGCCGGCGCCATCGGAAGAACACTCAGGCTTAATGAAATTGGAGATGCCCCGCCCTCCGTCACCTCAATATATGCGATGTTAAACGAAACGGAGCGACCTAAGAATACAATGAAGAATTAGACAAGAAGTTGTTATGACGTCTTAACGACCTCACGCATATTCATAACATGTATGAGAAAGTAACACGAGGGTAGATGTGACGTTTATTGAGATGGTATAGAGTATATCCCAATGGTGCTAGTAGGGTATGTGGAGTGTTTGGCATTATGGTATTTATGTTTAAAAAAATGTATAATTTCTGAACTCGTGTTTATTGTCACTTTCCACTGAGGTATAGCAGTCACCGTATCATATTATCTTACTTAAAACTTGTCGAAAAACTCTGATTTCCATGATACATATGCTCTTTATGACGACCACCTTGATATTCAAAATGGCGGTCATATCAGGGACATGATTTTTTTGGAAACAAACTTTGTTGGACTCTTAAACACCTATATTAAGTATTGAAATCATCTCCCAGCTTGTAACCAAAATGTTTCGTACATCTCATTTGTTTGATCATCTTCCATGTGCACCACACTAACAAGGAATATCTGTCTCCGAAAGAAAAATAATAATTGAACTGAAGACTTACATATTGCACCACCATCGTTAGCAAGGAAAAATATTTCACTTGGTTCAACAACCGTATAACCCATCGCTGCCTTCAGCGTTATCTTTGCCAGCTCTTGGTCTTCAATGACGGCTTCATGAAGAATAAGTATACCCACGGTAACATCGATTTGACCCGCGGTTATGATGGCATCAGGTAGAGGGACTTGGATCTCACTCGCAACAAGCGCGGTGTTTGAACCCTCTGTCCCCTCGACTGTTTAACCTGGCCAATATAAGAAGTATACATTTTAGGTTATTTATGTTCATGCTCAATCTTAAACACTAATGTACTCAATTAAAGAATGGGGGTAAGGTGTGTGAGGGGGTGGAGTAAAACCCTTACAAAAAGTTCAGATCTGCCTTAATAAAGTTTATATCTGGGTAAATAAAATTTGATCTGGCCAGATAAATCCTGATCTGGATATTATATCTGGCCCATATCAAACTTGATCTGGCTCAGACCAAATTTGATCTGGAAATTCTAGATCAAGTTTGATCTGAGCAAGATCAACTTTGAATTTATTCTGTATTTGGCCAGATCTGGCCCAGTTATAAATTCCAGATCTGTCCCAGCTTTGGAATGTATATCTGGGCCAGATCTGAAATTTATAGCTGGGCCAGATCTGGAATATTTGTAAAGGGAAAGTTACAAATTCTTAGGAAAAAACAACATTGTGTAAAACTATGTCGGCCTTTTCTGCTCGTAAGAGAATTCCACTTAATGTTGGACTGAAAATAACCCTATTTTGTATCAAAAAACTTTTTGGTGCCGATTTATAATTGATCAATATTATTACTCTACTCTACATTTTACTCTATTGCAGACCGAAACGTTTTTTAGCATCTACGAGCGACTTGAACATGAAGCCCAAATGAATGTGAACCCAAACGAATTCTCGGTCGAAAACTAGAAGCGTCTTTAGTGCAAGGCATGATAATTTTGAAATGATTTAGTTTTTAATACTCGTGTTGTTGAAAAATCACTTGTCATTCATTAGATATAAATACACTTGATCGTTTGAACATTCACAACATGCACAGAATTCACAAGGTTTTTAATACCATAAAAAGTGCACAAAAGTGTGTTCGAATATTCTACAGACTCAAGAATAATACGTTCGCCCTCATATTCTGGCCAAATGCTATTTGGACCATTTGGTACTGCATATATTAGTACATATACTCAACCACTGTAGTCTATAAGTCTGCTTGTTCAATCTGGACACGGCACTGGAGTCTAGTGACCAGTGACTTAGCCAGCACCACAATTTGAGGGAGCCCAAGTCTCACGTTGCGAGGGCGGGGAAGTTCCCTTTTACGCAATCGATCAATATTGCAAACAATCGTACGCGTAATACAATGTGTTTTAAATATATAGTAGCAATGTGCAGAAAGAGTTTGTCGAAAGAGAGGGGGATTTCCCACTGGGACTCAAAGCGGTCAACTATTTTCCAGGGCTAACAATTTGTTCGTTATTTAGGCAGATTTCCACAAGGCAAAAGCTGCTTAAGTGAACATTATAGCTATGTTTTCATGTATTAAACTTACATCTATCTTGTGGAATGCCGCATATCTTTGATCCAGGGGAGTAGTGAGGATTACCACAGAAGACAAGAGCCCACAAAAAAATCCCGCTTACAGTTAAGCGAAAAAATGTACTAATAAATGAGGTTTCCATCGAACGTTCCTGCTAATAGGCTAATCTCCTGCTAATAAGCTAATCTCCTGCTAATAGGCTAATCTCCTGCTAATAGGTTAATCTCCTGCTAATAGGCTAATCGCCTGCTAATAGGTTAATCTCCTGCTAATAGGCTAATCTCCTGCTAATAGGCTAATCTTCTGCTAATAGGCTAATCTCCTGCTAATAGGCTAATCTCCTGCTGATAGGCTAATCTCCTGCTAATAGGCTAATATCCTGCTAATAGGATAATCTCCTGCTAATAGGCTAATCTCCTGCTAATAGGCTAATTTCCTGTAGTAGGCGAATCTCCTTTCAAATTTTGATTTCAATTATTTTTCGGGAAATTTTCTTCAATTTTGGGAAAATTTCCTTTATTTTCTGCAATGTTTGCGAAATGTTGCTAACTTTTATCAAAATTTCCATTAAAATTTGTGTTTTTCTATTGTACCATTTTATAAATTTTATTTGAATGATTTATCAATTTACCTCCCAACTGGCAAGAAGCTTGCAACCGCCGGGAAGGTAAAATCCTCTGATGAACAGGTCCCCACCCCTTCTTAACTCCCACTTCGAACGTCCCTGGTTTAACCACAAAACTATAATATTTTTCTACTTTTCTACAAATAAAATTCTTACTTAGTGTTAAATCGCTTGCTTGAGCCATGTCCAGGGTAAACGTGACGGAGAAATTTGACCCTTCCGTTATACTCTGACACGTTAAGGCTGTTATGCTGACATCTGGACCATCTATGAGATAATAAAATGCATATATGAAATATTCATGGTATGAGCTGTGCTACTGGACGGGGAGGAGGGGGCAGGAAAATGGGGGAAGACAAGAACACAATAATGATGATCTTTATTTTACGCGGGAACATTTTCCATTTTTGACCAAACATTCTTCAGTTTTGGAACAAAAATCTTCAATGTGTACTAAAATTATGTTAGATATATAATTGCAAATTAATTAGCAACACTGTAAATACTAATTAGTCAAAATACACCTATTTTGTCATACGAGACGAAATTTTGACTAAGTTACGACTAAATCAGTCCAATTATCGTCTAGTATTATTAATGAAGTGTATTTTGACAGTGTATTTTGTGCTTTCTTAAAAGCCTAATCAGGATCTTAACCATGACTTCAACTGTATGCCTCGAAATTACTTTCGGGAAAATAAAAAGAAGGAAGAGAGAGAGGAGGGGGAGTGTTCAGTTTCATAACCTGAAGTTGTGGGGTTAAATAAAAGAAGCAAAAAACAACAAAATATTATCATGGATATTATGGCCTTTAACTCGGAAGCAACCAATGTTTTCGAAATTCCGTCAAAAACTGTGCTACTATCTGACTATTGTGCATCATTATGCTTCATACTTAAGATTTCACACTAAGTTATTACGGTCGCCTAATCACCGTAAATTAGAATATAGATTCAATGGCAATTAAAAAATTTATACACTGGTCAATTTTCTACAGATGAAGACAAAATTAATATTTTATTGCTGCTGTCACGGTTTTTAACATGTTTTTGTTTCGATTCCGGGATTTTAAATAATTTTCCAGGTTCATTCTTTCAAAATGTATGTATAAAGCGATATTTTGCTCATAATTGTGTGTCGGTAATGGTTTGGCAAGGTATACATTGTGTTATGTTTTGTTATAATATCATGATGATGAAATGAAGAATTGCTATCATTAAATATGAAATATTGATTATCTTATTTATATTTATAATGGAACATACTATTTTCGAGAAAAAGAAGCTGCAGAAGGACAACTATGTATCTGAAAAGAATTTTGTTGCAAAATATAGATTCAATTCAAGACACTTGTAATAATACGATAAATGATATTTATCAACAAAAATATGTCGAACAAGAAACTGTTTCATATCTCTTTAACGTGCACTTCAATATATCTCTTGAAGTGGGTTTAGAGAACAATGCTTAGTAAAAAGAATAATAATTTTTCTTCTTATTCTTTTCTGCTGGGCCGCGCGAGTCAAGATACGTTAAAAGTCCTTGTATGAAATTGTCGCCCATAAAATTCCGCATATGCTATCAACGAGAGTGCAGTAGCTCAGTGGTAAGAGCGTCGGCCTCGTACTCAATTGGGTAACGGGATCGCATCTCGTAGTGCATGTGCCTTATTCATCATTTTCGTGGTGCAGGTCCCAAAAATGTGTTTTACTCTGTTAATTTTCTACTGCTAGTTCATTGTTATGAACTCTTTGTTGAATACTCGACAATACAGGTATCAAAATAATCTTCTTCCATACTGCGGGTATTAAAATGTTCTTCTCTCATACTGCGGGTATTAAAATGTTCTTCTTTCATATTGCATTCTTGGCATTTCCCCCCTTCTGCCCTAGTTCAAGAAGAGACAATAGTCTTGGTATTTCCCCCTTCTGCCCTAGTTCAAGGAGGGACAATAGTCTTGGCATTTTCCCCTTTCTGCCCTAGTTCAAGGAGGGACAATAGTCTTGGTATTTCCCCCTTCTGCCCTAGTTCAAGTAGGGACAATAGTCTTGGTATTTCCCCTTCTGCCCTAGTTCAAGGAGGGACAATAGTTTTGGCATTTTCCCTCTTCTGCCCTAGTTCAAGGAGGGACAATAGTCTTGGCATTTTCCCTCTTCTGCCCTAGTTCAAGTAGGGACAATAGTCTTGGCATTTTTCCTCTTCTGCCCTAGTTCAAGTAGGGACAATAGTCTTGGCATTTTTCTCTCTTCTGCCCTAGTTCAAGGAGGGACAATAGTCTTGGCATTTTCCCCTTTCTGCCCTAGTTCAAGGAGGGACAATAGTCTTGGCTTTTTCCCCTTCTGCCCTAGTTCAAGAAGGGACAATAGTCTTGGCATTTTCCCCCTTCTGCCGTAGTTCAAGGAGGGACAATAGTCTTGGCATTTTCCCCCTTTTGCCCTAGTTTAAGGAGGGACAATAGTCCTGGCATTTTCCCCCTTCTGCCCTAGTTCAAGGAGGGACAATAGTCTTGGTATTTTTCCCTCTTCTGCCCTAGTTCAAGTAGGGACAATAGTCTTGGCATTTTCCCCCTTCTGCCGTAGTTCAAGTAAGGACAATAGTCTTGGCATTTTCCCCCTTCTGCCCTAGTTCAAGGAGGGACAATAGTCTTGGTATTTTTCTCTCTTCTGCCCTAGTCCAAGTAGGGACAATAGTCTTGGCATTTTCCCCCTTCTGCCGTAGTTCAAGTAGGGACAATAGTCTTAGCATTTCCCCCCTTCTGCCCTAGTTCAAGGAGGGACAATAGTCTTGGTATTTTTCCCTCTTCTGCCCTAGTTCAAGTAGGGACAATAGTCTTGGCATTTTCCCCCTTCTGCCCTAGTTCAAGGAGGGACAATAGTCTTGGTATTTTTCCCTCTTCTGCCCTAGTTCAAGTAGGGACAATAGTCTTGGCATTTTCCCTCTTCTGCCCTAGTTCAAGGAGGGACAATAGTCTTGGCATTTTTCTCTCTTCTGCCCTAGTTCAAGGAGGGACAATAGTCTTGGCATTTTTCTCTCTTCTGCTCTAGTTCAAGGAGGGACAATAGTCCTGGCATTTTCCCCCTTCTGCCCTAGTTCAAGAAGGGACAATAGTCTTGGAATTTTCCCCTTTCTGCCCTAGTTCAAGGAGGGACAATAGTCTTGGCATTTTCCCCCTTCTGCCGTAATTCAAGGAGGGACAATAGTCTTGGCATTTTCCCCTTCTGCCCTAGTTAAAGGAGGGACAATAGTCCTGGCATTTTCCCCCTTCTGCTCTAGTTCAAGGAGGGACACTAGTCTTGGTATTTTTCCTTCTTCTGCCCTAGTTCAAGTAGGGACAATAGTCTTGGCATTTTCCCCCTTCTTCCGTACTTCAAGGAGGGACAATAGTCTTGGCATTCCCCCCTTCTGCCCTAGTTCAAGGAGGGACAATAGTCTTGGTATTTTTCCCCTTCCACCCTAATTCAATGGTGGTATGCGAATTTGTGGAGCACAGTGGCCTAGTGGTTAAGGCGTCGGGCTCTGGTGTGGAAGGTACTGGCTTCGATTCCCGGCCAGGCCAGTGTGTTGTGTCCTTGAGCAAGACACTTTATCTTCATTGCTTCAGTCCACCCAGCTGTAATGGGTACCTGTGAGGGCAGTGACAGTTCTATGTGTTTGGAGCCCGGCGCCTGTATATGGCTGCTTATAAAACGGGCTTGTGACTCCCCAGGGAGTGAGAAAGTTTTCAGGAGAGTTAAGGCCCAGTGACCAGGGTAATAATTGTAAAGCGCTTTGAGACAGTCTAGGACAGTATAAAGCGCTATATAAGAATTACGATTATTATTATTATTAATTGCAAGAAGATGTTTTCCTAATATTTCTGCAACATTGAAGAGAGGTATGAGTGGGAGGAAAAAATTGCCAAACCTTTTTTTTCTTCCGAGATTGCCCAAGTTTTAAAAAATGTATGCAAAGAGTAATAATTTCATAATTTTGTGATGGTAATAGCTTAGCAAGGGATATATTGTGTAATGTTTTTGTGATAATATTATGATTAATTTACGGTAAAAAGAAGAGAGAATTGCTATTATTGAATATGAAATATTGATCATTCTTTTTTTTTTAAATTATAACAATATTCATCAAGAAACATATGTCGAACAAGGAACTGTTTCATATCTTTTGAACGTAAAATTCAATATATCTCTTTAAGAGAGCTTGGAGAACAATGCGCCGCAAACATTTCAAAATAATATTAATCTTGCATCTTATTCTCTTCGGCCAAGCATCGCAGCTTCAATAAAAGATATACGTTGAATTTCAATAAAAAAAATGTGAAATTGTCGCCCAACATTACAGAACTCGCATCTTGAACAGAACTCTATCCTGATTTTCTGTGCCTGGAATTTCAATAACTGCATGTGACGGTTTGCAATTTTTAATTATTTCCAAATTATTCTACTTCGCGTTTTAACAAATTTTCCCTCTAAAGGTGTGAAACATGTGAAATTTGTTTTATTTGGACAAATTGTTAAAAGATTCAACCTTTGAACATCGAAATTGACGCTATATTTCGTATTTCACATAAATTCATTTCGAAGTTAAGAAATCAAGAGCAGCATTCCAACAAAACTTACTCCCCGTATAACGACAAAACGAGGGGAGTTTTTATCCTAACAACATCAATGTGTTATGTCTATGGAGTTTTAGGCATAAAGAAACTTGTAAAGTATATTTTAGGTATATTCATAAGTTACCAATGAATAATTGCATTGAGTCTTATTTTCAGCTTGAGATTAGGTGTATGCTATCTTGTAATTGCTATTGCCTACAGTATCGTGGCACTGCGCGTGTTTGCTTTACACGTATGCTCGATGGTGCATAACTCCTGACCTCTAGACACAAAGAGTCCTGAAGCGGATATTGCAATGATGAATGGAAATGACCTTAACCAGGACTGTTTATCGAAAACGTGTTAAGGGAAGGAGGTTACGCTAATGGGTCGGAAAGATTTTGAAAGTCACTCAGAATTACGCTGCTGACAATGGTGCTATTTTTACGATTTCTGCACCAAATGAAATATTTAACCCAGTTTTCAGGGTATAATTGATCCAAGTAAGAACTCCTTGATGTTCACATATTAAGTTTTTATAAAATTATAGCATTTTTTGTTGAGTTGTCTCAACTACCTGTGTGGCCGAATAATTGCGTAATACTTTTTCAACTCGTTGAGAGAGTGTCCTTCGAACTGGGGAGTAGACCTATAGGCTATGCACGTAACACTTTGAACATAGAAACATATGAAGTTCTTGTGGAACAAGATATGAGGAACAATTGGATATATAAATAATTCCAAAGATAGTTATTATTTCAAAAAAAAACCTTTCCAAACAACAGCTTTTTTATCCTACCTAAAGCAGAATTAACACTTGTAACCTAAATAATGCGTATACTGTATGTATGTTATGACACATTTGATGGCGAGTGGAGTAATTGGTGACTAAGAATTCAGACCACTCGCCAGAATGGCGATTTAAACAATTTAATTTTGTCAAGGCCTGCCGGTACCACATGAAAACAAAAGCTACATACCAGCATTGCAGATACATTACTATTCTTTGTTAGTTACCACACTTTTGGCCCTGCTTAAACTGATATTCAACATTTAGTGCATCTTAATTTCAACATGAAATTTCAACAAAAATAACATACCAAACAAAAAATTAATGGAAAACTGCATAGAAATGAAGACCATGTAACCCTTTAACCATCAAACTCAGAATTTTTTCTTCACTTTTTCAACTAAAGTTATATTCTCTTTCACCTCTAATAACCCATGTTTAATTTCTCCAAGCTGAAAGTGAAAAATTTAAACCGGAATTAGCAATATTTCAGTCACAAAACTAAGTTTCTGAGCTTGGAAATTCTTTTTTTTTGACTTGGAGACTGGACTGCAGCCATAATAACAAGCTACTACCTTATTACAGTTGCTATCCCATCATGCAATGCAGACATTTCAATTTAAAAACAACCTAGTTCTTCTGTGGAAATGTCTTTGAGAACATCGTCTTGAATCTTTGTCATAATTGGAGAAAAATACCTTTATTTGCCTAAAGACCTTCAAGATGGGTAGAAAAAAGAACAAAGAAATACATGGAACCAATAGAAAATTCAATGGTGTGTCATTTTAAAGGAAAAAGGCAATATAATTGTCAACTCAAAGTAACACTGGAAATGGAAGTGAGCAATATCTGAATAGGCAAGCTGTGTAGGCCCTAGTGAAATTGTAACTGTAAACCTAAGGAAACTAGCATCAGCGGGGTGAAAAGAAAGGTTTCTAGTGCTTCTGAGAGGAAGATAAACCTAGCTTCTACTTCACATAAAGATAAAAGGACATCATCTGATATAAGAGATCGACTTTTGTGCCCTGAAGGATACTGTAGCCTACATGGATATGAGATCACTTTCTGCTCATCAGCAAGCACATCTTTGCAATGGAGGTGAGTAACGTTAGGCCTAACGTTAGGCCTATTTTAATTTCTGAATAAGTTAAGTCTGCAAAAATCCTTTCGGAGTACATGAACGCCAACCAAGTGTAACAAAATCAGTTTAGTAAGTTTAGCTTTAAAACTTTAGACTTGGTGCATGTACATTGTCTGGCGGTTTAGTTTGGGGAAACGAAGGAGTATTTGAACTTGTATTCTTTTTAGCATGAGAACCTGGAAATTCAGATTATACCCCAAAACGTAAGAAAAATGGACCTATTCCGTATTCGAGTAGCCTATTTGGTCATCTAAGCATTTTGAACATCCGGGACTCTTTGTCGCTGAAAACCGATTTGTGCACAAGTGAACGCCACGCTTCATTCTAGTTTCTACTGTATGTAGGTACGATACATATATTTCAAACTTAATTTCTATATTATTTCTTTCACATTTGCAACAATATCCTGCAAAAATACCCAAGCGAACGTAGAGATTTACAAGGCCTCTAAACTTGACCGATTTCACACTGGATGTATTGTATTTGTAATGCCTAATAATAAAATGATTTGTTTTCACCAACAAACAGCTTGTTCAGATTTACGCACATTATTGTGATGTCATCCCGAATACTCAAACTAAAATATTACACTTTTAAGCCTTTTTGAGGTTTAACTCCAAAAGCAATTGTTAAAGCTATTTTCTCTCCAAATTTTAGAGATTATAATATAATTATAATCCGGAGATACGAATAAAAATTGGGGGTGCGATATATGTTTGGGCCCATATTTACACTGTTTTTTGACAAAATTTGAAGGAATTGCAATATGCGACTTCATGGTTTCAACGACTTCAAGGTCAATCCAGTACTGAAGTTGTAATCACGTGATACCTTACACACTAAACATGCAGACGAGATGGTTTTCTACCAGATTTGTGTCCGTATGTGCGATGCAGCCAATTAAATGTTGTGATTTCTTTAGTAAGAAAACGATTTTTCATGCATTTATCTAAGACACTTTTTGTTGTGGGCCTTTTTTTGCTTTTTTGTTGCCTTTGAGGTAAAAGTTGCTCCGGTTAAAATATACATTAAATTATTACAATTTAGATCATCCGAAAAAAGTAAATCATTATTGACGTAAGTGACAAAATAGATTTTTAAGTATGATCAAATTAAATTTCGGACTTTCTGTGATATTTTTTGTCAGTATGGAAACACAAACTTTGCATTATATTTTTAAGTTTATGAATAAGCCCGAATGACGCATGCATGCGAGATTCGCCGTTTGAGCTCACCAAGCTGCATTTCTTACCGAGGACACAGATACATTTGGTTTCATTAACAATCAGAAGGCTTTGCATATTATCACTCTACCAAAAAATATGTTTTTCGTGTTTTTAGGTGAAATTTAAAGATACATGTAGTTATTGAGGATTTTTGGTCCAGGCCCTATGCATTACTGTGCAGTGCAAACAAAGGTTACCAGACTGACCTCGACGTCACTGAAACCGTGAAGTCTTGTATTCTGAAAAAGGTTTTTGACTTTCTATGTGAAAAGGTAAAAGAAATAAAGTTTATAATGAAATTTCCACAAGGCCTGAAGTTGATGTTTGTCAGGACTTGGGATGACGTGCAATCATATTTACTTTGTTATTTCTTATAGAATAAACTTGTGCAATATTATAATCATTTCATTGCTTGTGATTGTGTGTGAAAAGAAACTGTAACTCGATATTGTGTTACCTATTTTTTGTTATATTAATATTAAGGGGCAGTATATAAATATTTCAACATTTTCCTATATTGACCCATATCGATTTGGTCAATATTGAGTTTAAGGGTCATATCGATATATCGATATGTTTTCCACCGATATTGTACTATACATGAACTAATAATGAAGTTAACATGACAACCAAACATGCACCTTTCCTCACTCTAGAGCCACAAAAAGTATGTAATTTGTAATAATATTAAAGTTGCAGGCTGTCAATAATGTTAAGAGTTGATTAAGTCATCAATATTTCAATAAATATTACCTAAAATTATGTTCCACAGGCAGGAAATTCTTAATTCTGGATATGCAGTACTGTACTCTGTATGTGTACAGGCCACTATGGACATTGTGCAATAATATTAGTTAATTTTCATGATTTGTGATGGTTGAACAATTGCAATCAATGAGATTTTAAATCCTTAAACATCGAGTCTTAGATTCCTCAAAAGGAATACTGCATCCCCAAATTTATGTGCAAAAGCCCTTAATTGTCACCTGAAAATCCTCAAAACTAAAAGATTTAATCCTCAAAACTAATAGATATTTCCCACTAAATTGTCCATTCACACATCAGACTTTATGTACAGTAAGTAGCACAAGTACAAAGAATGTGTTGATTTCTGAGCCCTCTCGTCCGATGTTTAGTAGCAAAGGACATTTTGTATAAACATTTATTGACTTCTGTATGTTCAGTGTCTTTAAAAAAACGAGTGCAAAAATGACGCCCTCTCAGTAGGAAATTAAAAACAAGTAGGACATAGCATTCAAAGGTAAAGTTGGCCCGTTTTACTCAAAAAGCTATATACCAGTTCTACGAAAATAGTGAAAAAATTATATGTTTAAACTGATGATGGAGTTTAAATGTTTCTGTGATTTATTTTTTTGAGAAAGAGACAAATGTAAAAACAATTCCTTTTAGAATAATGGGTGTTTATTTGAAAATTTATGTACCTATTTTCCATTCAATTCTGTAAAAAAAATAAAAAATTGTACTTTCCAATATTTTTGCTGGAGCAAGATTACCTTATACAAAACAGTTATAATATTTCAATGTGACGTCTTGCAATTTGCATATTGATATTTCGATATATTTCTAGCAATATATCGATATTGTCTAAAGGTGAATATCGTCCAAGCTTAAGTAATATTCAGGTCATTATAAACTAGAAAATTCCAAACTCTTTTTTTCTCTTTTTTAACTTGCAGGTCATCTTTTGCTACATGAGGATCCAGGTGCTCGAAATGGAATGTGCAGCAAATTGTTTTTGTGTTGCTCTGTGTGCAAGCAAGGGGAATCTTTTTTGAACATCTCCAAGTGTTTCAACTGCAGTGAAGGGGAAGCCATATGATGTAAATAGTTAAACGTTCTGTTGCTGCAAGAGAAATTGGAACAAGCCATTAGGGACCTGTAGAATTGTAAGCCATCATGAATAAGCAGCCACCTGTTGTTGGCAATTCTTATGCACAAAACATTCACAAACTTTCCAATGTTTCTGAAGAAATGGTCCAGTCTGAAATGAGAGCTGTAACACAAGACTTCGGAAGCTCCACATGTCAGAGGATGATACAATAAGTAACACAAGTGTGATTGATGTATGTGTCAGTTTTGATGGGACATGGTCAAAAACGGGTTATACTGCTAACCATGTACAGTGTATGTATTGTTGTCGTAATGGACACAGGGGCAGTCATAGATTATGTGTGCCTTGTATAAGTTTGTGGAGAGTGTAGTTCCTGTGCAAAATGGAACAAGGAGAGTGAGAAGTATAAGGCCTGGTATTCTGCTCACAAACCAACTTGTCAAAAGAACTATGATGGAAGTAGCACTAGTACATGTATATTGTAGAAATAGCCGCAGCTAGCATCTTGTTTCCATCAGGTCAGTTGCCATGCATAATATGAGGTATGCTTACATGGGTATTTGATGGGGACAGCAAGGCTTTCACTGATGTTCAAAAAAATATGTGGAGATTGACACAACTGGATAAAAGTTGGGAAATTGGACTTATTGGACATGTTAGAAAACATATGTACAAAGCCCTGGATAATTATATGGGAGCAGCCATTTTGTTTTCATAACATGCAGGAAGTGAAGTCCTTAACTCAACAATAATGTTTTTCTTTATAAATTATAATTCATATCTAAATTTCTACTCCATGAGAACTGTTTTCATGGTGTGAGGGTCAAGGACATGTTTGTGTACACATGCTATTACCAAAACATTTTTATGTAAAATCATTTAAAAATACATTAATTCCTTATGAGCTTATTGAGTAAAAAAATGTCACTTAACCCTTACTCTACCAGTACTTTTCTGAAAATGCGCTAGGGAGGCGGAGGCAAAGATTGGGCACCCAAAACGGCGATAATATCATCGCCGCGTGGTAGAGTGAAGGTTGATTAAGGGCTGATTATTGAAGGGTCCTCTGTCTTTCAAGCAGCAGAATCTAGCTTGTTCCGCTTCAGTGACCCGCTGGGCTGCCCACCGGGATCATGCTGCATATATTTTTGAGTTGGCACACTTGCCGCGGGTTGATTAACCCTTACTCTACCAGCAATCGGTAGGCGGAGTCCAAGATTGGGCACCCAAAACGGCGATAATATCGCCGCGTGGTAGAGTAATGGTTAACATGGCAGGCTCTATGTCTTGACTTAAAATGAGAATAATTGAGATCATATGAACTTGCTGGTTTGGGTAATTTATTCAGATTTGTATCCTCAGATAAAGTAATGGTTGTGTCTGACTTTGTGTCTCCTTTAAACATTTTAGCTTTCAGTCCATTATTGATGCAGATCTTTTTTCTGCAGTGTGTTGTTTGGTACGTGTCCCTACAATATGAGGTGACAGCAAGTTAGGAATTTTGATTTCCAGTAAGAGAGTTTTAGTCGTGTGATATGGATAGATTGGGATTAGATGAATCACTGCATTTCTCAGAATATGTATACTGTTACATTTACACAATCTACATTTACTCCATCCAGTAATTATTGTGCAAGAGGATCTGTAGGTACTGTATATTAACATATTTATTATTCATAGTTTATATTGTTAAAATATATTTATTGTTAAAATATAGTGCATCCCTTGATCTGAATAAATGAAACAACTCCATAACACTATTATTGTCTGTTTTAGCTTTTATTCTAATTTTAATATTGTAAATAAACATTTGGATTTTATGATTTGTACTGTACTGTAAGATTTGTTTCCAGAAGATTTGGTTTATATATTCCAGCTGGAAATATTAGACCAGTTGGAAATAACTAAGACCATGTTGGGACCAGCTGAATATAGGCAAGAGCAGTTGGGAATCAGACCAATTGGAATTACCAAGACAAATTGGAAATAACCAAGACCAGTTGGGAATCAAAGACCAGTTAGAATTACCAAGACCAGTTGGAAATAAGCAACACCAATTGGGAATAATGAAGACTAATTGGAAATAATGAAGACCAATTGGAAATAACGAAGACCAGTTGGAAATACCAAGACCAATTGGAAATAACCAAGACCAGTTGGGAATCAAAGACCAGTTGGAATTACCAAGAGCATTTGGAAATAAGCAATACCAATTGGAAATAACGAAGACCAATTGGAAATATTGAATACCAATTGGAAATAACGAAGACCAGTTGGAAATGAGCAAGACCAGTTAGAAATCGACCGAAATTCCAATATGGAAATTTTTTCCAATTGGAAAAGAATTTCCAATTGGAAAAAATCCCAACTGGAATTTTCTCCTGGGTTATCAATAAAAAATATGTCAAACAAGGAACTGTTTCATATTTCTTTAACGCGAACTTCAATATATCTCTTGAAGAGGGCCTGGAAAGCGATGATCAGCCAAAATCTGAAAAGTAATCTTTCATCTTATTTTTTTTTCTCGGCTAATTATATAGACCCGCATTAGCTGTCAACGCAAAAAAACCAAAATAGTTAATCCCTTTCTGATTAAAATACGATATCCTTAATGTGCCCCGTTTCCCCAGTCCCCCATCCTCATCCCCGCTTCACTCCTCCTCATTCCCTCTTATATTTTTTTCATATCAGGAAATAAGATTTTCTCGGAAATTACTTGCATATTGAACAACAAACACAACATCCCCCTTCCCCCACCCCTACCCCCACCCCCGCCAAAAAAAGAAACATCCCCTGATCCCCGTTCCTTATTTTTAAATGAATTATAAATGATCTTCCTACATATTCAAATTAATTCAAGTGAATTCATTTCATTATTTCTTTTCATTTCCTAATATTGTCATTAATAGGCGATGATTTCAAAGAAAGTTTTAAAGACTACACATGATTCTATTTCAGGTAAAATATCATTCATATCTGCAATTTAAATATCATTAACATTCATTAATTTTATTACCTTATGCTACGAATATTTTTCTTTTAATTTTGATTTGGAAAACTCAGACACTGAGAGACTACAGTCTTGGTATTTTTCCCGCTGCTGCCCTAATTCAACGGTGGAATGCGAATTGCAAGAAAAAGTGTTGCTATTACTGTATGTCTGCAAGATTGAAGAGAGGTATAGGAGAGGTATAGGAGAGGTATAGGAGAGGTATAGGAGAGGTATAGGAGAGGTATAGGAGAGGTATAGGAGAGGTATAGGAGAGGTGTAGGAGAGGTATAGGAGAGGTATAGGAGAGGTATAGGAGAGGTATAGGAGAGGTATAGGAGAGGTATAGGAGAGGTATGGGAGAGGTATGGGAGAGGTATGGGAGAGGCATAGGACTGTAGGAGAAGGAAAAAAGTGCCAAATACTTTTATCCGAGATTGCCGGAGTTTTTTAAAATATAATAGTGATTTTTTTTGCTCATAATTTTGTGAAGGTAATGGTTTGAGGAAGGGAAACATTGTTCAATGTTTTTGTTATAATTTCATGATTAATTTACGGTGAAAATAGACTGAATTGCAATTATTAAATATGAGATAATGATTATTCCTTCTTTTTTTTATTATAACGGAACATACTAATTTCGAGATAAAGAAGCAGAAGAAGTACAAGTTCGTAACTATGAAAAGAATATATTTGCAAATTACAAACTCAATTCAAAACACTTGTAATAATAATAATAATAATACGATAAATGATATTTATCAAAATATGTCGAACAATTAGGAAATGTTTTATATCTCTTTAACGCGAACTATAATATATCTCTTAAAGTGGGCATGGAGAACAATGCTTAGTGAAAGAATATTAATCTTCCATCTATTTTTTTCGGCTGGGCCGCGTGAGTAAAAGATATATGTTGAAAGTCCTTGAAAAAGGTATGATATTGTCGCCCATAAAGTTCCGCATTAAAGCTGTCAACGTAAAATTAGCAGAAAAGTTCATCCCTTTTTTGGTTAATATACGACATGCTAAAAATTTCATTTTCATTTTTCATTTTCTCCCGATCGGGAGATTTATGTGCCATGATTATAACCCACAATTCATCTTTTCGAATACAAATTGCTCGAAAGAAATACCTGCTTATATTTGTTTCATTTCAGGAAACAAAATTTTCCTACAAATTTCTTGAAAAGTCCTGTCCACGCTCCTGAACGGAAGATCTCCTGATCGGGAGATTTATGTGCCATGATTATAACCCACAATTCATATTTTCAAATACAAATCGCTCGAAAGAAATACATAACGATTAAATAGGCTTAAGCCAAAGGTAGGAAAAATGCATGCGAAATATTCAAATTTTATTGATGTACCAGCAGAACGATAAAATTTTTTCTCCATTTTTATTTTACCAGCGAAAATTTGACTTTAACCAGGAATTTTCCGTAATCTTTAAAAACTAATTTCAATGTTTTTGAAGAGAAGATTTTAATTTTTCATTCACCAGCAAAAGCTCAAGTTATGCAGGAATATTAATTCCAATATCATTTCCAAAGTATACAAGTTTAGAATTACATAATTTTACAACAAAATAAAGATAGAAATAAAAATAAAATATATAAAATAATATCTATATCTATATATATATTATATATATATATATATCTATATATATATATATATATTATATATATATATATATATATATATATATATATATATATTATATATATATATATATATATATATATATATATATATATATATATATATATATATGTGTGTGTGTGTATATACACATTCGAATATACTTGCTTTTAGCAATGGCAACTGAAAGACACAGCATAACACCAAAACCCGTTGAAAATTTCTTCAAAATATAGAATCTGCTGACAAAGTAAAATTCCATGTTGCCTTTCTAAAGGCATTATTGTTATTGAATAAATTGTAATGACCCGTCACGTAATGCACGATCCGTATTTGTCTTAGTCCATTTTCACCACACAATAAAGCGAAAAAATGCATTCAAACTTTTCTCGTTTTTCATTTTTATTTTGTATGCATTTTAAATAATCTAACACCGTGACGGAAGTTTGATAAAAAGGTTAACATTTTGCATAGTGTTTATATACATATTTAATACACGGTTTAAATGATTTTGCACTTGAGAATAACCGTAAAGTCTGGTCATTCCATTAGATACGCATATAAACACTCCGTCTCAATATTAATCTTTAATTGTCTACCAACTATGGTGTATCGGATATCATACACGTCTACAGACCACGAGCCCCTGGGTTCAAGCCTGGGTTGGGTAGACGCGCCAGTGCACCACAACTACTTATCAAAGGCCGTGGAAATTGACTTGGTTGTTGATGTTATGTCTGTCCGTACGTCGTATCCGTGTTCTTGTCCGGGTCGTATTAAAGAGGGCCTGCCATGGAAAATAAAAAAAACCGCTGAAAATATATTATAGGGTATTCGATATTCCCAATTTCGAATATCTCTTTTAAAATTTACGAAAAATAGCCATTTAGACTCGAAAAGTAAGGTTTGAAATGCCACTTTCCCCAAGCGCTCAAAAAAATAAATAATGTATGTTATGACGTCACACTACTGTTGTTTATGTTAGGCACAATGTGCATCGCCATATATATTGTACAAGTAATGATATTTCCGGACTCGATTTGTTGTATTCTTGCTCGGTTTTTGACAAAAATCAAAACGAGGGGGATAATGACAGTGATGAAGTAATCAAAGGAGTGGAAACCTACCAATATGATCCCTTAGCAGAGAGGTATAAGAAGGCAATGAACCACCGCCGGCAGAGCCTGAAGAAGATGAAGTCCTAGGCCTACGGATGCTGTAAGCATTTCCGTTACAAAATAGTTGATTGGTGAGTAGGCCTACTGTAGCCTAACGTCTATCCCGATGTTTGTATGTTGTTTGCCGATATCAAGTTGAAAAAAGACAAGATAGGCCTAGGCCATATTAACTCACAGATACTCTGTTCTTTGTATGGTACTGTACCCTAACGTTATATATCATGTTGGAACTTGATATGGATGTCAAATTCTTGAAGCATAATCAATTTTTTAAAAACAACAAATTAAAGGTGGGTCTTGTTAGAATTTCCAAATTATATTATAGGCATGGCCACTGTGCCTGTACAAATTTCTTCGAAAGTAAAGGCACATCTGTCCACCGTGCCTATAAGAATTTCATCAAAAGTAAAGGCACAGCTGCCGTGCGTGTAATAATTTGGTAAAAATTATACACACGACCTAGTACTCCCCGTAGTACCGTCGGACTGATGCCAGCCGTGTCAGTAATGCAGCCATTAGCGATGGCTGCTCATACGGCAATTTCAATGTCAACCTGTACTGAGGGATGTGTATAATAACTAGGCACGGCCACCATGACGCCGTGCCATTCCTGTCAGAATTTAGTGAAAATTTCACATTATAAATATTTATGTAACTTAGGTCAATGAATGGTCAAAAAGCTAGGTAGGGGTAAATTCTCCACGGCCTTAGCAAATGGGATCTAAAGAGCCCCATGAGAAGGTCCTGGGGTTCATGGGCAAAGCCACGAAAGATTAAAAAATATTGCATGCAAATTTGTGGTACAGTATACCGTATATGAATATTATGATATATTTTTTTTCATTGGACCAAACATGGATTGCCATAAGTTAATATAATATTCAGAATCGAACATTAGGGAGGAATGACATTCTGCAAATCGGTGAAAGAATCAAAATCTGTTTTCTCCATTCTGCCTACCAGCCATGGCATACCACGCTGAAGGACTGAGCATTTACGAGTAACGACTCAAGTAGAGCGGGAACCGGGAATGTCGCTGATTGGTCGATCACATCTGTGTCTATAAGATATTTTACACAACAATAACACGGCAGCCGTGTCTATAGTGACTTCAAAAACTAAATTAAAGTAATGGATAATTCAATTAGTTTTTCTACCCTGTGTAGAAATATTCTTGTTTAAAGGGTTAGATACTTCTTGTACCTTAGTCAATGTACAGAATTAGTGTTATTAATCGTTATGCACATTTGCATTTTGCATAGCCTTGCTGGTGTCATTGGTATCCTGACATCTGAACAGTGCTGGGCATCTAAAGTATCTCGTACAGTTTAGGCTGCTGTACATGTACATGTATGCCTTGCATAGCTAACGATACTGAGAGCCGTTGTTTATCTCACTGGGCCTATTTAGTCCCAGGCTTTTACAATAGGATCCACCCAGATCGTGGAAGATCTGGTAGTTGTAAGCGAATTTTTTTGTTGGCTTTCAAAATCAGTAATATATTTGTTCATTTCTACAGCAGTTAAGTAGTATTTAAAACACAAAACATGATACTATTTGTACGGATTTTTTGTCTAGAATCCGAAATGCATCTGTCTCTTAACCACATATTATAATGCGAGAGGCAGGGACTTGTTTTTTGTTTGTGAGGGGGTGGAAGATTTCTTCTTGAGATGGATTTTCATAGCATTCCAATCTCACTTTCTCCTGGCCCAATTTTCCTCTCTGGGCCACCCCGCTCCCTACTATCCACCTGGACCTCTCCACTCATCACAAAACCCAAACCCACCCTAACCTCGTCATCAACCTCCACAACCAAATCAAAGACCAACTCTCAAACTATACCTCCATCTATACTGATGGCTCCAAGGAAGGCGACAAGACAGCTGCTGCTGCCGTCATCCAAGACATCACCCTCAGTAGCAGGCTTTCCGACTCATCCATCTTCTCGGCCGAGGCCAAGGCCATCCTCCTCGCCCTCAACCTTATTGAATACTCTCCTTTAGCCACTTTGCCATCTTCTCTGACTCCAAGGCTCTCCTTACTCCATTACTCAATGTTAAATGGGATAACCCCACATCTCACCTCATCCTCCGTAAACTCCTTTCGCCCCCTCCGTAGGAAACATATTTTTTTTTTTTCTGGATACACAGCCATGTTGGCATCCCTGGCAATGACAGGGCTGATGCAGCTGTTAAGCTTGCCCTCACCCTTCCCCCTACTTCTTTTCCCAAAACCCTTTCTGACATCAAACCGCTTATTGCTTCCATTGTTCGTGGCCGCTGGCAAACCTAATGGGATTCCCAAATTGATAACAAAGTTCACGTCATCCATCCCACCATTCCGATCAAACCCACCATTCACAACCTATCCCATATCGACATCATCCACATTACCCATCTTAGAATAGGTCACACCCACCTCACTCACTCCCACCCCCTTATTGGCTCCCCTCCACCCCTCTGCAACAATTGCCACTGCACCCTCACATTCTCCTTGCTTGCCCCCTGTACAACCTTCCTAAAGCTTCCCTCGCTGCCCACAACTCAATAGCCCGAGCTCTTTAAAAAAAAACACCTCCAGATAAAATTATCTCCTTCCTTCATCATGCTTCCCTCTACAACCATATTTAGTCCTCTTTCCCACCCCTCTCTCTCTACATCATTTCTTCACCAATACACCCCTCTCGATCCCAGCTTTCTGGCTTTTAGTTCTCATGTTTCTCTCAATCTCCCCCTGTTACTCTCCTTCCTACCTATGGAATGATCTAACCTTTCAGGCACAATTTGACCCTTGCTGTTGTGGTGCCCTTAAACTCCCATCAAACAAACAAACAAACATTCCGATCATAATTTAAAATGTGGATGTTTGTTTACAAAAATACAAATTAAAGTATCTAATTATTCTGATAAATCTTGAGTCCTTTTAAAAAGTGTGGTTTATTTTAGGAAAATTGTACATTTAAATGTCCTTTTTGAGATATAATTGTCAAAGCATTGCTGGAAAAATAATCAAATTTGGAAAATATAAACTTAGCTTAAAAATTGCCAATTTGACACTGCTGGAAAGTGTCTAGTTATGCCAATGACCCTAATCTGCAGTATTACTTAGTTACTATTTTGGCTCGACAAGTAAACTTTGTTCTTCACAAGGTTTTTATAATTTAGTTCATCATTTATTCTTTTTAGGTGCATATGTGGCATGATGCCAAAAGTGAACGAGTGCTGATGCTACAAAGAGATGCAGAGGGTTCTTGTCAAGATCGAAAGTGAGGAAGAAGACAGGAAATGCCCACCCTGGATTTCAGCCAGTTTGTCTGAATCACCATGTTTTACAAGTTGCACTGTTCCAGTACATTCAAAAGTATGGAAATAGAGCTGATAATGAATTTCATGAGTGAGTAGCTTTGCAAATCATTTAGATTTTGTTTGGAATAATTTATGTTTAAAATTGTATTGCATTTTATTACAGAAAATTACCCCATTTTTGACATGTTAGAACTACGTGTAGTGCAGCATAACCTTGGGATACCACGATACCTTAGGATGATTCTGGATACAGGTTGTTTTTCCATGCTCAAGCACGGTATAACTCATGCACCATTTAAAAAATAATTTTAAAAGCCTCTTTAGTATCTTTTTCTCTTGTTCACATTGAAATAAAGAATGTGTTACCTCTCATTTCACTAATTATTCTTTCAAGGATCCCATCTAATGTAGAAATTAATAGGAATGGTATTCGCAATGTCAGACCAAAGCAAGGCTTCAAGTATGGGAGGAATAATAAGAAATAATAATAATAATAACGTAAATAAGAAATGATTGTTTTTCATGTAAGATAAAGCTCCTGTCAGGCTACACATAACAACTAAAGATCTTCTTCTTTTTCCGATGAAGTACAGGCCTCCAATTGGATTATAAACGTTCTGTGAACAAGCAGAATATCTTATGCGCACAAGCAGAATTTTATTTTGTCTGAACAAACAAGTTTTATTTCCAGCAAAATTTCATTTGCATATTATTCAATGATAAAATTAAAAAAAAAAATAACCAGGAGATATATTTCTATACTGTTCCTGCCAAGTGGAAAAGTCATGTTTTAGTTTAGCATCAATCAATTTATGAGTGCTTGTATCCAGTGCTTGTCATATATTTTTCTAATGAAATGCATTTCTTCTTTCACAGACACTATCCTTATACTACCTACAGACACTGGCAGAGTTGGGGATATCTCGGCAAACATGTAAGGGTACCACTTCCGGTATGCATTTTCACCAAGATCAGGGAGGTCTTTCCTTCAGCGGAATATGCAGGAAGCAGGATTCCAGTATCCAGCAATTTATGTTGTCTATTTTTTTTTTTCATTACAAATTAGGCTCTTATTTACATGTAGGACACTAAGTACAAAGTCTTGAAGGGACTAGTGACAGTAAGTGGAAAATCATATCAGACTTTTATACCGTGATCAGTTTGATATTCCAGAATGGATTTACCTCCACCTTCACCTTCAGTTGAAAAAAAGCACTGGCATTGATTTATATGGTGGGAGGGGAGGGCGGTTCAGATTCCCAAGAGGCATCCAAAAACTGTGTATGCATGATATGAGCTACTGGAAATATATAAAAAGGAAAAGCTTAATGCAGCAGAAATTTTTCACCTTATTTCTTCGTCTCCCATGATAGTGACATTTAGTCAAACCAGACTACAGTAGCTCAACCCCTAACAGACATTTTGTGCCCTCAACCGCACATTCTTAACCGTTTGACATAATTGTTCTGCTAGTTTTGCATCCGTGGCATGAAAGTCTAGTGAAGCCATTAATGGAGGTTAAAGGTCTGATGACATGTAACAGTTTTTAGATATGTGAATGAAAGCTAAATTCTGAGCAAAATGCATTTTCAAACAATAGCTTGTCTAGCTTTTGAGAAATGGTCAATCAAAGTTTAAAGGTTTTAGAATTTAGGCAAACTTTGTGGTGTCATCTGTTTAATATAACTCAAATTCTTTAATGTGTTTCTCAATGTTAACCAGTTGTGAGCTTTAGTTCTTTTCAGCCGATTACCCATTGCTTAAAGGTATGTTCATGTGAATGAAAGTTAATTCTGAGCAAAATGCATTTTTAAACAATAACTTGTCTAGCTTTTGAGAAATGGTCAATCAAAGTTTG
Source organism: Chiridota heheva (assembly GCA_020152595.1). Lineage (NCBI taxonomy): Eukaryota > Metazoa > Echinodermata > Holothuroidea > Apodida > Chiridotidae > Chiridota > Chiridota heheva. The sequence goes on from JAIGNY010004141.1 coordinate 33,475, forward strand.
AAGGTTTTAGAATTTAGGCAAACTTTGTGGTGTCATCTGTTTAATATAACTCAACTTCTTTAATGTGTTTCTCAATGTTAACCAGTTGTGAGCTTTAGTTCTTTTTAGCCGATTACCCATTGCTTAAAGGTATGTTTAAAATACAAAAAACAACATGAAATCAGACTTTGACATTTAAAGTATAAATTAAAAAGGACTGAAACACAAATGATTTATAGAAACAATTGGAGAGGTATTTAAGTTTATGTATGTCAAAAATATTGCACAGTAACATCCAAAAATTTAAAACTATGTAAAAGCCATTTTAATTGGAGTTTTTGTTATATTAATGTTCCATTCTATATTCTAAAGCAATTAAACCCAAGCTGCTTTTAGATGTCATTGTACCTTTAAGTAACATTGAGATAATAAGTACTAGTCTTTTTCAAAATACTTTGTGCTTCCTTTGTATTCTTTCCCTGTATTACTTCTTACAAGTTTGACAAATATAAACAAGTTACTTGAAAAGTGAAAACAAAAATCAATTTGTACTTAATTTTAGTCCTATCTAATTCAAAGCTAAGTGGAGGTTCCATCATGAAGATGGGCACATATTTCATTGTAATTCTGCATGCTTTAATGTTACCCCTGCCACCACCCCATCCAAAACAGCAATGACTACTGGTCACACACATAAATGAAGCCTTTTTTATGGTATTTGATTTCCTTTTATTTTTGCTCCTTAAAATGCTCACTTTTATAAAGAGAGGAAAACATCACTGCCCTGTTACTGATCCCTCTTTACTACTACTTAAGGGATCTAGTTCAAATCTTGATTAAGGTATGCTTCTAGTTCCAACTCAAGTGCTCATTAAGAATTTTGGTACTTCTCATTATAAACATAATTCCTTAACAATGAGCCCACAACACATCTGGTCTGCAGTGTACAGAAGTAACTTGAAGCCAACCAAATATATGTATAATTGCTTACTCGTCGGGCTTCAATAAATTATCAAAAGTGTTTGCCTGTTACTAAGGCAAGTATTATGAAACGCTTAATTGCCAGATGACATGCTAATTATTTTTCCTGGCCCTAATCCAACACTTCTCTTATTTTGAATTAATTATTTTGCAGGCCTTTTGTTTATTTCCTTGAAATGCGTAATGGAAAAATTAATTGTTGCAGGGTCCCCAAAAGAAACTTGTCAAACCTTCTTATAGTCCCATAAAATAAATTTCTGGTGAAAGTTACAAATGTATATAAAGCATAAAAACTTGTTCGTTTGCCCTCCTCCACCACCCCCGGCAATAAAAAATATATATATATTTGGTTTTCAAAAATCTCTACACCTCATAGAATGTCCTTTTTACGACCCAAAATATTGATTTGGCTATAAAAAAAAAAAAAAAAAGTTCAATTTTGGTAAAAATGCAGCTTGGCCATGCAAAATCAATTGTGTTAATACACATTGTACAAATCAAGAAAATTGGCCGTGAAATTAATATTTGGCCGTATACTATCCCAATGATCTTGCAGCCATGATTTTCAACTCTCCAATGACCTGTTAAAAATTATACATTTCCCGCCCGCCCCTTAAGCTTGTTTTCAAAGTGAAGGGCAAACAAACAATCTTTTAAGCCTTATTTCCAATTATATCCACCCCAACCATATAGCCCCATAGGGATGTCGCTGTCCCTGTTTCCATGAAGCAAGCTCCCCAAGAAAGCTGGTACTCATCTTTTGCTAAAAAGATGATCTAGTGTATGCAACATTAATGTACCAAACCCTATTCCATTTATAAAATGAAGTTTTTTACAGATACATTTCATAAAAGTAATATAAGTGCAGGAAAATATGAGGTCATGTCCAATATAAACATCAAAACCTGATGGAATCAGTTGCTAGTACCAGGAGTGTTTTCCTCCATTTGCAGTGTGTCTGAAGTGCCATCAACACCTGTTACATCCATATTTTCTGCTGATTTTGTTCAGCTGTTTGGAATCTGGTTGGATGCCTCTCAAAGACTTCTTCCAAGGTAGGTTTTGTCATACCGCTTGATACAGGTTGATGAGGGCTAGGAATGCGACTTGACTGTTTTCTGACCGACTCATACAGGTTGAGGAGGGATAGAAATGCGACCTGACTGGTTTCTGACCGACTCATCCAGCACTGCGAGAGCATACACTTCCTTGAGTAGGATGTCAACATATTCTGAAAGTACATGAAAAAAACTGGATAGCAATATTTTAATTTGCTGTTACTTCTTTTTAATGGGGCAATTTGTAAATTTTACAAGACATGATTGCCCTCTTATTCCATCAACCCTTGATTACAATACAGATTTTAGATAAACCTTGACACGTCTTAATAACATATAAAGGTCCAACACAATTCAAATTCATTGTACAAGAAAGTTTCCCCATTTTGTAAATACAACAGCTGGCAAAATTTGACCCATGAAAATTCAGCTTTTGTAAGAAACAAATTCTCCTTCCCAATGTCATAAGTTATTACAAATTTATATATATATATATATATATATATATATATATATATATATATATATATATATATATATATATATATATATATATATATATATATATATATATATATATATATATATATATATATATATATATATATATATATATATATATATATATATATATATATATATATATATATATATATATATATATATATATATATATATATATATATATATATTAAATATATATTAATTATTAAATGATGCTGTGCTTGTAATTTAGGCATGTAAATTTTGTCCACTATTTAGAGATTGAAAATACCTAAAGTGTGATCATCAATATGGATTGTTATCACACATGGGTGACATCAGCTAATGACAGGGACATATCCCCCCCAACACACTTCGCAAGCTGCCAAGAATTTACAGGAAATACTGTGTGTGATTTATTTTTTGTATCCACCTCATTGGTGGATAAGGTGGATACCCGGGCCACCCATAATCGGGGAAATCCAATCACCACCCAATGAGTACAATGAGCTCAGGGGTGGGCAAGTGCAGGATTCTTATGGCCCGGTATACTATCACAGATGCAGACGTATCCCACTGCAGATATTCAGATTTCCATAATCAACATGCTAGGCATTATAGTACCTTAAAAATCGGTAATTTTTCATTTTCAGGCTGACCCCTCCAAGCCTCCTGATCTAGTAGATTCAGTTTTGTCAACTTTCATCATGATCTCCGAAGGAAATGATGCCATGAGCTCAGCAAGAGAGTTTAATGAAATTTATTTTTTCATGAATAAAAATAACTGACTTAAATTAGGCCATTCATAATTAATTGTTGGTTTAGTGTAACTCATTTTGTTGAGAAGAAAATTGGGTAGGTAGGCAATGTTTTCTGAGCCAATATCAGGTTTTTTTACCTTTCGTACACTAAAAGGTTAACACTTCAGATAAGAAAAAATGAAATAATTTGAGTAGGCACCAATTTTGATGGACAGGTAGGGTTGCGCCAAACGAACAATTATTTTAGGATGGTCTAGACTTAATTGAAAAGGTACAAAATAAGTTGTTCAATATATATACATTAAACAAAATTACACTGAAAATGATATAGGTATATAACACCATGTGCGAATTGTGAAAACAAAATTGGTTGAATAGGTCTCTCTTTTAATTTGGAAAAACCCACTTTCAAATGGAAGTTGTATGTAAATGAACTTACTGTTACACCATCAAAAAACTTCCAGTAATAAATAAAAGCAACATCTAAGCATAAGGAAAAACTAATGAAACAAACCTTTCCATGAAGTTCTGGAAATTGTACATCATCTGTGGCTTCCTCACTTTCTGTCAACAAATGTTCATCAGAATTTGTGGTCATTCTGTCATATTCCTCACAGATTTATCTAACCATCTACAAAAATGAAATAATTGATTATCTAAAATTGATTGTTTAAAAATGAAACATGTAGTTTTCGTATTATAAATAAATATGCTCTAAAATGTTGCATCACCTTTGTAGAGATGTGGTGCAGCCCAAGTTCGGAATTTGAAATCATACGGTTGTATAAACCCAAGATGAATTTTACATCCTTGCAACAAAACTCATGATTTTAAATATGGCATATTTTCCTCATATTGCTAATATATATTAGCCATTCTGAGCAAATAATTAATTATCGCATTTAATGAATGACAATTTTTCAATAATCGCATCCCACAAATACACTTCCAAGTGGCAATCATTATAAAAAATATAGCTAAAAAGATTTTATGAATTTCTTTTGAGTTTTTTTTTTTTTATATAAGATGGACTTAGTTGTCCCCTGAACTAACCCTTTAAGATACCCATCACAGATAATATAGTCTTTTATTTTTTATTTTATTATTATTATTATTATTAAATCAAATTTCTACAGCACTTCTTCTAACAATAAGCTCTAAGTGCTTTACAAAATGAAAATATAAAATACATAAAATTTAAGAATAATGTAAACATAGATAATATACGACATATGTTAAAAATGATAAAAGGTATAAAAGTATAAAGGCAACAGGAATAATGTAAAGCTAGCAAGGGAAAACAAGTTTAAAGTTTAAATGCGTATAGATCTTAAAAATATAAGTTTGCAAAATTGAGGTTATTATATAATTTGGGATGGAAAGAGCAGAAATACATGTGGAAATAAATCCAGACAAACTGAAATTATAAAAATGCTAAGAAGTGTAAAAATCTGTAAGTAAAGCGAGAGTCACGTTTAAAAGCTGAGAGCGATACATTGCACCTTATGGTGCACGGAAGTTTATTCCATTCATTTGGTGCATAGGCATTAAGCAGCGATCCCCAAACTTGTATGAAGTTCTTGGTATTTGGAGTAGATGTTGACCTGATGATCTTAAAGTACGACATGGTTGGTGGATTTTGATTAATAGGGCTAGATAATCAGGGGCTGTACCTTGCAAACAATTAAAACAGAGAACTAAACTTCTAAAACGCACACGATATTCAACTGGCAGCCATTGAAGTTGGAATAGGATGGGTGTAATGTGATCTCTATAAGCTGTACCTGTTATGAGTCTAGCGGCGGAATTTTGAATCAAACTGTAGACGATGAATTAATGATTTGTTGACACCAATCAAAAGAGAATTTGCATAATCAATTATAGAAGTAACAAGGGCATGTATCAAAGTTTTCGTTGAGTCAGCATCTAGGAAATGGCGAATTTGAGCAATTGACCTGAGATGATACATTGCACTTTGACATTTAGATATAACAAACTTTTCCATGGACTTTTCAGAATCAAATATTGCACCTAAATGTTTTACCTTAGAAGAGTTAGATGTATGCTTATGTTATTGACATTAATTGATACACATGGCATTTTGTTAATATTGCACTTGCTACCGATTAGAAGGAATTCAGTTTTGTCATCATTTAGTTTCAAAAAGTTATTCATCATCGAACACTTAATGTCTTTGATACAGTTTTCGAGAGTAAGTAACTGATTATGTAAATCTGAATTATTAAGTGAGATGTATAATTGAGTGTCGTCTGCGTAAAAATGATAGGCAATACAGTATCTCTCAATGATGTCAGCAAGCGGAGTAGTATATAAAGTGAACAGAAGAGGGCCTAACACGGACCCTTGTGGGACACCTATTTTCAGTTGGGGAAAGTCCGACTCAATGTCATTCACAGTGATTCGCTGGGATCTATCTTGAAGATATGACTTAATCCAACAAAGTGCAGAATCATTGATGCCAAACCGTGTGGACAAGCGACTCAACAGGACATCGGGATTTATTGTGTCAAAAGCGGCACTAATATCCAATAGAACGAGAGCAACCATGTTCTTATTGTGCAACAAACTCGTGATATTATTATGAACTCGAAGTAATGCTGTCTCTGTCGAGTGGAAACGGCGATAAGCAGATTGAAAAGATGCGGCAAGATTATTATCTTCGATGTATTTGTTCAGTTGAGCGGCAATAATTTTTTAACATATTTTTGATATGTAACTTAAGTTTGATACCGGGCGATAATTCTTGTATTCATTGGTATCTAAACCCGATTTCTTAAGAAGTGGCTTTACAATGGCTTCTTTTATTAGAGACGGGACAGTAGCATTTCTTATCATCTGTGTGCAAACAAAAGAACTTCTTGTGAAGAACCAAGTTATAGAGGATAGGGTTACTACAGGGCCAGGTCATGTGTATAACCTGTGACAGAGGACTTATTTCGATTTTGAAAGGATGTTTAATGAGTTATTAACACATTGGTGATTGTATAACCCGAGTTATTCAATAGCGTTATGTGGATAGAATAGCCTATTCAGGCTACTTTAGCCAATCTTGAGCTTTCAATAGTTTTTAAACCCAAGTTATAGCCCAAACGAGCTCTCAACAGCAAGTGCAATACCCCAATTTAGCTATACTGTGGGACAGATCCCAAGCCCAATAAGCACATGTGTTAGATTGTATTTAAAGGCTCGAGCCAATGAAAGCAGAATTTTTTTTCTCCATCGAAATTGTTCGGTACCAGACACTATATACATGCTAAATTCATTCGGATCGCTTCGAGCGAAAAAATATTTTTTTGGAGTCACTTTTGGTGAGATTTCAAATGCAAAATACATGCAAACTACACACCAATACAAACCGTTATTGCATCGACGGATCGATCTATTTACAGGAGCACTAGACAGAAAAGTGAGGGCGTATTTTTATAAATTTTAATTTCAATTTCCAGAAAATTGATTAACATTTCCTCAAAATCGAAACAAATGACCTAAGATGAAAACAATTCCAGGAAATTTCCGCAAAAGGAACAAAATATCCTCACTGATTGGAAAAAAAAATCACCGAATATGGAAGAAATTTCCTGAAAATGAAGAAAACTTCTCGAAAATTGAAGGAGATTTTCCGATTAGCAGCAACGTCAGTGATGAAACTTAATTTACCAGTCTCCCTGCAGTGCAATTTTTTTCACTTGTACATGACCGGGATTTTCTTTTGATTTTGAGCGATTGGGGTGTAACTAATGAAAACATGAAAATTTGAAAGAAATATGTTACAATCTACTCAGTATTTGGGTTACCATGCATGGGCGAAGCCCTGGTATGGGTGCAAGTGGAAGCTCTGAAGAATTTTCCTACCATTTCTCTTCAATACCATGTTTTTGCCCGACGAAAGCCAAAATTTGAATTGCCCTTGGAGTTTTTCTAGGGATGTTGCACCCCTCCCCCTCCCCACCCCCCCTTCCCCTTCTCTTTCCTCTTCCCCTACACACACACATCCTTAAAGTTACGCTTGCTTGCTGAGAAAATTGCAATCCGTAACTCAGAAACATGACAAATATAAAACAGGTAGGTCCAGGAGGGGGAGGAGCTAAAATGCCTTCTTGTTCTTGAATTAAGAATTTTTTGTTACGTAGAGTTGCATGGAGACTGACCTTTACGTAACATTAATTCAACAATCCTATATATCTGTATACCCGCAGTGTACAATTTTTGTTCAATCACCGCTCACACATGATGTACAAAGTTAACGAACTTTGATTGATGAGGCTTATTAACCTGTTAGCATCTATTGATTGCAAAGCCTTCAATACAATCAAACTAATCTATTTTTGTGTAGCAAAAGGCGGGAATAACGCACATGTAGGCCTTCACAATATGAAAGCATATAAAAGGTGACAACATTTTATATGACATTTTAAAACAGACGCCCGGTCAGTCGTCGCATAATTTCAGCTTCAGGGGGCATGAGACTTAAGTTACGCAAACAGAGGAACAAAGACGCTGCCTTCGAAGCCAAAGAAGAAAAGAATACGATTTGTTTTCATTCATTGGTCTTTGTTACCATCAAAACAGAACAAATATTTATGTTATCAAATTTTTCCCATATACTAAGAAGTTAAGGATTACGTGCAAAGTTAACAAGTACATTTTCCAAAACAAAATGGTATATCAATCAATTAATTGACAGGCTGTATACAACAATATAGAGCCCAAGTATATTACGTTGTGCGTCCAAAGAACTGCTGTGTACAGGTGTAGCAGTTCCTAGGTGCATCCATGGGAGGAAGGCCGGAAGGGCGACGACGACGAAGAGTGAACACACAATTACAATGACGGGGTCGTCACCTGTCACCTGCGTATTCGGTTATAATAGTAACAATGTTATCACGAAACGCTTAATACGACCCGGACGAGAACACGGGTACGACGTACGAACAGACATAATATCGACAACCAAGTCAATGTCCACGGCCTTTGATAACCAGTTGTGGTGCACTGGCGGCCGGAAGGGCTTCCAATAGCCGATTGATATAAGATAACACTCATCAGGGTTTGGTATATTGGCTTTTCATGATATATCAAAGCCAATCTTAAAAAAAAGCGGCTTCTTGAAACTTGCTTGGCCGCAAAAACAAGTTATTTGACTAAATTGGCGTTTTTTTAAACTGATAATTTGGTTTGGGGGGGCTTTTTTTAGGCTTTATTGGGCACAAACACTTATCTGACCACAAAAAATCTCATTTGGTTCATCTTTGGCTTTTCCTCAAAAATTTCATGGAAAATGAAAATTAAAGTAAATCTTTAATTTTTAAATGACGTTCGTGCCACGTGAAAAAGAAGAAAATTTTCCCCAAATTGAAGGAGATTTTCAATAAGCAGCGACGTCAGTGATACTTGTGCTCCTCCCCCCCCCTCTACACACACACACACACACACACACACACACCGAGAGGTGATCCTTCGTACCCGCCTGTCTAACACTATATGTACCAAATATAGTTATGAGTTAGTGTGCAGGGTTTAAGCGCCTTTCATATTCGCCATTTATTATTGATTCAGCATTTGTTCCGCATTCCCCAGGCTAATTGTGGTGCATGAAAAGAGGACGGCTCAAAATCGTTAATGCATTTTTTTTTATTCTGTCCTAAATTTTAGTCACTAAAATCATTATACATTTTTCTCCTGCTAATCTGCTAATATTTAATCTGTTAATGGAAGGTATGAAAATTTCCTTGTCATTTTCAACTGCTCCCATTCACAGAACAATGCTTAAGAACAATAGGTTAAGATAAGGAAATTTATGGAAATTCTTGTTTGGGTGTCACAAAAATAGGCTCTAAAATTCAAATGACGTTAAATGGTTTATTTGTAACCGATTTTGATGACACTTATGCTATTTTCATGGTTTATTTTCTTATAATGAAGCTCAAGTTCTTGCAAGCTGCCCAAATATCTTTAAATAAAAAATACACTAAGGAATAATCGTAGCGACAGTGCATTCTATATGTATTATATTTTAAATATATGTTATTTTCAAGATTGTACATGATAAGAGAATGAAGTTCGGGGTCCTTTTTGTACCAGAACGTGATACATTTGGGATATATTTCGTGCTCTTTACTGAAAGTAGGCCTACTATCTAAAATCTCTCAGATGAGGGAGTAGTAAGGGGACACTATACAGGTAGTGACCTTGGTCACTATCTGTTTAGCGGTCCCTGACAAGGTCACTCCCTGTATAGCGGCCCCTGACAAGGTCACGACCTGTATAGCGGCCCCTGAGATTTTCCTAATCACTACCTGTATAGCGGCCCCTGAGATTTTCCCTCTTGGTCATTGGATTGCCGTCACAAGATAGTCTCGACGACGGAGCTTCTGATTGGCCACTACCTGTATAGCGGTTTCTGAGATTTTCCCTCCGGGTCATCGGATTGCGTCACAAGATAGTATCGATTGCGTCAGTCCTTTTAAGAGGTAGTAGCTCATTTGTGCTGGCTCCGGGCCTGTGTAGCGGCCCCTGAGCTTTGTTCCCTCTGGGTCATCGGATTGTCATCACAAGATAGTCTCGATTGTTTTGCAGAGTCCTTTTAACGAGGTGTATAGCTTTTCCTGACTGGGTGTGTCAGGTGATTATAGGGTAAAAGTACCTGTCCCAACCAATGCAGGATACCGTAGGAGGCAAGCCATGGTAGCTCTTTTCCCGCCTTCCGCACTCATTAAGGGTTTCATCGGATCATAAGTTACGAATGTTGGCATTCAGCAGTGTGGTCTAATTGAATCACCTGATTGTCGTAGACGAACCTGTCCGTTTTATGTAAGCAGGTAAGGGGACTTGTGGGATGAAAGGTTTAATACCCGAGGGCTGTGAGATCGGGCTGAATGACGCGTTTTGTATAGATCAGTCGATATTCCTTGGTGATGCTTTTGGTGAGAACTTTATCGGGACCGTCTCTCTGGATGCGGTGAGAGTAGTGGAGGGGAACGATGACTTCTTTATCAACGTCCCACACCCATATTTTTTCCATTCAATACTGTTGCCATATATGGTCGTCACACCACTATTAATTGACCAATCTGATTGGTCAAAAAATGGCATAATTCTATTACGCATGTAATGGACCAATACCTTGTTCCACAGAGTCCTTTTAACGAGGTGTATAGCTCATTTGCAATGCCAGAATGCTGGCTTCTGATTAGTCGGGGCCCGTCTGTATAATGACCTCTGAGATTTTTTCTTCTGGGTCATCAGATTGCGTCACAAGACATTCTGAATTGTTCCGTAAAGTCATTTTAAGGAAGTGTATAGCTTTTTATGACTGGGTGTGTTAGGTGGGGGGTATCATGGTACTCATTGTCGCCCATTTCACAACAATACCCCCTGATAGTCTGTTGATTAGATTTGTCAAAGAGTTTAAACTGTACAAATAAATCGCCATATCACAAGTATCGATAATATTGGGGTAATATTGTTACAATTTACCGAGTCACGTCATTCGAGAAACAGGAAACTTGTCATATTTGAGACCATGTATTTAAAAATAGGTTAGATTTGAGCGGCGATATTTTTTAAACGGTGTGATTTAAGCGGCGATATTATTTAAACGTGTACGATTTGAGAACGAAATCTTATTTTCACATTCCATTGACTTTGCACAGAAAGCAAAATTTAAGCGACAATATTTTGAAAACGTGACTGATTTAAGGAAACATTTTTTCCTAACACTCCTCATTTAAGAAACCATTTTTCCAAAACACTGTCATTTGAGGCAGTTTTTTGCTCGAAGTTGAACTTCCAAGAACGTGAATCCTGCAGAAAATAAATGATGAGTCAAAAAATATATAGAAAATTTTTCTAACGATTGTCTTCGCTAATGTCAGGTATGTGGACGTGTAGCGACAACATTAACTTTTTTATTATTTATTATAAATCATCATAATATCATAGTTGCAACAAATGATCAAAATCGGTAAAAAAGATTGACAATTTCATAAGGCTTTTTAAATCTCAGGCACCAATTTGAATATCTTAAGCTAATTTTGTAATACTTTGCTATATTGCCTTGCTATTCTCTTGTTTTATAGATGTCTATTATAATTCTTTGAAGAGGTGCAGCAATTTTTGATCAAATGTTTTTGAGTCTTTGCTATTCTCCCAATACAATTCTAGCAGGAATTTGCTTTCCCATCATTTTCAGTGACTAAGAGTTCCAGTTACGAAAGAATTACTAACAGATTTTGAAATGTTCACCCAGTCACACGTTACGATTTTGCATGACTTAAAACCTGATCAACCTTTCATCAGCCAAAATTTACAGTTTGTTTAATTTTGTATTCCAAATTTAGATTTTCATATACTCTTTCAACCAATTGTCCATTAGACCTTCAGCAAACATGACGTTGAATATCGGCGTCACTGAAAAACCAACGGTGACAAAATCTTACCGGTTTAGGGAGGTTGGGGGCGGGGGTAATAGCAAGGTAGACTTACCACCTGAATGAGGGGAGGGTTAGGGCCGGGGGTAATAGCAAGGTAGCTCTACCACCTGGGTTTAGGGAGAGTTGGGGCGGGGTAATAGCAAGGTAGCTCTACCACCTAAATGAGGGGGTTGGGGCGGGGGGTAATAGCAAGGTAGCTCTACCACCTGCATGAGGGGAGGGTTGGGGCGGGGTAATAGCAAGGTAGCTTCACCACCTAAATGAGGGGAGGGTTGGGGCAGGTTAATAGCAAGGTAGCTTTACCACCTGAATAAGGGGGTTGGGGCAGGGGGTAATAGCAAGGTAGCTCTACCACCTGAATGAGGGAAAGGTTGGGGCAGGGGGTAATAGCAAGGTAGCTTTACCACCTATATGAGAGGGGGCGGGGGTAATAGGATGGTAGCTTTACCACCTGAACGAGGGGGCAGGGGGTAATAGCAAGGTAGCTCTACCACCTGAATGAGGGAGGGTTAGGGCCGGGGGTAATATCAAGGTAGCTCTACCACCTGGGTTTAGGGAGGGTTGGGGCGGGGGTAATAGCAAGGTAGCTCTACCACCTGAATGAGGGGAGGGTTGGGGCGGGGGTATTAGCAAGATAGCTCTTCCACCTGAACGAGGGGAGGGTTGGGGCAGGGGGTAATAGCAAGGTAGCTCTACCACCTGAATGAGGGGAGGGTTGGGGCGGGGGTATTAGCAAGATAGCTCTACCACCTGAATAAGGGGAGGGCTGGGGCGGGGGTAATAGCAAGGTAGCTCTACCACCTGGGTTTAGGGAGGGTTGGAGGCGAGGGTAATAGCAAGGTAGCTCTACCACCTGAACGAGGGACAAACAATCAACCATAATTAGTTCGGTCATGTTCTGGATGATAATTGTCCGGACCTTTAGACCTTTTCAAATCTGAATCCGGAGTTTTAATTCAAAACATGTCACGTGGTTGAAATTCTTGCAGATGAAGGGGAAGGGGAAGGAAGGGAGAGGGGGGGTGTAGGGGACCACTTAACTACTGTGGAAATTTTCCCTTTGTTACCCAACCAATCAGCAGCAGTTGGATTATTAGTATGCCAAAAACGCGCGGGCGTACGGCCTTCATTAATGAATCATGCACGTATGATTTTTATTTTGAAAAATTACAAAATTGTTTTCATAGTAACGCTTGATTCTATACAGTGAATGATTGTACAAACGGTCATGAAACCCCCAGTAATTAATTGGTCAATACTATTCCCCCAGTCTACGATTGGTCCATTCTGTACCCACGTGAATTTAAGCCATGTGACTTCATTTAAATCAGTTTTGTGGAAGCTCGTCGATTAGTACAGTACAGCAGGAGTAGGTAGTATGGGTCCTTATATATTCCCTGGTTCTGTTTCTTTGCTTGTGTCAAATTTTGGAGTTATCTTTTCTGCTGAGGCGAGAATACCGGTCTCAGTTATGGATCAGCTTCAAGCATAGAAATAAAGGAATAAACAGAGTACGGTTTGATTCTGGCAGACACAGTGAGCTTTGACTAATTTGTTTTTGCAAATTTCTATGAAAAACTAATTATTCTTCAACAATTACTTACAAAAAACTGTGAGACCGTTTCAAATTGACCATATTTTGCCGCCTAATCTGCTAATAGTAAATGCAATACATAAAGCGATATATAGAGCGATAGTCACAAATTTAACAGGCTATGCCTAGAGTGTATAGCGCCATTTTATTTAAAAAAATTATATTTTACCCGATGACAGAAAATTATGTTCCTTTTATTTCATTCGAATGTTACTCGTAGCCTATCTGAAATTTAAAGATAAATGGAGGGCGCAATATGTTTATGTTTATATAGCGCTCAATATCTATACAATGCACATTCAGCGGCGCTGTACAGAAAATAAATAAAATTGTTCATAAAGTTAAACAACTTCATAGGTTAAAGATAGACACAAACAATTATAAAAAAGCCTGGGTAAACAAAAAAGTTTTTAGCTCCCGTTTGAAATTGTCTTAGTTATTGATGCAACGAAGAGAAGATGGCAAACTATTCCATGTGACTAATAGTGGTTATGGAAACAATGCTGACAAGATAGCGAGAGAGAGAGAGTTAAACACACAATTACAATGACGGGGTCGTCGCCTGCGTATTCGGTTATGATAGTAACAATGCTATCACAAAGCGCTTCATACGACCCGGACGAGAACACAGGTACGACGTACGGACAGACATAACATCGACAACCAAGTCAATGTCCACGGCCTTTGATAACCAGTTGTGGTGCACTTGCGTGTCTACCCACCCCAGGATTGAACCCGGGGCCTCGTGGTCTGTAGACAGGTATGATAACTGCTACACCACAGTAGGTAGATAAGATAGCAAAACTTGTTGTTCTTATATACAGTACCTCCCACAAAAGTTGATATTTGTTGTCTGCAAAACAACAATATTTGAAAAATTTAGGTCAAGTCGCCAAATAATGCGGAAAATTGCATTTTTGCTCTTTCTTTTATGAAGACCACTTGTCCAAAATGATAACCATATCAATCTGTCAATATCATTGTTTCAGATAAATTGATGTGAGTCTTCTTCTATATCTCTTTCGATATGAAACACACCGCTCCCCCCCCCCCCCTTTCCTTTCTACCTTCCGCACCCCACAAATATGGACGATAGGGACTGGCAGACATAAGTTCAGAGGCATCAGAGACGGTGGAAAATTGCTCCACTCATTAAAAAGATTGTAGGCCTACCTTTGCTGCCGAAAGTTTTTCTTTTCTTTTCCGGGCACCAGGTTTCCAGGGAGTTTGAGAAAAAATGGGAAACAAAATAATGATCCACGGAGTTGCAGACCTTATCGCCTCTTCTACATACACACACACATAAGTGAGTGCAATACCTTATCGCCATATATACTATATGTTGCGATAAGGTAATTATAACTAGAAATACATGAAGGAAAACTACCCATGCAGCATCTGCAGCACATGTCTCGCGATGCTACTATCATATTTGGACAGAAGCAAAATTTACCAGTGTAGTTTTTCCCGTGTGTCCAGAAAAGTTTCTTGGATTCTTGCCCCCACCCAAGAGGGTGACTTGGTCCATAAAGGTGTTTGATTATAAGTAAGCAGGTAAGTTGTACCTTTTGGTCCAAACTTCAAAATATTTGGCTCTCAATTGTAAATTCTCGTCCAAGAATTGAAGAATTTTTGCCTCAGATGGAAGATTTTGGCCCAAAATCAATATTTCAACCCAATACTAAAGATTTTTAGTACAAAATTAAGATTTGGAGAAATTGGAAGAGTTTTGGTTCAAAATTAAGATTAAATAAGTCGATAGGAATAAAAATGCCAACATAAGTTTTCTATAATCATTCATTTGATATATCACTTAATTGATTATACATGACTTTGAGAAAAAAATGGGGGATGGGGGGAGGGAAGGGGGCAGGGGAGGGAAAGGAATAATCGCCCAATAAATTCACGCGTCTGCTCAGAGGTGACGCTTCCTATACGCCCTCGCTTATGTTCCTGATTCTTAATGCAAAGGTTATATGCTGTAGAGAGAATCGTACATTGAGAGATATATGAAAAGGCATTTCACTTACTGGTGATTCACGGCATTTCTCCTGACAACAAATTAGGCTTTGAGACGCCATTGGTCGCTTGCCCAAAAGGCGATAAGGCCTTCTGGTTGTTGGCTGATATAATTGCTAGGAAAAGCAAACCTGCTAACATATACGTCACTCGAAATCCGCATTTATCCGACATTTTTTCAGCTTTGGTATGTCTAATGAAAATGAAATGGATAGAGGGCTGTTCTTAAAATTGTTTATTTCTATTAAAGTAATGGTGCCCGAGAGGGGAGAGGAGGCATACGACAGGCCACATCGGTTGTCAACTGTCAGTGGCAATGCCAGGCACTACTAAATGAGAGGAGGCACACGGATAGGCCACATCGGGTGTCAACTGTCAGTGGCAATGCCAGGCACTATGAAATGAGAGGAGGCAATGCCAGGCACAATGATGGGAGGCACGATAGGCCACATCGGGTGTCAACTGTGTCAAGCCAGGCACTACGAAATGAGAGGAGGCACACGATAGGCCACATCGGGTGTCAACTGTCAGTGGCAATGCCAGGCACTATGAAATGAGAGGAGGCACACGATAGGCCACATCGGTTGTCAACTGTCAGTGGCAATGCCAGGCACTATGAAATGAGGGAGGAGGAGGCCACGATAGGCCACATCGGGTGTCAACTGTCAGTGGCAATGCCAGACACTATGAAATGAAAGGAGGCAATGCCACACGATAGGCCACATCGGTTGTCAACTGTCAGTGGCAATGCCAGGCACTATGAAATGAGAGGAGGCACACGATAGGCCACATCGGGTGTCAACTGTCAGTGGCAATGCCAGGCACAATGAAATTGGGGAGGCACACGATAGGCCACATCAGGTGTCAACTGTCAGTGGCAATGCCAGGCACTATGAAATGAGAGGAGGCATCGGGTGTCAACTGTCGATGGCAAGGCCAGGCACGGGTCGGTGTCAACTGTCAGTGCAATGCCAGGCACTCAGGGTGTCAGGACTGTCACGATGGCCCACATGGTGTCACTATGAAATGAAATGAGGAGGAGGAACACGATAGGCCCATCGGGTGTCACTGTCAGTGGAAATGCCAGGCACTGTCACACGATAGGCCCATCAGTGGCAATGCCAGGCACTATGAAATGAGAGGAGGCTATCGGGTGTCAAATTAAAGGAGACACGATAGGCCATCGGTTGTCATCGGGTGTCAACTGTCAGTGGAAATGCCAGGCACTATGAAATGAGAGGAGGCACATGATAGGCCACATCGGGTATCAAGTGTCAGTGGCAATGCCAGACAGTATGAAATGAGAGGAGGCCACATCGGGATCAACTGTCAGTGGCCACATCGGGTGTCATCGGGGTTGTCAGTCAGTGGCAATGCCAGGCACTATGAAATGAAAAGAGACATACGATAGGCCACATCGGGTGTCAACTGTCAGTGGCAATGCCAGGCACAATGAAATTGGGGAGGCACACGATAGGCCACATCGGGTGTCAACTGTCAGTGGCAATGCCAGGCACTATGAAATGAGAGGAGGCACACGATAGGCCAGTGGCAATGCCAGGCACTATGAAATCGGGTGTCAACTGTCAGTGGCAATGCCAGGCACTATGAAATGAGAGGAGGCACACGATAGGCCACATCGGGTGTCAACTGTCAGTGGAAATGCCAGGCACTATGAAATGAGAGGAGGCACACGATAGGCCACATCGGGTGTCAACTGTCAGTGGCAATGCCAGACACTATGAAATGAGAGGAGGCACACGATAGGCCACATCGGGTGTCAACTGTCAGTGGCAATGCCAGGCACTATGAAATTAAAGGAGACACACGATAGGCCACATCGGGTGTCAACTGTCAGTGGCAATGCCAGGCACTATAAAATCAAAGGAGACACACGATAGGCCACATCGTGTGTCAACTGTCAGTGGCAATGCCAGGCACAATGAAATAAGAGGAGACACACGATAGGCCACATCGGGTGTCAACTGTCAGTGGCAATGCCAGGCACTATGAAATGAGAGGAGGCACACGAGAGGCCACATCGGGTGTCAACTGTCAGTGGCAATGCCAGGCACTATGAAATGAGAGGAGGCACACGATAGGCCACATCGGGTGTCAACTGTCAGTGGCAATGCCAGGCACTATGAAATGAGAGGAGGCACACGATAGGCCACATCGGTTGTCAACTGTCAGTGGCAATGCCAGGCACTCTGAAATGAGGGGAGGCACATGATAGGCCACATCGGGTGTTAATTGTCAGTGGCAATGCCAAACACTATGAAATGAGAGGAGGCACACGATAGGCCACATCGGGTCCTCTGCTTCCTCCTGGTCCTCTGTTTCTTCCTGGTTCTCTAGTTCCTCCTGGTCCTCTGGTTCCTCCTGGTCCTGTGGTTCCTCCTGGGTCCTCCTGGTCTTCTGGTTACTCCTGGTCTCTTCCTTCTGTTCCTCTGGTTTCTTCTTCCTGTTCTTCTGGTTCCTTCCTCCCGGTTCTCTGGTTCTTTCTCCTGGTCCTCTGGTTCCCCTTGGTCCTATGGTTCCTCCTGGTCTTTTGGTTCCTCCTTGTCCCTTCCTCCTGTTTCTCTAGTTCCTTCCTTCTGTTCCTCTGGTTCCTTCTTCCTGTTCCTCTGGTTTCTTCCTCCCGGTCCTCTGGTTCTTTCTCCTGGTTCTCTGGTTCCTACCTCCTGGTCCTATGGTTCCTTCCTCCTGGTCCTCTGGTTCCCCTGGTCCTCTGGTTCCTCCTGGTCTTTTGGTTCCTCCTTGTCCCTTCCCCTGTTTCTCTGGTTCCTTCTTCCTGTTCCTCTGGTCCCTTCCTCCTGGTCCCCTGGTTCTTTCCTCCTGGTCCTCTGGTTTCTCCTGGTCCTCTTAATGCTGCTTTATGAAAAGTATTGAAAGAAATGCACGATTTAAGAGGTTTTACTTATTTAATTTAACTTATTTAATTTATTTTAACTTTAAAAAAAAGTAAACTAAATGTTAAATTATTTTAACTTTAGCTTATTTTAGCTTTAGTTTATTCTAACTTTTGTTATTATTTAGTTTACTCTCATTGTTTTATCTTATCATTTATTATACTTTTATTATTTTAATTGAAGTTAAAATAACCTAATAACTTAATTACTTAGTTACCTAATAATAATTTAAAAATAAAAACAATATTTTAAATAAAACAACTTAGGTTAAAATAAGTAGAACTAAAGTTGAAATAACTGAAGTTAAATTAAGTTAAATATTTTAACTTAAGTTAAAGTAGCTTAAATTATAATAAATCAAATTAACTTAAGTTGGTAACTTCAGTTGATAGAAGAAACAAATTGGTGGCAAGAAACTAGTAATTTGAGTTAGTAACTAAGCTATATGGCAGAAGACTTACAGAAACAAATTGGTGAAAAACCATGTCGATATCTGGTTCCTTTTATGACTTATGCACTTCAAATATTTGACCAGTATGTTGAAATTTGACCATGCAGTGTGATATCATAATTGCATATCCAAAACATTGTTTTATGTATTTCTATTAAATGGAACTTGTTTGTTTGTTTGTTTGATGATGGCTTAACGGCACCACAACGACTAAGGTCAAATTGTGCCTGAGAGGTTAGATCATTCTAGAGATAAAAGGAAAAGGAAACAGAATGAGAGAAATTTAAGGACAAAAGGTCAGAAAGCTGTGATCGTGAGAGGAGGTGCATGGTTGAAACAAAAACAAAGTAGAGAGGGGTGGAAGAGGAGAATTAAATATGGTCGTAGAGGAAGGCATGATGAAGGAAGGAGATAATTTCATCCGGAGGATTTTTCTGGAAGAACTCAACAATTGAGTTGTAGGGAGCGAGGGAAGCTCTGGGAAGGTTGTACAGGGGGCAAGCAAGGAGAACGTGATGGATTGTGAGGGTGCAATGGCACTTGTTGCAGAGGGGTTGGGGGGAGCCAATATGGCGGTGGGAGTGATTGAGATGAGTGTGACCAATTCTAAGACGGGTAATATGAACGTTGTCAATACGAGAGAGGTTGTTGATGGTGGCTTTGATCGGAAACTTGACTTTTCTTTCATGTAATTAAGCTACATAAGTAGATGGACAAAGCATGTTCTTGCAAAGTAAATTTTACCCCATTGCAATAATCAAACAAAATATGTTTCCAAGGAAACAGGCGATTAAATTATAAAGAGGTACATATCATTGTCTTGGATCTGCAATTATGACGTCACACTTTACACTGTAAAGTTGCTTTCCAACACACGGGTGAAATATCTGAAATCTAATAACTCCTGAAACAGAATAAGATATTAAAATATTTCAGGTGTAAAAAAATTGCATAAAATATGGAAATTGTTGCCTGAGATTTTAAAAGGCTATAAAATGATAAATGTTTAACTGTTTAGCCAATCAATATAAATGATAAATGTGTAACTGTTTAGCCAATTAATATAACTGTTTAACTGTTTAACCAATCAATATAAATGATAAATGTTTAGCCAATCAATATAAATGTTTAAGTGTTTAACCATTCAATATAAATGATAAATGTTTAACTGTTTAGCCAATCAATATAAATGTTTAACTGTTTAGCCAATCAATATAAATACTATCAAGATTTGTATTAGATTTGTAAAGATGGAAGCAATTCAGCTCATGTTTGGCACATTTGTTATTAAATGGTCCTCTATCGTATGTATGAAAATGATTATTTACGGGAATATGGACGCACAACATAACATGCACCTGCAGTGCTTCATTTGAAATACAATCTATTTAAATTTGCGCAAAAAGTACAGTATCTTTCAAAAGCGACATAAAATTGTCTAACTCACAGCTTTTTTTAATTTTCAGGTCTCAAAATATGCAAATTTGTGACGTATGACCATGTTATATATATGTTTCTTTGCTATGCACAGTTGCTCTGTCACAGTGCTTTGAAGGATGGCAGATGACAATATATAAACCTATGAAAAGGTTTATCAAAATTAGTTAAAATTGAATTCTTTTTTTACAGCATTTTGAATTTTCAGGCCTTATCATAAAAAATTATGCAAATTCTATCTAAATTTCGTGACATCACATCAATGAAAACTACGAATTTCCTCACGTATTCTATTGTTGTTTTCTCCGCCATCAACGTTTAGTTGAATGGGAGCAGTTGCATATGACCACGAGCTTTTGAAAATGTCCCATACCCTTTGTGAAAGTACGAGAAAAATGATGCATCTGATGCAATTCAGTGACTAAAATTTAGGACAGAAATTTCAAACATTTTACATTGACAATTTCAGCTGTCTTCGATTTTTTGTCTTTGATTTCTTGTCTTCGGTTTCTTGTATTCGATTTCTTGTCTTCGATTTCTTGACTTCGAAAATTAGAAATTATTCAATCTTTGAGTAGCCAATAATAGTTAGGAAATACTTTGGATATAAAAACGATTCTGTTCATAATTTCAAATTCTTACAGACGCATATAAGATCT
The DNA here is from genome assembly GCA_020152595.1 of Chiridota heheva. Classification (NCBI taxonomy): domain Eukaryota; kingdom Metazoa; phylum Echinodermata; class Holothuroidea; order Apodida; family Chiridotidae; genus Chiridota; species Chiridota heheva. The sequence goes on from JAIGNY010004141.1 coordinate 54,262, forward strand.
ATAAATGTCCATAAATCTTTAACAATCCTCATTATCTTAATAGAGGGATTTCATTACGTGACTCTTAACTCAACTGGACTCCATTTTGCAGGGCAGCGGCGTCGTTGCGTTTCGCGCGTCTTCACACAACTCAGTCAACAAACCTACTACATGTAACCTACCAGTTCCAGTTCAGCGAATTCTACGAAGTGTAAATTTGTGTTCGCTTTCGACTTTAATTCATATTTTCCTTAAGTTTGATATTTTCACTGGTGTATGATAACGTTAACGCCAGCTGATTGTTTGTTATGCTCAGACATGCCAGACAAAGTCTATATATCTAATATAAAGTGCTCGCTGCAAATCCTAGTGTGAACCGTGGGTTGAAGCCGTCACGTCGTACATCAGAAACCTACTTCGAACGTCGATCAAGATAAGATGGAAATCAAGAAAATAATAACGGCACAGCCAGATTCCGACATAATTATCTTACAAAAATAATTTTATATAACAACATGCCAAGGTATGTAAGTCTAATTAAGTGTACAGGAGACGACAGTTGTATTTCCCAACAAAATGGCCATGTAAACAAAGTCATGTGACCTCGTGACGTCGGCTGAAACACCCTTATAACAGCAATTCTTTAAATTATTTTTATAGAATTATACAGAATTTAGTAACACATCACAAATGTTCCATATAGTGTAATTTTTGAAAATTTAGAAACTGAATTTTTATCATATAGAAATTGCTATACTAG
>JAIGNY010004141.1:60000-100000 GCA_020152595.1 Chiridota heheva
TACTGGCACACATAATGTATTTTATTTAGAATTCTCTTTGGAATATTCTTTCCAAAATACTTTGACATTACGTTTTAATTGGCTTGAATCATTAATATCATATACATATAAAAACTCATGATGCAAAGGAAAATATTTCTAAGAAGAAGAATTACAAAAATTCATCAAATTGATATTCTAATCTCTTTACTTGGTGTATGACATCATATTTTAGAGGGCGTATGAACAAAATGACCACTTCCATATAGAAGTACGTTTGTACTTCTGTGGTTTCTATTGACAGAATTAATGTTTTGATAAATAAAAAATAATAATATATGCTTAATTGTTTTGTACGATGTGAAATTTCTTCAGATGACTTATGATTGCTATTTCTATTATATTAAATGAAGAAAAAGTCAGACTTTATGTCCCCTTTGAAAATTCTCTAAAATGGTCAAATGTTTATCAGATATTGATGATTGTTTTGCTACCAGGATGACTTCAACAGATATTTTAAAGCAATTTACCCAATTTTTCCTCTATACACGTGCATATATCTTTAACGTGGGAATAAGTACATCAACAATTCAAGGTTAAATGAATAGCTGATTGGTGGCAGTATATACACAAATACTGGCAGACCGCAAAGTGGCGTCACTAGTACGACTAAAATGTGGCGTACATTTTATTCAAAAAAATAAATAACCAAATCTCATCGACCTATCAATGTAATGCACAATGTGTTTCGACCAATCAAAACACGGAATTTACATCCAGCTTATTTGCGGCGATTTTTTCTGTTGCTTCTTTGTTGTGATCGAAGCTTGCGTGAACAGGTACTGTGGTCAGTAAATTGTGTCCCTTGACCCCTACTAAAAAAATAATCTCCCTGCTGCACTAACGTTTATCGTCCCATAAGTAAATTTAGAAGTGAACGCTGCCGTGCTAGTAACGTCACTTCCGGTTTTGCAATTATCCTTATTGATTGTATGAAATCCGTGATGTTATCGATAACAAATGTAGGCCCTATGTTCAGTTCTGCGGATGTGTGATAGATAACATGGCAGATGTCTCGCGATCAATAAGATAAATTGAAAACCGGAAGTGACGTTACCAGCACGTCGACGTTCGCCTCTAAAAGTATTTATTTATGAGACGATACCTTTCCTTTAAAGGCCATAGATCGTATTAGCATTGCATGGACAGTTATATACAGCAAATGTCATATTTTCTTAATGGTCATACACAAATGCCGACAACCAATCAATAACCGCTGCGGAAGTGACTAGTACACTGTACGATTAACAGCCAAAACGATTCACAACCGGATGTGACGTGAAAGATATGAACATCGAAATTTTACGAAGACAAGATTCCCATTTTAAAGTATTTTTGAATTTAACGTGTATAGGGATGACATTTTTTGCGACTAAATATATTATTTTCATACCTGGCTAAATACGTTCCACTCACATTATTTTTTAAATAAAAGCAGCGCTAAACAAAAATATACAAGCCTTTTGGTGAAATAATGTTTATTTTTTCCTATTTGTGATATGAGCAATAGCATAGTCTGTGAAGGCACGGCTCAGTCTTTGATTTCTTACAGATCTATGGAGAGGTAGAAACAACTTCAGCTTGGAAGGAAACATTCAAGGTTCGCGCCCTCACTTCAGCGATATTCGGTTTTCCACACGTAGAAAATCGAACATCTCAAGGCCATCGAAAATTTTACGCATCACTGCCCTAACACTCGATACATACAGTGTACAATTATACTACATACACTGTACGTACGGAGTTTATTTCGGGGATGGTTTAAGCGGTCACAACGTGTACATTATTTAAAACACATTAAGTGATAGCGCTTACGATTTTACTGTTCCTCGGACGTTCGTCAGGTGGCAAATTATAACTACCCTAACTAGATTCTGTTTGTCTGCTTTCCTGACATATCCAATGGTTTTTAACCACAAAATCGCAGGACAAAGTATGATAGAATACATAAAGACTTTAATCAGTCTGGATATGTGACGTCACAAGTAGTCTGATTTCAGTCGTTTTAACACAAGTGATATTAAACTTTAAGGTTTGGTTTGGTTTGTTGATGTTTAACGGCACCGCGACAGTCAGAGTCAAATGTGCCATGAGGATGTTAATAAATTATGGTGTAAGAGTAAGGATAGTGAGGAGATGGATGGTTTGTAAAGGAGATGAGGTAGGAAAGCAGAAAAAGGGGTATGTAAGGTTAGGTGTAGAAAGGGAGGGGTATGTAAGGTTAGGTGTAGAAAGGGGGACTTAAATGTGGTGGAAGAGGTTGTTGTTGCGAAAGAAGTTGATGATGTTTAAGGAAGAATTGTTTTCGAAAAGGTCCGAGATTGAGGATAGTGAGGAGAGAATAGATCTGAAATTCTGGTATAGGGGAAAGGTTACGAAGATATGCTTAATGGAGAGATTGGTGTTACAAGTGGGGCAGAGCGGGTTAGGGGAGCCGGGTAAGAGATGGAAGTGAGTGAGAGAGGAGTGGCCGAGGCGAATGCAGGTGACAACGATGTCTTCCCTGCGGTGGCGACTGTGCAGAGGGGTGTTGGTCCTGATTTTGGGTTTGATGGTGTGGAGTTTGTTACTGGTTTGTTCGTGATTCCAGGAGTTTTGCCAGGTTATTTGATGTAGTTGGAGATGGATAGACAAACTTTAATTTTTAAACTTAAATATATCCTTAAACGGAATACAATTTGTGAATGGTTTCTTCACCATTTTGTCTCTTTTGCAGTCCTATTTCATATAAAATGCTTGACTTGCTTGACCCCTAAAATATTCATTTAAAGAAGAAAACAACTAACCAATACTGATTGAAAAGCGTTTTCTATTCTCACAAAAGTCGGCCAGTTCCTCCTACATGCAACGACAACGACGAGTGAACACACAATTACAATGACGGGGTCGTCGCCTGCGTGTTCGGTTATGATAGTAACAATGCTATCACGAAACGCTTAATACGACCAGGGCGAGAACACAGGTACGATGTACGGACAGACATAACATCGACAAGCAAGTCAATGTCCACGGCCTTTGATAACCAGTTGTGGTACACTGGCGTGTCTACCCAACCCAGGCTTGAACCCCGGGGCCTCGTGGTTTGTAGACAGGTATGATAACCGCTACACCACAGTAGGTAGATATCCTCCTACATAGCTTTATCCCTCTTAATGTAGCAACAACGTCCTTCAAACAATTTTTGACGAAACTCCTCCCTTAAGCAGCTTAGCCTATTCAAGTGGACGAAACTCCTCCCTTAAGCAGCATAGCCTATTCAAAAACAGAGGAAAACACTATTGAAATTTGCTATGCTTGCGTAAATAGGTGCATGCCACCTGCCCCGTCAAAAATAACATAACCTAACTGATTCTTAAGTTAATGAAAATGGTAGAATTTTTTTTTATTTTTAGAATTTTACTGGGCCCATGACAAGAAAACAAAACAAAAACACACATCATGAAAAAAAAGGACACTTAAAAGTATTTATTTAAAGAATATTTACCATGGTCGCCCGTCCTGTAACACATCAAAAAATTCAAAAACACTGCAAAATGGTCAACGTGGATTTTGTTTACTACTATAATGGTCTTTAATCAAAATAATTTAAAGAATAACTAATGTTGCCTCTATACGTCCATATATCTTTAATTACGATAGCAAACTTGTTTCGCAACTTCACAATCGACATTTCGTCTTCGAAAATTTGCAATCTATCAATTTTGAAATATCATAAAATATCTCCGTCGGAAAAATAAAATAATAATGACTCCCTTCTCATACATTCATAGGCGGTTGCCATGGTACATAATATAATTATATGAACACATAAAAATTTTAATTACAATTGTAATGTCTTTTTCACCAACATCTGTCATGGTTCAAAATATAATCATATGAGTGTGTATACACTAAAAACTGAATGGTCAAATTTGTCCGACCATAATATGGTCAAATTTGACCATAATATGATCAAATATGACCATATACAGTTGGTCAAGTTGTTCAAAAATAATCAAAGAAGAATTTTTACTTACCAATACTGAAAATGCCTTGTTTATTTTTGACAAGAGTTGACCGGTTCCTGCTACATAAACTTCATCCTTCCCTGATGCTGCATCAGTTGTGTTATACCATATCGCCATATCAGAAATTCGCAGCGCCTTTAGTTTCAAACTTTGACTTATGACTTGACTTGACTTGCCGAAAAATGACATGTAACTTGACTTGACTTGCGATCAAATAACCTGTGACTTGACTTCAGGTGACTTGTGACTTGGCTTGACTTGCAAACATATGACTTGGTTACAACTCAGAAAAAAAATGATTTCTTCCAAACCATGAACTGCTCAAATTGACGCAAATATGAAAGAAATTTTCCAAACATTGAAACACATTTCCCAAACTGAAGAAAATTTCTCAAAAATTGAAGAAAATTGACTGACATCCCGAAGAAAAATTGTCCCAACATGCAAGGACGTAAGAACCGGGTGTGTGTGCATGTGTGTGTGTGTGTGTGTGGTGGGGAGTCACCCCAAATAATTTGACTTGTCTGCAAATTGGTTTAGTCCATTGGCAAATCATAGACTGTGAGAGAAGATCTGAAGAAAATACTGGCATACGATAAACATGAACAAATCCGTGTCGGTAAAGTACAAAAAACAAAACAAAACGGAACTGGGGAAAATGGTTGAGGAATTTTTCCCTGCAAATACAAATTCCATTGTAACATAAAAGTGCAACACGAATGCCTACAATCTCACTCACTTGTAAGCTTTTGCACAATCGTGGAGATCATGGATCATTTATCCACTGATTTTGTTCGAGTTTTCTCATTTTTTCAGTGTTTAAAATCGGAAACCCAAATGCCGACAGGATGATCTTAATGTTAGAATCATATTTATTCTTTTCCTCACGTACCTTGATCAGGCGATCATTTAAAAATGAATGATCAAAAATGTATCTATCATTTTGGCAGTTTAGGCTTTTTTGGGGCATCATAAACTGATAAACGTAAAATCTTCATAATTTCGCCCCCTGGATCCTTAAAAGGGCTTTGTCCATGGGTCCAGGGGCCCTTTAGTTACGCGTTTGCAATTTTTTCATCTTGACTGCTGTACCCCAAATCCAAAAACTCTGCGACGCCACTGCAGGCCACCGGGGTGTTGTTGACTCTTTTAAGTTTAATAAATGGACAATACATATCCATTAGCGAGGTAAATGCAGCGTGACCTCAGACACCAGGGGTGCAGGGCCATAGGAGACTTCAAATTATTGTGGGGTATCTGAATCTGAATCGGTCAAGTCGGCAAAAATCCTTCAAGAGGACATGAACGCCAACCGAAAAGTGATACCTTTATAACTGTATGACACCTTAAGGCGTCATTGCTTTGCGTTTATCAGTCTAGAAGTGGGGGATGATGACATCGAATGTGATCGATGCATACATGCTATGTGATCGATGCATGCTATGTGATCGATGCATACATGCTATGTGATCGATGCATACATGCTATGTGATCGATGCATATATGCTATATGGAATCATGAAAGCATACCTGCTGCCCCAAGATCCTCTCGCATATACAAACATAGTCTTTTAAGAAAGAAAAATGAGGACAAATTTGATAACTGTAATTCATTTTTCAAAAAATTTTGATCTTTTTATGAACCAAACGAGGCTAAAAATGTTTACTTTTTGAAATTTTGCATTCAGAAATCAGAGAATATTAGTAATTCTTTATTCGGAAATATCGGAAGAAGGGTGATTAACGTGCACAGCATTACACATCAAGAGGTTTCCACTTAGTTTTCATGTATGTCTTGGTTAATATTCAAGTGATCTTAGAAGCCATTTATAACCCCTAAATTGATGAAACCCCTGGACTTCGCCCCTAGACCCCTACTGGGACTTCTCCCCTGGACCCTACCATCGGCCCTTGAGCAGGCCCCTCGACCCCATGCCGTTTGTCATTGCGCTACGCGCAAAGCAATGACGTCTTACGGTGTCATATACGGTAGTTATAAAGGTATCACTTTTTGTCGGCAAAATTTCCTTCACACCTTCCAATCACATCTACCTCGGTACGCTCCTGCCAATATGAAGTAGGCCTCAAATATCCGAAAATCGCGAGAATAAAGAAAAATAAAACAATTTCCCAAAAATTGCCCCAAAATCGAAGAAACATTTCGAAAATTGAAAAAAAATTGCCCCAAAATGAAGGAAATTTTTCGAAAATTGCATGAGAAGGAAGGAAACTCAAAGATTGAAAAAGATTTCCCGAAAATTGACCAAGTACTTCCCGAAAAAAAAGAAAATTTCCTAAAAATTGAAGAAAAGCCACCAAAATCGAAGAAAAATTGCCCCCAAATGAATGAAAATATTTACCACACACTAAATGGAATTTCCCGAAAATTTACATCAAGCGTAACTAAAAATAATCTCATTGTAAAAAAAAGGATGAATGGAAAAATCTCACGGCATTCCCCCTTCCCCCTCCCCTCCCCCTCCCCTCCCACTCCCTCTTCCTCCTCGTCTGAATCCACCCCTGAGTAACGCACCGAAACCACGATACATATGCATTTCTGGAAATTTTGGGCAAAAGTGCTCAGCTGGAATCCCCCTCCCCCTCCCCTAATGAAAATAGTCCCGCACGCCTATGGTAGCAGCGTTCCCTTTACAGTCTTCCCCACGGTCTCCACCCCTCAACGATGCATTATAAAAATTGTTCTGAGAAAAAAAAAATGCGAACGAACTTCAGTCAAGTCATGGTAGGCGTATACGAATATGGCTTGGCTAAAAAAAAAAAAAAATGTTTACGTCGTAACAATCAGTTCTTACGTCGTAACAATTCCATTTCACCCGTTCAAAACGGGTCGCTGATTGGCTGCTTCCATTAGACGTAAGAATAGACATAATTTCACACGTAACAACTAATTTTCAGACGTTGTTTTAAGTTTCTTTTAGACGTAATGATTTTTTGATAGCCAACCATACTAGGCTACGTGCAATTCCTTTTTCAATTCGGGCACATTACTCAGGATACGTGTCCCTGCCTGCACTCAAGTGTTAAGTGAGTTAGGCCCTAGGCCCTACTGACAGTGACTGTACTAAATTATCTTCTCCTCAGTTTTACTGTGGAAAAATATAAGAAAATGGCAGAAAAATTGATCCAGGAGCCTAAAAAGGGCATTTTGAAGCCTCCCAAGCATTACAGCAATCCCGCTAATAAACCAGAGTAAGTGATTTTTTTTGGAACGATTTCATAGAATAATCAGGATATGGAAAACTGTTAACATACATTATTGCGGTTACTAGTTTCACGAATTTAAAGTTTAACTTCTAGGCTATCTGAATCTGAATCTGAAACGGTTAAGTCGGCAAAAATCCTTCAAGAGGACATGAACGCCAACCGAGCGTAAAAAGTATGAGTAAAAATAATATAAAAAAAACTAGTTAGCAATACAGGTGTTAGTAAGTTTAGCTTTGAAACAGTTGAGACTTAGTGCATGAACAATGTCTGACGGTAAAGCATTCCAATCCTTTAGTGTGTGAGGGAAGAAAGAGTGTTTATATACATTCTTTTTAGCATAGGGAACCTGGAAATTAAGGTCATGATTATTTTTTGTATTAGTTCTAACGGTGGGGATAAGTTCATCTTTATTGATGGCGACAAGATTGTTATTGATTTTATATAGCATATGTAGCCGGGTGTTGTATCGTCTTGTTTTAAGCAGGGGCCAATCTAATTTATAAAGCATGTTTTTTACACTAGATTTATAAGAGTAGTCTGCCATACAGAACCTGGCTGCTCTCCTTTGAATAGATTCAAGTTTATCCACATCGCACTGGTGATGGGGTCCCAGACTGCAGATGCGCACTCAAGTACTGGCCTGACTAGAGCTTTATAAGCAGTGGATTTAACGGTGGGACAGTTTGAGAGGTTACGTTTTAAAAGGCCAAGTATAGAGTTACCTTTCTTGGTTATGTTATGTATATGTTTATCCCATCTAAGTTTATTATCAATTTCAACACCTAGGTATGGGTGGAGTTGACATGTTTTAGTGGCTGGTTGCATAAGGTATAAACAGGTGATTTAAAGCATTTCTTAGAGGAAATTGACAAGATGTAGCATTTGGAGGGGTTGAAATTCATTTGCCATTTGTTTTGCCATTGTTCAAGTTTGTTAAGATCATCTTGGAGGATTTGTTGGTCAGAGGGGTTATCAATTGTTCTGTGCACAAGGCAGTCATCAGCAAACAGTCTGACTGTGCTGTTTATATTATCAGGGATGTCATTTATATATAAGAGGAAAAGTAATGGACCCAAGACAGTACCTTGTGGTACACCAGATAAAACCTGTTTAGAATCAGAGATTTCACCATCGCAAACAACACGCTGGATGCGGTTGTTGAGGAATGATGCAAACCAGGCCAGAAGATTTCCATCAATGCCATAGGCAGAAAGTTTGGATAACAGGCGCTGGTTATCTGTAAATTAGTGAGATAAACACCTCACTTGCAAGGCAATACTTGTATAGTGAGTGAGACAACGCATAATACACTCGTAATGTTGAAAACCACTCAGACAATAACATAATCATGACATAAAAACCCAGATAAAGTCTAAACTGACAGTGACACCTTGCAAATAGCAGTAGGCTAGCAGTTAGGCCCTAGGCCTTAGTCCTACTTACTATACGAGTACTACGCTTAGTATTACGAGCTACAAATACAATATTGATTTCATTTGCGTCTTGAAACTTTAAAGTATCTTTCAAACTAAGTTACAAATGAAATGATGTAGGCTACATTTTGTACATAAAAAAACTTATGGAAGAAATGACATAACATAACAAGATTATGGGCTAAGAAGAGTTAGTCACCCATAAATTGATTTTTTTTAAAAGCCCAAACTAAGCCCACCACAAAAAAATCAAAGAGTTATTAAAGAACTTATCAATGTTGTCTTTTAAAATTGTGAACAGAATTGGAGCTAACTACCCACTCAGGCAAACCATTCCACCCACTAACATCAACTCTGCGAAAAGCTAAAACACCGAATAGCTATCCATGAGAACTCTTTGGTCAACTTCAAACTGCTACCACATGTCACATTAGGATTAGCTGAAATATGCAATAATTAACAGGAAGTCAAAGTATCACTACCAGATAGGAACTTAAAAACCTGAATCATATCGCCACATACTCTTCTCAACTCAAGCGTGGTCAAACCAAGAATTCGCAACCTAGATTCATAAGAGTGATTCCTTACTTCAGGAATAAGTCTAGTGGCTCTTCGCTGACTTTCTCCAAAATGAACTTATCCTTCTCATAAAATGGACTCCAAGCCTGAATAGCATACTCAAGGTGAGGCCTGACTATTACTGCTTATACAAATTAAGAACAACCTCTCTACCAAGAAAACAAAAAATTCTTCTAATCAAACCAAGCATCCTATTTGCCCTTGCAGCCGCTAAAGCACACTGTTTAGAAGGCTTCAGATTGCTAGTAATGACAACACCTAGATCCCTTTCTTGATCAACACAACCAAGATTTAAACCATTCATGCAGTAATCAAAAGCCAAATTTCTCTGACCAAAATGATTAACTTTGCATTTATCAACATTGAATGACATCTGCCATGTTTGGGACTAAGAAACTTAACTTATCTAGATCAGTTTGCAAAAGTGAAGAATCCCTAGCATCATCAATAATTCTTAGTGTCATCAGCAAATTTACAAATCCTGGAGCCAAGGGAAAAATATCATTAAATGAAGATTAAGAAAAAAAGCAGACCCAATACAGAACCCTGAGGAACACCACTTGTAACCTTCATGCATGGAGATACTTCACCATTAACAACAATTCTTTGTGACCTGTCAACTAACCAAGAATATATCCAACTGGCACACCTTCGCTCCTTACTAAGTGCCCTTGTTTTCATCATGAGCCTGCCTTATGGAACCTTATCAAATGCTTTTTGGAAACCTAAATAGATAACATCGACATTATGACCAGAATCAACTAGTTTAGTAACATCATCAAGAAACTTCAATAAATTAGAAACACAAGACCTCTTAGGTAAGAACCCATGCTGGGACAAATTCAACAAGCCATTGACCAGTAAATGATCTAGTACAACATCCTTAACAATGGACTCCATGACCTTGCACACAACACTAGTAAGACTCACTGGCCTTTAGTTACAAGGCAAACTGTGGTCACCCTTTTTATAAAATAGGAGTGACATTAGCAATTCTCCAATCACTAGGAACAACACCAACATCAAAGCACTTTGAAAAGATAATACTCAGGGGAACAGAGAGAACATTCCGGTCACTTTTCAAATCCCTCACGTTTGGAAATACGCTGGCCTAACGTTAACGTTACACAATTAGTGCGAGTATCACCTGAGTGCAAAGGCAGCTGCTATTTTGAAAACGTTTGTCAGTAAATGCGTGCAGTGTTCGATGTAATGCTATATGCATGTTGATTTCACCGATGCTCTAGTATACGCTATAGCCACTACAAGGCTGCTACACACAGACAGAATAACGTGCTGCATTGGCTTAGCATAGAAGCATAGATGAATTTCGACTACGCGCTAGAATAAGTGTAGGCCTTTCCACGACGAACTAAGGTCAACTTTTACCAATGCCTTTCATTGAACACTTTTACCTAATACTAGATAAATATATATAGTCAATGATGCTATATCAAGCTGTTCACTGACATGTACGTTTTGGGCTTGTTTTTAAAGAAGTAAACTGAAAAATTGCATTTTGTGCAAAAACCTTTGCCTTGTGGCTTATTTTTCAAACAGCTCCTTGGGTGGAGTAGTTGAGAAGTTGTCGAACAATAGAGCATTGGTGGCCTATATATAGGCCACACTTGACATGGCAACCATAGGGGTCATTAGTGTTAGGCTGCATGGCAACCATAGGGGTCATTAGTGTTAGGCTGCATAGGTAAAACCTCAAATTTGGTTAAATTTTAATTCTTATTTAAAAACTCACATTTCTGGTTGTGAAACTTTTAATAATTGCAAGATAAATTCCTTAACCATATTATATATGGTCATAGGCCACACTTGAAATGGCAACCATAGGCGTCATTAGGGTTTAGACCTCCGTGGTGTAGTGGTCACTGCTTTGTCCTCTCACCCGCTCATCCCGGGTTCATATCCCGGTGGGTCTGCAACTAGTGAGCTCACAACTGGTTATCAAAGGCCGTGGCCATCTTGATATAATGTCCAGCACTGGATGCTTTCGGGATGTTAAACCTTGCTATGCTATGCTATTAAGTGTGCAGGAAGAACCTTTTTTTCTGTGAAGAAATTATCTGTATAGAAATGGCTGGTGTACTAAGTCTACTATATGGAAAGTTGGCATCATCCTCACAATCTTAAATGAATATTCCCCATGTACTTTTTTTTTTTTTTTTTACTTTATTTTAAAGAGCATACTTTTAGAGCCAAATTGGTACAAAAATCAGGTTGATATATATTCCGTTCAAGAGATATGGATTTTTAATGATTTCCCCATGTATTTAAAAAAATTTGTACAGTATGATGAATTCATGTTTGATGATGTCATAGAGGCAATTCTATTGCAAATGTTTATGTATTTTTTTTAACGTTAATTGGTTGTTTCTGTATGATTCAAAACAATTGTCCAAAAGTTATTGAAGTAGGGTATATTTGACAATGTATATAAATACCTAAGTTTCATCAATTTATTTTTCTAGCCGGTTTTACTAATAAAAAGGATGATAGATTTTAATGAAATACATCAACTTTGTGGGAGAATGTGTTGTTGTGATGTCATACTGGGCCTTTTCCTGTTCATTTATTGGCAAATTTGAATATCTCCTGGTAGGAATAACATATCAACATGTTTTTTGTACTAAATTATTTTTCTCTTATAAAAGGTCATGAAAAAACATGGGAATATTCCTTTAACGTATTTTGAAGAAAATTAATTTTATTTAACTATTTGAATTATTTTTCCACAAACTTTTTTCAGGTGGTAAATTTTATTTACAGGTAACCTTCTGTTTGATTACTCTCCTGACATAGCGAATGGTTTTTATGCCACAAAATCATAGGACAAATTATGATAGAATACATAAAGACTGAGGAATATGAGGCTATGACATCACAACTAGTCTTGATTTTAGTCATTTTAGTAAAGACAGTTCTCGCTTCCTCGGAGTCATTCTCGACTATAAACTTTTCTATCTCTCCCACATCAACACCCTCAAAACCAAATTCCACAAAATCCTCAATTTCCTCAAGGTACTCTCAAGCACTGACTGGGGAGCAAGTCGTCTCACCCTGGTCACCTTATACCACTCCCTCCTCAGATCCAGGCTGGACTATGGCAATTTCATCTTCGCCTCCGTCCGCAAATTTTACTTGAAACACTGAGTCACTAGGTCACTGAGAACACTGCCCTAAGGCTTTGCCTTGGTGCCACTCACACCTCCCCTGTCACCAGTCTCCACTTCGAAGCCACACACCTACGGTGCACGAAGGCCGGCCTCTTTTTTGCTCTCTGCCTCCTCACCAATCTACGAAACCCTTACTTCCATTTCATCCGCTCTCCCTCCTTCACCAAGCTCTCCAATCTCAACATGCGCATCCCCCCACTTTTCGGGATCCGGATGCACTCCCACTTCTCCAAAGCCAGCATGAACACTTGCTCGATTGCCAGACACACCATCCCACCTACACTAGGCTTGGGCGATATTGAACAATATGCAATATCGATATATCGCCTGTAAAATATCGATAATATCGAAATATCGATATGCAAATTATGGGACGTCATACGTAAGTCGTATGTACTGTTCTGGGCAAGGTAATCTCGCCTCGGCTCAAAAAAAGTTAAGTAAAACTTTTTGTACAAATTAACAGAAATCACTGCAAAATATAAACATATCATCTTCAAATAAACACCCATTGTGTTTAAAAATGTTCTTTACATGGTTTCTATCTCAAAAGATCAATCACAGAAACTTTGAAAAAGTTTAGACCTCAGCATATTTAAAAAAAAAAAAAATGTTGTGGAACTGGTATTAGGCCTACACTGTATGCCTTACGAAAATTGGCTCCAATTCTTCCTAAAATTTTATAACTCACTTACTTCTTATGAAAGTTGTACTGAAAAGGCATTATTTTGGTAGCATTATATGGACTTCTAGACATTTAGAAGTCTATATATGATGCGTATTATCCAATTTCTAGTCTGCTTCAATCATCGCACGAGTGTTGTCACTCAGTGATAGCCTAGATAGTATGTGTGTACATAGACTGTACAGTGATACTAAGTGTATGTAATTACTGCACTGTACATTATCTGATCGATCTGGCAAGACCAGTCTGTCACTTTTACTTTAGACTTTCTGAACGAACAAAATAGTGAGAAAAACCTCAGTTTTGTCAGTAATTTGTCAATTAATGATTGTTTGATATAAAAATTCAGAATCAGTAATCCTTTTGAGGAAATTTAAAACGATGCTTGAGGATTCAACATCTTATGATTTTTGTTGTCTGAACATCGTAAGCCATCAAGTATAAAATTGAAGTATTGCGCAATGCCTCTGTGCTCCGCGAGTAAGTGGTTTTTTTTGTTCATGGAAGGATTTTGGGGTAATTGTTATCACAATATTAATGTTTTAATAAGTTTTATCATAAGTGAGTGCCTGAAACTTTGATATAAATGAAATCTATTAACTTTTATTGGCTGTTCAATAAAAAAAATACTTGGATGTTTGATAGTCATGTTTAGCGTTTTAATAGTTCATGTATTGTGTATTATTAAAAAAACATAATATCGATATATCGATATGACCCTTGAACTCAATATCGGCCATATCGATATAGGTCAATATCGAAATATATCGAAATATCGATATATCGCCCAAGCTTAACCTACACCCACCTGGATAATTTACCCTCCCCCCCCCAAGGTCTACCTTGGTTTTTCTTCTTTCACGAAAGCTCTCCACAACCCAGCCTTCTTCCACTCCAAATACTGTCAACTCAGTAGACTTTTCTACAACTACTCCTTCCTCTTCACTGACAGCTCCACACGGGAAGGCTCCTCTGCAGCCGCCGCCACCTGTCCTGGCCTGGCCTCACCCTCTCCTCAAGGTTACCTGACGGCACCTCTATCTACATGTATTCTGCCGAGGCGAAGGCCATCCTCCTAGCCTTAAACTTCATAGAACTCTCTTTCCACCCCCGTTTTACCATCTTCTCTGACTCTAAATTCGTCCTCACAGGCATCCTCAACATGCTCTGGCCCAACCCTCTCATTCTACATATCTTCAACAAACTCAACACTCTTTCCTCCCTAGGAAATAAAATTCTCTTTTTCTGGATTCCCAGCCATGTCAGCATCCCTGGCAACGAGAGAGCTGACAGAGCCGCCATCAAAGCTCTGTCAAATAACATCTCTCCTTTTCCTATTCCACACTCAGACCTCCGTCTCTCCATCTCCAACTACATCAACAAAAGCTGGCAAAACTCCTGGAATTATGAAACCAGTAATAAACTTCACACCATCAAACCCAAAGTCGGGACCAACACCCCTCTGCATAGTCGCAACCACAGGGAAGACATCGTTGTCACCCGCATCCGCCTCGGCCACTCCTCTTACTCACTCCCATCTCTTATCCGGCTCCCCTGCCCCTCTCTGCCCCACTTGCAACATCGATCTCTCCATCAAGCATATTTTTTTAACCTTTCCCCTATAACAGAACTCCAGATCTCTTCTCTCCTCACTCTCCTCAATCTCGAACCTTTTCGAAACAATTCTTCCTCAAACATCATCAACTTCCTTTGCAACAACAACCTCTTTCACCACATATAATCTCCTCCCTTTCTACACCTAAACTTATACACCCCTTTCTTTTCACCTACATTTTTCTCCCACATTCAGTTTTTCCCATTGATCTCCCTTACAAGCCTTCTATCTCCTCACTATCCTAACTCTTACACCATTATTTATCAACACCCACTTGGCACATTTGACTCTGACTGTCGCAGTGCCGTTAAACATCAACAAACCAAATAAAACCAAACCAGTCTTATCTACACAAATGATACCAAACAACTTTAAACTTGAATATCTTCTTAACAGATTAAGATTTTTAAATGCCTCTTTCACCATTTTGTTGCTTTTGTAGTCTTCTTTCAGTTGAGACATGAAGCAATATCTTTCCTTAGGAGAAATGGTCCACCAATCATTCACGGTTGATGCACTGCACATATTACCTCAAGCATATGATACACAGCTATTTTTATCACCAGTATGAAAACAAACTTCTCCCACTAAGACACCTAACACGGATAAATGATTTCAATCACAAAAGTACCTTGATTATTCAGCACTGACTTTTTGTAATCTTATACACACAAATAACCTTGGGATACTTAACTGTGGTGTGCATGGGAATGGCAGATAAACAATCATTGTTTAAAGTGTGACATAATACATTGAACAGGCAGTCGGGTTGGTAATTGTCATAACTAAGTTTTCATGACAAACTCAGGTGTTGGGTGCGGGTAGGCTTAATAAGAAACTTTTCGGTATGGATGGACTTGCCTGACCCCTGAACTACACGTAATCCTCTAAGTTGTTGTTACAGATCAGTATATCATTATCTTTTTCTCATCTTGTCACCAGAGATGGCATCAAGTGGGATGAGATGAACATTATTGCCACCCTCCATCCACCAGACAAGGACTACGGTCACATGAAAATTGATGAGCCGGACACGCCCTTTAATAAATACCTTGATCCCGATGAAGATAACCCAGATGCCAACCCCCAAAGTGACACGGAGGAACCAGATGGAGACATCAACCCAGACGACCTTGCTAAAATGTAAGTGGAGCTTAGTTCAGGAGTGCAATATTTTTGATAGACATGGCTACGACTACCACATGGTATCGTGATATTGTCAGTGTAGATTTGATTTAATGATATCGTCTTCATTAAAAGACACACTGATATCATCTTATGAATAATTTCACAGTGAATTCTAGATTTTTAAGGTATTGTTCAAATTCTGTAATATTAATTGATTCCTTCAATATAAAGAAAATCTGTATTTAAAGAATGGTAATTGTTATTTTAAAACCAAAATCTAAAATACAAGTAGAAAACACAACAACAAAGAGGAATTTAATTTACTAATCATCAAAGGTTTCAAATGATAATATTTACTATCATGATATTGTGATGTCATCACACGTAACTCGGGTGGTATGGAGATAGACAATATCATGTCAGCCCTATGGGCAATTCCACCATGACAGCCACCGTGACAGCCACTGTGACAGCCACCGTGACAGCCACCGTGACAGCCGCCGTGACAGCCGCCGTGACAGCCGCCGTGACAGCCGCCGTGACAGCCGCCGTGACAGCCGCCGTGACAGCCGCCGTGACAGCCGCCGTGACTGCCGCCGTGACAGCCGCCGTGACAGCCGCCGCGACAGCCGCCGCGACAGCCGCCGCGACAGCCGCCGCGACAGCCGCCCGCGACAGCCGGGCCGCGACAGCCGCCGCGACAGCCGCGCGCGACAGCCATCGCGACAGCCACCGCGACAGCCACCGGGACAGCCACCGTGACAGCCACCGTGACAGCCGCCGGGACAGCCGCCGTGACAGCCGCCGTGACAGCCACCGTGACAGCCATCGTGACAGCCACTGTGACAGCCATGTGACAGCCGGGACATTTGATCAACTTTTCTTACATTCAAACATCCTATAAGGAACATTTAGGAATCAGGTCAGGCAATCTTCTACTGGTAGCCATGTAAATCGGTACTACCTGTTCATGTTCGGGACATCGGTGACTAAAACAGCACTTTCACCAGCTTGCTTGGTGAGGAGGGTGTGGCTAAACAGTCAGCAGAACTAAAAACAAGATCTGTCAAAGTGCAGATGAGCTCCTTGTGGAGTCAATGGCCACTTAGCTAGACCTTAGGTGCCCCGTTGTATCTCCTTAATGGGCGGAGTTTATTCTGTACCAGCTGCAGAACTCCCCAGCCAACCACTGCAGTAGTTATCGGTTCAGCCTGTCGTGAACAACTCACGGCAGAAGAGATCATTGCATGATTTACCTATAGAGTACGCCTAGTGATGGCAAGAGCTTGGATGTACTTTAAACCAAATGGCCAGCAGTCTGGAAGGAATGTATTATTAACCATGGGAGGTGTACTATCTGACCTGAAGGTCAATCTACAAGCTACAAAATGAAATCTATAGATAACAAGTTTTAGTACATGCGGTATTAAAACTTAATCTTCTCACAGATTTCCATTTTATTCCTGTAACTCCTTTGTGACAGCCGGGACAAGCTAGCGTGACAGTAGAGACAAGCTAGCATGACAGCAGGGACAAGCTAGCGTGACAGCAGGGACAAGCTAGTGTGACAGCCGGGACAAGCTAGCGTGGCAGCCGGGACAAGCTAGCGTGGCAGCCGGGACAAGCTAGCGTGGCAGCCGGGACAAGCTAGTGTGACAGCCGGGACAAGCTAGCGTGACAGCCGGGACAAGCTAGCATGACAGCCAGGACAAGCTAGCATGACAGCCGGGACAAGCTAGTGTGGCAGCCTGACATCATCTAGAGAAAACTTGTAACAGCATTATTAATATACAAAGCCAATTCAATAGATTACAAGTACTAATGATATCAAAATTGTTTTGAAACTTAATTGTACATAAATTGTAACCTAAATATGCTTTTGTTCTAAGGTCAAATGAAGTAAATTTCTTAATTACCTTCGCCAATGAAGTTGACGGAGGTATGTTTTCGCCCCTGTTTGTCTGTCCATTTGTCTGTTTGTCATCAAGATATCTCAAGATCTCATGATTGGATTCTGATCAAAATTGGTGTGTGATAAAAATTTGGGACATATTGGAACAGGGGAAGGGTGCAAATAGAGGAGTGGGGACATGTTTTAGCCTATCATTTGTCTGTTTGTAATCAAGATATCTCAAGAACTGATGATTGGATTTGGATTAAATTTGCTATGTGGTTTTGTTACTGCTTGAGGAAAAAGTGATTAAAAGTCGAAACATATTTGAACAGGGGAAGAGTGCAAATGGGAGGTGGGGATATTTTGTCTGTCATCAAGATATCTCATGAACTCATGAATGGATTTGGATCAAGTATGGTGTGTGGTTTTGTTCCTGCTTAAGGAAGAACTGATTAAAATTTGGAATGTATTGGAATAGGGGAAGGGTAAAAATAGTGGGGATATTTTAGGGCAAGATTTATCAACACTTAGTTGAAACTTTTCAATGGAATGTGCTGAACAATGAACTCATGCCATAAAAGGACAGCCATACAATGAATTTTCCAGACTCAAAGAAAATCAAGTGAAGTAGTTTCTGGTATCAATGAAATCAAACCAATTGGTTTTCTTCCATGAATAAAAATGATGGAATGTGAATCTACCCTGAATAGAGCTCAAACAATGAATGCTTAGCCTGAATTAAATTGAAAACAATGATCACAAGTGATGATCATCAAGTGTTTAGAATGTAAATGGCAATGAGCATCAACAGTGAGAAAGAGATTGTTTGGGGTTGTAAGTTGGTGTGTTGAGTGTTTTTAAAGTAGATTGTATTCTGGTGGGGAATGAACAGGGGTGAAGGTATGCGCTCTGCAGTGCTATAATTCTAGTTTTTTTGTAATGTTTTATAACAATTGACATATCAGACGTAGTTTTGATACACTTATGAGATAAATATATACTGTATTTCTAATTTAAGCCCAAGTGAGACACTTGGCATGGAATTGCCTTAATATCATTAAGATTGATAAACATCTAAAACTATTTTTTGTTCCTCAATTGTAAAAGGAGTGTTCTGTCGAATGTGAGGGTTAATCTAGAGTCTCTGGAATATTCACAAATACTTTATTTTGCACCTGATTGTATTGGTAACCTTTTATGTGGATGTTCAAGTCAACTAATTATTTGTAATAATTATTTTTGATTGGTCAACTCATAAGTGTATCAAAACTATGTCTGATATGTCAATTGTTATACAAACATTATAAAAAAAACTAGAATTATAGCACTCTGCAAAGCGCATACCTTCACCCCTGTTCATTTCCCACCAGAATACAATCTATCTCAGAAACACTCGAGCATCAACACATGAGCATCATGGTCAACGTTATAAGCATCATAACTTGAGCATGGTCAAGAACATGAGCATCGTAAATTAGACCTGTGTGACTTGGCAAAAAATAAAAACCACCCTCGCTTTATCACCTGAGAACTTTTTTAAATTGTGGAAATAACATATGTAATTGAATTTTGAGGATTTTTTTTATTAATGCAAAATCTGTGATTTGTGAATTGGAATAATTTTGAGTGATTCTTAAAATTTAATATCCTATTAGTCTCTCTGAATTAGGGGTATCCTATTAGTCTCTCTGAATTAGGGGTATCCTATTAGTATCTCTGAATTAGGGGACTAATTATTCCACATGTAAAGGAACTCAAAAGGCAATAAAGTGACGAGCATCTTGAACCTTGTTTGTTTCAGGCTGGAAAAAGATTCAATGCAGAAAAGGTGGTGGGAGCAAGACATGGAAGAGGAGGAAAGCGAGGAGGAGGAGGACTTATCCTTGACAGAGGATGACAAAGGTAGGTCACATGGTAGATCACATGGTACGTCACATGGTATGTCACATGATAGATCACATGGCAGGTCACATGGTATATCCCATGATTTGCTATAGGAACTTTAAGAGGTGGTGGGAGCAAGAAATGAAAGAGGAGGAAAGTGAGGAGGAGGACTTATTCTTGACAGAGGATGACTAATGTAGGTCACATGGTAGATCACATAGTAGATCACACGGTAGGTCACATGATAGATCACATGACATCTGTGGGCAACTTTTGTTAGATTCTCTCAAAATCCCTTGAAAATCATGATTACAGCATTAGAACCCTCTGTGGTAGTGTGGTATAGCCTTATCTCTCCAATGTAGCATAGTTTTATTAATCACACAACTGGTTAATCAGATGAATGTGGGCATCTTGATATAAATACTCCTCGTCCCATGAGGCGCTTATCCCCGTTTTCCTAAGCGGATGAAAGCACATAAATTCCCCTGGATATGGTGCAGGTTAACTCCAGCAGTGCTGGTATTTCTCTTACAGCTGAATGGTTTGGAACACGTTGAGTAAAATGTCTTGCTCAGGACACAAATGCAGTGCTCGTCATGGGAGTCGAAGCCGTACCTTTTGTGTGTGAGCATGACTCTATGACCACTGAACCACTGCACCTCCGATGTACCGACAGCATGACCCTTTGGTTAACCACCTCCGATGTACCGACGTTATAACCCTTGGTTAACCACCTCCGATGTACCGACGTTATAACCCTTGGTTAATCACCTCCGATGTACCGACGTTATAACCCTTGGTTAACCACCTCCGATGTAGCGACGTTATAACCCTTTGGTTAACCAACCAAGAAATTGGCACAAAAACCTTTAATACAGCATTTGGAATTTTAGGCCTAATTTTTAAAGAAAATATGCAAATGTGTGATTTTTTAAAATTAACATAGCTATTTATTTTCATATGGTGACCTTCCCTGAAAAAAATGCAAACTTCACCACTGACCAGGGTATATATATTTTATTTTTAAATATTAGTTCAGGGGTCAAGCATGTCCATCTTATATCAAAGAGGACTTCAAGAGAAATAAAATGGTGAAGAAATCACTTAAAAATCATATTCTGTTACTTATACTTAAGTTTAAAGTTTGGTATGATTTGTATACAAACGACTGAAATCAGACTAATTGTGACATCTCAACCTCTGATTCCTCAAAATCTTTATGTATTCTATCATATTTTGTCTTGCGATTTTGTACTTTATAAACCATTGGATATAAGTAAAGTAATCAAAGTGAATGCAGTAAAAGGTTAATTATAATATACCTTCTGAAGAAAGTTTAAGGTAAAATAATTCAAATAGTAACAAAATTAAATACATTTTCTTTAAAATACATTAACAATTATCAAAATGTAAGGATTAGGGCATCAACCTTCCATGGTAGACTTACTACACCAGTCATTTCTACACAGATAAGACAGCTGTAAATTTGAATCCTTAAGAGATTAGGATTTTTGAATGCTTTGTTCACTACTTTTGTTTCTTTTAAAGTCCTCTTCCAGATAAGATGGACTTGCTTGACCCCTGAACTAATCCTTTAACATGAATATTAACAAGAAAGACCAGGAATGGCATAAGCTGATGAATATTCACATGGCTGATGAATATTCATGCTTGACCACTGCAGGGGTCGAAATTGAAGAAAAAAGTGCTACTATTCCATGGAACAGTACTTTCTCAAATAATACTGTTCCTGATCAAATTTCACTGTTCCAACTTTTTGCCAAATACAGGACAAATTCTATTTTTCAAAATGGGCTTCATTTACAATTACTTTATTGGTTAATATGTGCAAATATGTATGTCGGAGAATAGTATTAAATGATGTAGCATCCAGTTGCATAGAGTCATACAAGTACAGGCAGCCTTGCATATGCATATTCAGGATTAATAGCAGTCAGGGTGGGAAAAAAAAATTCAAAATGGCTAGAAATTATTTTTGTGATAATCTTGTTTCCCATGCATGCGTGTTTTTTTAGTAGAAATCCAGGTCATGACCATTGATGCCACATGCTTGTGAAAAGAATGCTGTTTCACTGGAGCAGTGATGTTTCAAAATTCACTGTTCCTGCATAAAAAGCGCTGTTCTTGTAACAGTGGAATATTTGACCCCTGCCACTAAACTTATCCTTTAATGTTGAGTCCACATGTCTGCATCTTGTAAGTTGTCACTGCCACTGACTGATATTCTCATTGTGTCTATGGTTTACAGAGAAACAGGCAGTCTTCAAAAACAAAAGGAAACATCACTACAATGAGGCTTTCAACATCAAACTTGCCAAACAGCTCATGGCTCAAGATGAAGAAGAAGAAGAAGATGATGATGATGATGATCCCATAACTGACACCAGTGCGGCATCAAAGGAAGGTCAAGGATCACAGAATAGCGCAATAACAGATTCTGGTGTACCTTGATCTCAACTGATATATAACGCACTGAATTTTTTCCCCATAATTTGTAGAAAAAACTCACTATCGCATGTGCAATGTTTGAATATGTATGCATATTCATGTATTTTATGCTAATGAAGTGCCAGTGTACTGTTTTGATGATGAAGAGATGCTGCATAGCATGTGCGCAGGTATTTTAGGTTCAATGCGTTTCATTGTGAGGAGTGATTGTACAGTGTGTAGTGGTAATTGTATTCCTACCTCACATACTTAAGGAACTGCATGTTCTGCTATGAAAGGAGGTGCTATTACATTTGCTGTTCCTACAACAAACTCATGCTTGTCTTTGAGTACTAAAGTAACTTAAAGGAATATTCCCATGGTTTTTTTGTAAAATTCTATTTGAAAGAGCATACTATTAGAGCCAATTTGGTACAAAAATCAGGTTGATATCATATTCCGTTCAGGAGATATAGATTTTTAAAGATTTCTAATTGCATTTTAAAGTTTTTGTACAGTATGATGAATTCGTGTTTGATGATGTCATAGAGGCAATTCCATTGCAAATGTTTATGTATTTCTTTGAACGTTAATTGGTTGTTTCTGTATGATTAGAAACAATTCTTCGAAAGTTATTGAAGTAGGGTATATTTGGCAATGTATATAAATACCTAACTTTCATCAATTTATTTTTACAGCAGTTTTTACCAATAAAAAAGCATGATAGATTTTAATGAAATACATAAACTTTGTGGGAGAATATGTTGCTGTGATGTCATACTGAGCTTTTTCCTATTCTCTTATTGGCATTTTTTGTGAACCTTAAAATTTGAATATTTCTAGGTAAGAATAAGATATCAAAATGATTTTTGTACTAAATTGTTTCTAAGATTTGTCTCTTTTTTACAAAAAGTTACACAAAAAATATGGGAATATTTCTTTAAGCTGTACATGCGACCTATCCTTCGTCAATAGGGTATATGCAAATGATGTCACAGCTGGGGGTCTCCTTAGCGATATCACAGCTGGAGGTCTCCTTAGCGATATCACAGCTGGGGGTCTCCTTAGCGATGCCACAGCTGGAGTCTCCTTAGTGATATATGTGGTGATATCACAGCTTCTTTTGCCAGAAGAAATGATTAATTTCCCTATTAGACACAACAGATTTTATCAATTGTAAAAATGATTATCCTGTCAGTGGCACTGCAGACGAGGGACTCCGCCAGAAATTAAAAATGGGAGAAATACTCAAATCCACTTTGATCTGTCTGGTCCATTCCCAAAAGTTAAATAGAAGGCCCAGTACTTACAAGTTTTCGACACAAGTAGAGGTGTTACAACTTGTGTAGGGGGGTCACAAGACATGTAGGGGTGTTACAACTTGTGTAGGGGGGTCACAACACATGTAGGGGTGTTACAACTTGTGTAGGGTGGTCACAACACATGTAGGGGTGTTACAACTTGTGTAGGGGGGTCACAACACATGTAGGAGTGTTACAACTTGTGTAGGGGGGTCACAACACATGTAGGGGTGTAAGAACACATGAAAGAGTGTTACAACATTTTGATCGACATTGATTATCTCACTTACTTCCTTGTTCCAATGCTGTTATAAAATTGCTAAACTGTAATATACATACTTTAAGAAAGCACCAAAACTGCCAAGTGAAGAGATGTAAGGGGACGGGGGGGGTGGAAGGGGGCAGGAATATTGTCTCCCCTCCGATTACGTCCCTGTTGTACACTCCTCTGTCAGTGCCAGAACTGTTAATTTTTTATTTTTTTTAGAATGATGCTGTGAGTATACATAATCTCATTAACCAAGGCTGTCATTTTGTTGACTAGGTGTAAACTAAGATTGTTTCATGATCTTATAATTCCTATACTTAATTCATGCCTTATTTTCCTATTTTGCCAAAGAATTAGTATACTGCTTTATATACTACAAAGATGCCCATTTCTTTTAATTCATTTCTTTTGTTGTTAATTAAGTCACTCTAAAGCTGCAAACTTCTGAATAGTGGAAGTGGGTTCAGTCAGTGGTGGCGATTTCATTTCAAGAGTGGGGGACGAACCCAGACAGTGGGGGACGAACCCAGACAGTGGGGGACGAAGCCAGACAGTGGGGACGAACCC
Organism: Chiridota heheva; assembly: GCA_020152595.1. Taxonomy (NCBI): domain Eukaryota; kingdom Metazoa; phylum Echinodermata; class Holothuroidea; order Apodida; family Chiridotidae; genus Chiridota; species Chiridota heheva. Next base: position 84,265 of record JAIGNY010004141.1, read on the forward strand.
AGACAGTGGGGACGAACCCAGACAGTGGGGACGAACCCAAACAGTGGGGACGAACCCAGACAGTGGGGACGAACCCAGACAGTGGGGACGAACCCAGACAGTGGGGACGAAGCCAGACAGTGGGGACGAACCCAGACAGTGGTTGACGAACCCAGACAGTGGGGGGACGAAGCCAGACAGTGGGGACGAAGCCAGACAGTGGGGACGAAGCCAGACAGTGGGGGACGAACCCAGACAGTGGGGGACGAACCCAGACAGTGGGGGACGAAGCCAGACAGTGGGGGACGAAGCCAGACAGTGGGGGACGAACCCAGACAGTGGGGGACGAATCCAGACAGTCGGGGACGAACCCAGACAGTGGGGGACGAACCCAGACAGTGGGGGACGAACCCAGACAGTGGGGGACGAACCCAAACAGTGGGGGACGAGCCCAGACAGTGGGGGACGAACCCAGACAGTGGGGGACGAACCCAGACAGTGGGGGACGAACCCAGACAGTGGGAGACGAACCCAGACAGTGGGGGACGAACCCAGACAGTGGGGGACGAACCCAGACAGTGGGAGACGAACCCAGACAGTGGGAGACGAACCCAGACAGTGGGAGACGAACCCAGACAGTGGGAGACGAACCCAGACAGTGGGTTAGCCAGCATATAGGCTTTACATAAGGCTTCCTTTTTTAGAGGGATATAAGCATATTTTTCCCGCAACAAAATTGTTGGAGGTACATGCCCCCCTTCTCCCCAGGATCACCCCTTCCCCCCAGGATCACTGCCTATGGGTTCAGTTGTGTGTATTGATAACTTGATCAAATTTTCATTATATCATTGAATTTCCGCTCTGCCTGTGTAACTTACTATAGTAATCATATATTATAAGTCCTGAAAAGTAGCTCTTAAATCTATGATAGCCTTCATAGCACCATAAGTGTAGGACTTGTGTGTGTGTGTGTGTGGGGGAGGGGGGAGGGGAGGGTGGGCCAATAAAAGTTTGCAAAGAAAATATTTGCATATGACCAATCAGGAAAGTTGACTTTTATTTTGTATTACTGTCAGTTTCAAGTTTAGTATCATTTGTGTAGAAACGACTGAAACCAGGCTAGTTGTGATGTCATATCCCCAGATTCCTCAAAGTTTTGATGTATTCTATCATATTTTGTGTTGCGATTTTGTAGCTTGAAAACCATTGGATATGTCAAGAAAGTTCTAAAACAGAATCTAGTAAAGGTGATTGTAATGTACCACCTGAAGAAAGTTCGAAGAAAAATAATTCAAATAGTAAAAATGTTAAATAGATTTTCTTTAAAAAAAACACATTAACAATTGTTAAGAATGTGAGGATGAGAACCTTAACTTTCCATAGCAGATTTACTACACCAGTCATTGCCACACAAATAGGACAGAGCTTTAAACTTGAATATCTCCTTAATGGAATAAGATATTGAAGTAGTTTCTTCACTAGTTTATTTCTTTTCAAGTGCTCTTTCATATAAATAAAGTGCTGGTTCATATTGGTTTAGTGGAAAGAATTTTATAGCTTGGATGAAACAGCGTTTGCAATTTGAAAAAAATCTGTCTTATTTTTCAACTTAAAGGAAAATTGTGGAATTTTCAACAAGACTGATCAATTTGTAATATATGACTAGGTAGGTACTGTAGTTCAAAACCTCCACTCACTGAAAATGATGAGAAAGTCTATTCCTGTCATAGTTTTACAGTCTGTATGCAGTGGCATAGCTAGACTATTTTGCAGGGTCGGGTGGGGAAGCCATGACCAATTTCGAATCCAAGCTACCCCTCATCCTCCTCCTAAAAGTCTGACATTTTGAGGGAAAAGTCAGATATTTTGAAGGAAAAGTCGCATATTATTAGGCAACAAACTTTGGAAATTTAAAAATAAATTTAAAGGGAAAGTTGGATATTCTGAGGAAAAACCTCAGAATTTTTAGGAAAAAGTTGGATACTATTAGGAAAAACATATATGATAGATGTTTAAAGTACTTTAGCAACATGTAATCATGTCACCAACCCTAACCAAAGCTATGTAAGCAGACCTGATTTTGAGATTAGTGTCCCCCTCCCCCTCCCCCATATACCCTCCCATTAATAAGTCAATATTGAAGGGAATTTATTCTTCCTTGGTTGTAATATTGAGCACTTTGATAAAAATCCTTTTTTTTACCGCTCTTCCCCCTCCCCATCCCCTCTCACCCCATCCCCTTTCCCTATCCCCTCTCCCCATCCCCCTCTCCCCATCCCCCCTCCCTATTCCCCATCCCCATCCCCTCCCCATCCCCCTCCCCACCCCACCCCCTTTCCCCATTCCCTCTCCTCACCCCCTCTTCCCATCCCCTCCCCTCTTCCCATCCCCCTCCCCTTCCCCTCTGCCCCACCATACCAATTTCGTTATTAATGTGATTAATATGAAAACAATTTTGCCTGAGCGAGTTGTTACATTCTGCCCACACTTTTTGACACTTGTGTAGCCTTTCATATGTAATGAACAGAGATGAGCAAAGGTGGGGAACTAATGGCTTGTTCATGAACAGTAATGTTTGAAAGATATATTAGTCCTATCATGTTGTTGAGTACTAAGAAAATACATGGGTACTGACTTCATTCGTTGTTCTCTGGTTTTATTTTTAGAGATGTATGGACAGGTAAAAAGGAAGAAAATAGGATTTAAGCCATGATAATAGGATTTAAGCTATGAAAATAGGATTTGGGCCATGAAAATAGGAATTAAGCCGTAAAAATAGGATTTCAGCCATGAAAATAGGATTTCAGCCATGAAAATAGGATTTGGGCCATGAAAATAGGATTTAAGCCATGAAAATAGGATTTAAGCCATAGAAATAGGATTTCAGCCATGAAGATAGGATTTCCACAAAATGTCCATTTTACGGGATTTTGGACCATTGGACCAAATTTTGAATTTTCTACCTTACCATAATAAAGTATCAGTTTAAAACTTTGAACCCCTAATACTTCTTAATCATTTTTGTTTACACATTTTTTAACCCTCCAGCATCCATATGCTGATTTTTATTTAAATTTGTGATGTAAGACTGGGCGACCTTTAGTATTTTTGACTGTAAATGCAGGGCCCCCGACTCCTAGGGGCCGGAGGTGCCAACTCCCCCCCCCCCCCCTAATAATTTTCAAAGTAATGGTTTCCAAATTGGCCTTATTTGTGTTAATTATTATTTTTAATTACATCGGTCTTGCCCCCTTCCTCACTCCCTACTCCCACTCTCCCTTTTGTCCCTCTTGCTTTCAGTGACAGATTTAGGAACGACATTGAAAGAAGGACATATTTTGAGTATCTGCCCAGTTATCACCTTACAGATTTGTACCTATAGGCCCTACTGAGAATTCTTTAAAGGCCATTTGTCGTGATTTTATTAGGGCGGTGTACATTTTATTCGAGCTCACTCTAATTTGATCCAAGAGTTATTGATTTGCTCATCTGTGTAGGGGTAGCATGATCTATGTGGTATCCTACCGAATAAAAAGCAATTTTCCTTTCCGTAATGCAGACAAACTTGCAGGACAACTGGCCTTTAAGGTTTCTGATGTCGCCCTTCCGAGATTCAAAAACTGATAAACAAGATTAAAAAAAAAAAAAAAAACTACTTCTGACAAAGCAGTTAAACTATAGAAGTCACGGACCTTTGACATCAGATATGTCTGTTTTATAGCCATGGGCAGAGGCGTATAAGTTGGGGGCACGGAGTGTATAAGTTGGGGGCACGGGGCGTATAAGATGGGGGCACGGGAGAAAGCTGCCCCTCTGAGAGGATTTCACATGTTCACTTTCATGCTTTCTGCCAGGTCAGCAAGTTGGGAGGTAAATTATTGACGTGTAAAATTAAAGTGGGGCTCGCGGGTCCGTATGGTATATAGGCCCATGTATAATGATATATTTCTTTTACGTACCTCTTTATAGAGCCCGGGCTGGAGGCGGCTTCCACCTTAGCTACGCCACTGAAGCCCCCCGAAAATAAAAGAAATTTCTAGAGAATTGAAAGTTTTCCCAAAAATTGAAAGAAATTTCCCTAAAATTTAAAATTTCCCTCTTGAAACCAGGAAATGTTGGGGATCTTGCCCTTGGGGATCTTGCCCTAGGTTAATCTTCCTACGCCCTGCCCATAGACGGGATTTGAGGGGAGCTCCCTCTCCCCCACACACACACACACACTTTTTCAGAAATTGTATATTTTGTATGATGATTTGCATTTTATCGTGATTTTGCTACCCCCCCCCCCCACACCTTTGACTTTGCCCCCACTTTCAGTAGGTAAATCCCGCCCATGGACCTGCCCATCATGTAAGGGGTCCGTGCCGACCTATAACATATAACGTTATCAAGGTCCCTTGGATTTAAGATCAACTTTTATGACTTTCCTTTAGTTTTGCGACAATGATTCCATTGGTTAATTGACTGCATCTAAACTCCACCCTCTCAGTCCCCCTCCACACCGTACAACCAGTGGCGTATTCAGTGGGGTCAGGGGGAAACAGTGCCGAAATTCTGTATGTAAAATGTAAGTAGGAGGTATGATATACTAGTAATACAATATACTTATACATATTAGAAAAATGATTTGTAAAAAAAATGAATATTTAATGTTAAATATTGTGAATTTGGTTGTGACTTTGTTCCTATAGTAAAAAAACTTGTTTTCGGGGAATTACTTTATTTTCGGTCATTTTCGAAACTTTTCTTTAGTTTGGGGATTTTCTTTTTTCAATTTCCTTTCATTTTCGGACAATTTTTTCGATTTTCTGGCAATTTTCTATGTTGTTAAGGAAATTATTTTCAATTTCCATCATTTTCGGGAAATTTTCGGGAAATTTTATCTATTTTTGGGAATTATCTTTCATTTTCAGGAATTGTTGCCAAAAAGTTTTTAAAAAGTTTCAAACTTTCCAATTATATTAACAAAATGTCCAAAGTATGTGCCTTGAACAACATGTTGTCACTCCTACTCATATCAGTGGTCACACTTTAGACTTTTTTTATAACACACTGAAATATTGAACTCCAGTTATCATTCCCTACATCAGATTTTTACATATCAGATCATTGTTTCATTTCAACTTTCCTAAGATTCCCTAAACCAAAACTTCATGAAAATACAATTGTTTACAGAAAATTCCCTCCAACATTTCAATTTCAATTGGATTTGTCTAAAAGCTTTGCTTCAATGTCTGAAATTGAGGATGTTGAAGAGGCGGCCAGCATGTATGACTCATGTATAAGACAAGTAATCGACAATCATGCACCTGAACATGTAAAAACATTGGTAACTCGTCCAAAAATACCCTGGTACAATGATTAGATCAAGGATCTAAAAAGAGAGAAACGCAAAGGGGAAAAGATTTGGCGCTATTCAAAATCTAATGTTAGCTGGATTACTTACAAAGAAAAGCGTGACATCTACACAACCGAGTTGAATAATGCCAGACATCAATTCTACTCTAATGATATTGCTGAAACAAATGGTGATCAAAAGAAACTTTTTAGAATCATGGATACTCTGCTTGATCGAAAGCCCATCACCCCACTACCTCCTCACAATGATGCTTCTCATCTTGCCTCAGAATTTGGCGAGTTCTTTGTTGCAAAAATTGCCAAGATTAGACATGAGCTGGATAGAGAGGTTGTGATCCGCCCTTTGAGTTCTGGAGAAATGTTCCCGTATGGACTTCATTTCAGCTCTTGAAATCTGATACTAAAAGCAAAATCTACTCAGTGCATCCTCGACCCACTACCCACTTGGTTATTAAAGGAAAATATCAATGTTTTCCTTCCAACTCTTACTAAACTGCTTAATCTTTTTTTGCAACAAGGGAAATTCCCTAAGCAATGGAAAGAAGCCGTAGTAAAGCCGTCACTAAAAAAACAAGGGCTTGATGTAACATATAATAACTATCGACCAGTAAGCAATCTTAGTTTCTTGTCTAAAATAGTTAAGCGTGCTGTTGTTAAACAAATGATTACGCATAGTCAGCAGCATGACTTATTACCTTCCTGTCAATCAGGGTTTCGCCCATTCCATAGCACAGAAACTGCTTTAGCTAAAATTCAGTCAGACATACTGCTGCAACTAGACAAACAAAAATGTGTCATTCTAGTACTCCTTGACCTAAGTGCGGCATTCGACACAATTGATCATGGTATGCTTCTCAAAACCTTAAGCGTTTTGGCATTAATGGAACCGTCTTAGATTGAATCCTATTTAGTTCAAAGGAAACAAAAAATCCTTATCAGCAATGCTGAATCACGGGCATTTGATGTAGAATTTGGTGTGCCTCAGGGCCCTTGTTGTGGACCCCTCTTATTCACATGGTATGCATCTTCTATTTTTGATGCTTTGATAGCCGTTTCTCCCAGTATTCATGGTTATGCTGATGACCACAGCTTATACATGTCGTTCAATGCTAATGATCCATCAAATGTGATCTCAGTCATAGCTGAAATTGAAGGTTGTTTGAAAATAGTGAAAGGTTGGATGATTTACAACAAATTAAAAATGAATGATTCAAAAAGTGAAGTCATTATTTTTGGGTCCAATTACCAACTAATTAAATTAAATATTGGCAGTATTGCTATTGGTAACGAAAGTGTGAAATTATCTTCCACTGTCAAATATCTGGGCGCTTGGTTAGATCAAGGTATGACAATGGCTGACCGTGTCAATCACAAATGCAAAACTGCATTTTACCATTTATTTAACATTAGAAGGTGCATGAAGTTTCTGGACAGAAGCTCTGCAATATCACTTGTAAATGTACTTGTGCATAGCTGCATAGATTATTGCAATGTCCTCTTTGCAGGTGTGCCAGGTGTTACAGAGAAAAAGTTGCAGCGTGTTCAGAATTATGCTGCAAGGCTCGTCACAAGAAGCAACCGTTTCACTCCATCACTTTATCTACTGCAAAATCTTCATTGGCTACCTGTCTCATATAGAATGAAATTTAAAATTTTAGTACTCATTTTTAAATCCCTTCATAAGATGGCCCCGTTATATCTGACCGAAATGTTTCATTATAAACAAACTAGTTACCGCCTTCGCTCTCAAAACCACCTCATCCTTTATGTTCCAAAGTAAACTTACATATGGCGATCGCTCTCTGCAAATATTTGGCCCAAAACTTTGGAATGACTTACTTCTTTCAATCAAATCTGCTCAATCCCTTCAACAATTCCACACCTTGCTTAAGACTCACTTATTTAATTGTGCTTTCAAGTCCTCTTCATGATTTTTTTTTTTGTTCTTTGTTTTCTTTATATTTCATGCTTATCTTATTTACACATTTGTATTTATTTTCTTTATATGCATATTTTGTAAGGCGCATTAGAATAAGTTATCTAGATAATGCGCCATATAAGTGTAATAAACTTAAACTTAAACTTATTTCTATCAAATTTTCCAATAATTTTACCACAAGTTTCCTGCATTTATTTCAATTTATATTCAATAATTTCCCCATTTTGATTTACCTCTATTCCCGATAATTCCCCCCCCCCCCTCCTCCACTGACCCGCACCTAATACTGATGCGCCATAAAGTAGGCCTATCTCCGCTTTATTTTGCATTTGAAAACTTAATAACAGACACCCTATTATGCCCCCTTAGTTTATTGTTTTATGAAGATATTTTATTGGAAACAGGAGTCAAAAGGTGTTTTCCCAGAGTTTAACGTCTGTCTAGTCTACCAAATGCCAACTGATGGGAACGAAAAAAAAGGAACAATTCTTCCTCTTCGCCATTGGTTGACTTATTTATTTACACTCTGATTCCTGGGACTCAATCGTTCTAAACATGGCAGCAACCGTGACCCCAACCGTAAAACAAGTTCATGTCCGGGTTTGCATGGAAGGCGGGGTCAGAGGTGGAACACGCTCACGCACATAGCGATAATACTTTTTATATTCCACGAAATTTCAAATAATAATTTCATCTAAAAACAATGTTAGCCTTAACATGGTAGTCGAGAGTGGGAGTTTACTGTCCGGGGACTTCGTAAGAAATATTTTAGGGTATATTAAAAGTGCGATTCTTTTTCCGAATGTGTTTACATTCGATTTCTACGTCAAAGAGAGATGACATGATGGCTAAAACGGTGGTGTATTTCGTTCATCTTGTGTTGCTTGGTTTAATTCTCTATCCGTCCGTCTCAGGTAAGAAATTATGTATTCATTTCAGAGTATCTAACCACTGCAGGGTACATGATGACTACGCTACAGACCCTACCCGACCCTCTAGAACCCTCCCCCACCCCACGCCAGTCAAATTTTTAACATACTAACTGGGTGACCATTTGGTCGCCCAGTGAGAAATTTTGGTCACCCAGTGAACGAAATTCTGATGCACGGGTGACCACAATTTTCGCCGTGGTTTAGCAAACTGTCTGCTCCCATACAGTCGTAGAATGACAGTTTTTACAACATACAACATCACATGAAATAAAGTGTATGTATGTTATGTTAGAATTAATATCTCCTTTAATGTAAAAGGAGCTCAAAGTCACGTGTTCCTTCGCGCAGGGGAGATTGTGGTCGCCTAGTAAGATTTCTTTAAAAATTCACTGCCCCACGTGTTATTTCCCCTTCCCTCCCCGCCCCGCCCACGCCCCGACCCCACCACGCCTCGCCCCCACCACGCCCCGCCCGCCTCCACCACGCCCCACGCCCCGCCCCACCACGCCTCGCCCCCACCACGCCCCGCCCGCCTCCACCACGCCCCACGCCCCGCCCCACCACTCCCCGTCCCACCACGCCCCGTCCCACCACGCCCCGTCCCACCACGCCCCGTCCCACCCCGCCCCGCCCTCCCCGCCTCCACCACGCCCGCCCCGCCTCCACCACGCCCCGCCCGCCTCCGACCCGCCCCGCTCCCGCCCCTCCAAAAGAAACTAAGCATTACCCCAATCATGTTTTGTCCTTCCAACATACTGACATACAGACATATATCTAACTAAAATAATTTGCCGCCGATGGCTACAAAAACGGAGCTATATGTGTTTGATGGGGGTATTGAGTAGGGTAGGTGTGCGTGGAGGAAGTATGGAGAGAAAAGCTGCGGTATCAAAATGTTATGATTAATTTGTGTTTAATTTGGGGCAAAAACAGTCCCAAAATGTGCTGTTAAGAAAATCGGAAACGTTTACATTTATAATTGTTTTGTTTTTTGTTGAGTATGCATTTTTGTTTTTGTAAGAGGCGAGGGGATTGGGATTTTTCATATCATGATTTCGAAACTCCGAAATTCGGAAAACGTAGATTAAAGCACGGCAGTGGCGTGGTGACAGAGGCAACTCCCCAGTGAAGCTTTCTGAGAGGGTGCCGAATGCTCACAGGGGCGCCAAAATTGTCTTGAGAATTTATCTTTTATATACTAGTCTTTTTATTCTCAACTTCTGCAATTTGTATCATTTACAAAACAAACGTATTCTATGTTATTTTTACATCCTACATAGGCGTAGTAGGCGAGGGCGCGTTCCTACCAAATCTTCGGCCCTAGATATGACACAATGAAGTTTAAACCATTTTCTGCTATACTATCACGAGAAAGGTATAGGGATTTGAGGGGGAGGAGGAGGGGGAGGTGGTACGCCCATGGCTTCGGCTAAGATTTGACAAAATGTAAAACAAGGACTAACGGATTTGACGGGAGTTTTCAGCTATATTTTGTTATCAAGATCACGAGAAACGCAGGACATACGTGGCTTCACCTCTTGGCAGCTTGGGCCCTAGCAGGGTTTCAACCTTGGAGTTGAGACAGTGTCTAAATATTACGCAGTTTTCTGTTCTCAAAATCACGAGAAATGCGGGGCTCTGAGGAGACGGAAGATTTATAAATCTGGGGCACAGGATCTGAGGGGCACTTTTCAATTGTCGTATTTTGAAAGCATTTTAGAACAGCAGTGTAGTTTTGTTTTGTAGGGTCGGCCCTCCTCCCCACCCCGAAACTTTTATCGGTCCGAAAATTACTGTTGACCGATTTTCTTGCTTCAAATATTCAAGATATTTTGGTCCAAAATATACCAAATGTAAAATATTACAAATTTATAACAAAATGTACAAAAAAGAAGTTTTATAGATCCTAGTCTGCTAGTCTTGAAATCGGAAGGATTTATACTTATATATCAAATTAGTTAATTGTATTGGTTATGAATTGGAATTAAAATAACTGCATGATAATATAAAAAGCAAGCCAGCAAGCGGTCCCTAGATTATTATTCAGAAGGCAGCTGCCGAGCAGCTGAGCGGAATGAATCCAACTTGGAATATCCGTAAATTAGTGCTGTCACGACATGGCTCTAATACGTATCGATTATAGTGGAGGACAAATATTGCGATATAGCGGTATATTGCAATACTTTTAGAGAAAACTGACTCGAGACACAAATTGCTAATATCACTAACGTTACTTCTTTTACGCACGTACGTGTTTGGTAATTTATTTAACGTGACCATGAATCATCAAAGTGAGAGCTGAGAGGCATGTTCTGGGCTAATTTGTTGTTCGTTTTGCCAACTTACATCGCAACGTGCCAGTGTGGGGTGACGGAGCACGATTTTTAATTAGTTTTTTTATATTATTTTATGTTTCACGATATTTTTGCACATTTTTAATGGCCTAAATTGGACTTTTAGATTTAATACCGTAACATTAAAATTGTAACGTACGAAGTAGCCTTGCCTAGTTGCGCGAAAATTTCTTAGTTGAGTATTGGTTTTTGGTATCGCGATTAATCGCGAGGCATATTTCAAGTCTAAGTTGGGAAAAGAGATATCGCGAATCGCGATAATCGACATGTCATGCAGCATTAGTATAAATAAGACCAGATGGACGAAATTCACACTCGATCTTCAACGAGCCATGGCAGAACCTAAATAAGGCGCTACACGAGTAGAATTTGTGGTATTTTGCTGGATGTTTGTGTAACTTTACTTTTTTCATTCAGTCAATAAAAAGATTAATTATAAGGGGACTCAAATGTATTTTGATATTTTAAATAACACTTAATTAAGGGGCACCTTTTCATTTTTTCTTCAAATAGTTTTGCCCTGCAAGGCCCATTTTAAAGATGCTCCACTAATGAAATTTGGGGTGGTTCGCACACTCTATGGAATGGCCCTTTTAAAGTGCCTTTACAAATTATAAGCTGGGAAAACAAAGGTAGGCTGAACAAAGAGCTTTCAAACAGCTCTTTGAGCAGAGGTAAAGGCCTTTAAGCATAAGAAGTCCAATACATGGCAGTTGGGCGAAATTAAGAGTAGTGTATGCGCGCAAAGCGCGTGAACTTTCACAATTTTAGTCTTTTTCAGCTTTTAGGGCGATATTTGTGTTACTTTCTTTAATGAAAAGATCATGTATATCATTTTTGAAGTAAAAGATTTTCAGTATTTGAAAGCATAGGATTGGTTCCACATCTAAAAAGGCGCTTGTCCTCTTTAACAAGGCACTTGTCCTCTTTGAAAGGACACTTGTCCTCTTTGAAAAGGCACTTGTCTTTTTTGAAAGGGCACTTGTCTTCTTTGAAAAGGCACTTGTCTTCTTTGAAAGGGCACTTGTCTTCTCTGAAAGGACACTTGTTTTCTTTGAAAAGGCACTTGTCCGCTTTCAAAGGGCACTTGTCCTCTTTGAGAGGGCACTTGTCTTCTTTGAAAGGGCACTTGTCTTCTTTGAAAGGACACTTGTCCTCTTTGAAAAGGCACTTGTCCTCTTTGAAAGGGCACTTGTCCTCTTTGAAAGGGCACTAGTCTTCTTTGAAAGGGCACTTGTCTTCTTTGAAAGGGCACTAGTCTTCTTTGAAAGGGCACTTTTCTATCTTCAAAAAGGGTAATATTCCCTCAGCTAAAGGGCAATTTTTCTCAAAAGGGGCACATTTTTATACTTTAGAGAAAAGTTGAGGGGGACGTGCTCCTATGAACCCGGTTCCACCGCCTATGGCAGGGCTTCCAGCCTTCCAGAGGCTTGGTCCCTAGATTTGACACAATTTCAAGTAATTTTCTGCTACCAAAATTACGAGAAACGAAAAGCTTAGACCCTGGATTTGACACTATATTCAAGCAATATTCTACAATCAAAAACCCGTGAAACGCAGGGTTTCCGGGGATTTCGCGACCTGTATCCCTGCCATTGCTTCGCCCCTAGATTTGAAACACTGATTTAAAGCAATTTCCTAAACAGTATACTATCTACTCGGTGCATGCCAATTTAGATCTATCTGCCCAACGTTTGATAATGAGCTTTTTTTAAGGGTGAGGGAGGGGGGGGGGGGGATGCCCTTGCACCCAGTGAAACATGACCAACCACGCCACTGGAGCACAGGCCAAAGCCCCTAAAAAACCTTTGGAAAGATGTCAAGCTACGCCAATGCTATACTGTAATTAGGGGTTGTAAATACTAATATATAGATACAAAATGTGTATACTAATATATAGATACAAAATGTGTATACTAATATATAGATACAACATGTGTATACTAATATATAGATACAAAATGTGTATACTAATATATAGATACAAAATGTGTATACTAATATATAGATACAAATGTGTATACTAATATATAGATGCGGGTTCTGAGAATTCAGTAAATTATAGTCCATTCTGTTCCACCCGAATTTTGAAAGCTGATTTTAATTTGGAGTACGGGACACGAATTTTTTTCCCAAACAGGATAGCAATGACACAACTTTCCTCTTGTCTGATTGGCTTAAATTCTGGACCCTAACCCTAACTCAACTCAAATGAGTGCAATTGCTATTCTGTGTGGGGAAGGGGAAAAAAATAACGTCTGGGACGCTAAAATTCGCGTCCGGGAACCCTCTAATTAAAAAAAAAAAAACTTTAATATGGGAGTCTGAGCACTGCACCCTTCCAAATCACAACGAGGCAGCTTAAACAGTCCGGGAGCATGCCTTTTAATAGGAACTTTTATAACACACGAGAATATTGTTCATATTGTTCAGATGTTGCGATAAAATGTCATAGTTTCTAATTTATGTACTTGAAGTATTACAAATCATTGTGTTGAAAAACATTTGAATTTTCAAAATGGCCGTTTTGCGCCTAAAAGCCTAGCTCTTTTGTCGATTTTATCTAATATTTCGAAAACGGCATGGTGAACATATCAAATGGGAGTGGAAAAGTTGTAGCCATGACAGTAATGAAAGTATTTTCATAAGTTTTAAGTTTCCCCTTGCAAAGATATTTTTCCCAGACGTATTTCAAATTTGAAAAATGTAACATTGCATAAGGCTTTAAGATTAGGTAAGCAAAGGATCATGGGAAATATCACAAAATGGCGGCTTCCATGTAGCAAAATGTTCCCATTAATAGCAACATTTATGTTCCCATTAATGTGCATGCTACCGGACTGTTAAACCAAACTTGAAATTTTGTGGCCCTAAATTGTAATAGTTTTTCAATTTTGAAGAATTTTTGTCCAAAATTGAAGAAATTGATTGCTTTAAACTTGAAGAATTTCGGTGCAAACTGCAAAAGTTTCGGTCCAAAATTAACGATAATTCAGCTGATGTACCATACGGCCTGAACCAAATGCATGGTGGCAAAATAAATTCTGTTGCACTTAGTGTGACCTTAAACCTTATTTTGACTGACCAAAAAGTGACGTAACGCATGTCATGCATTGTTTCATTCGCCTTTCAATCCAGTGGAAACATCAGCATTATTAGGTTTTGATTACAATTGTGTTGTCTTCTCCCGCAGATGCATGGCGTAGGCGTAGACGCAGGCGTTCACCGCCCCCAAGTAAGTATAAACAAAAATATCATTTTACAATGTTTTATAGCTTCTCTTAAAGGATTTATATACTTCAGGGGTCAAGCAAAGTAGACTTCAAAAGACACAAAATAGGGAAGAATGCATTTAAAAATCTTATTCCGTTAAGGAGATATCTAAGTTTAAAGTATCAATTGTGTAGAAAAGACTGAAATCAGACTAGTTGTGACGTTATAGCCTCAGATTCCGTCCTCCAAGTCTTCATGTTTTCTAACATGTTTTGTACTGCGATTTTGTGACTTAAAAGCCATGGGATATTTCAAAAAAATAGTAAAACTGATTCTGTGTAGGCCAATACCACCTAAAAAAAAAAAAAAAAAAAAAAAAAAAGTTCGAGGAAAAATATTTTATATAGTGAAAAAAATTAAATACATTTTCTTTGAAATACATTAACAATTGTTAAGAATGTGAGGATGAAGATGCTAACTTTCCATAGTAGACTTACTACACCATTCATTTCTACACAGATAAGACAGAGCTTTAAACTGTTAAAATCTCCTTAAAGAGGGCCTGCCATGGAAAAAAAAAAAAATCGCTGAAAAGTTGCCATGGGGTTTTTATTACCCTCAAATTCATATATCCAACTTAAAATCACGAAAAACGATCGTTTACAGACGAAAAAATGTGTTTGAAATTGCCGGTTTTTAATCGACGCCCAAAAAATAAATAATAATCCGTAGTGACGTCACCGCTTGATGATGGGGGTCAGAGAAAGACGAAAAATGGATTTATCTCATTACACCTCCTAAGGAGAAAAAAGTATATGAAGTACAAGTTTTTGAACATGAAAGCCAACATTTTTACGAGCGTTTTTATTCCATCTGAAATGAGTTCATGGTTTTGTTTTTGTTTTTTGGAGGTCACAGAGGAAAGGGGGTTAAAGAAAGACATAAAGAGGATCCATCTCATTAAGACCTCCTGAGGAGAAAAAAGTATATGAAGTACAAGTTTGTGAACATGAATGCCAACATTTACGAGCGTTTTGATTCCTTCTGAAATGCTTTCATGTTTTTTTTTTAGATCAGCCACCCTCCTTCATTGACTGTCCCGCCGACTGGACTGTGTACTCGACTTCACTTGAAACGATTGTGGTATGGAGCGTCCCGCGCGCACAGGACGACAGGGGAGTACCAACAGTCACGTGAGTAAATTCTAAATTGGTGACACTCTCTAGTAAAATTTGAGATTAGATCGGTAAATCTGGTATCAGGTCGGTAAATCTGGTATCAGGTCGGTAAATCTGGTTTCAGGTCGGTAAATCTGGTATCAGGTCGGTAAATCTGGTATCAGGTCGGTAAATCTGGTATCAGGTCGGTAAATCTGGTATCAGGTCGGTAAATCTGGTATCAGGTCAGTAAATCTGGTATCAGGTCGATCAAACTTACTAAATAAGACAGTCAGACAGTTTGAAGACAAATCGTCAAGCAATCAACCGATTTTAGTAACTTTTTTACAGGGAGGCAGTTTTTTTTTCATAAATGGGATGATATAGTTTGAGGCTGTCGGTAAATTTTATATTTTACCATCCCCCTTCCTTTGCCCCCCACTCCGAGTTAAAATGGTTTAATAACGCGCCTGTTGGTGACAGGCGTGATTTATAAGAATTTTCAAAGACTTGATATGAGTCACAAAACAGGAATCCCGTCCTAAGAAAGTTGCCGTGACCTAACCTCTGATACATGCTAGTGACATCACTTCCGCGTTAGTATTTGTAAATATATTTCGATCAATCGAAAACGTTGAATTGTATTACATATTTTATCTCCACATCAATACGATAAACTAAAGCTGCTCTTTTTTCGAAGTTGTTCGAAAAGTGAAGGAAATTTTGAAATGACATATCTTACTTTTGACACTCGTGTCCTCACAGTTGTTGAAAGTATTCATACGAAATGATTATGAATTTCTG